>CM054114.1:61711452-62263667 GCA_028673005.1 Tanypteryx hageni | reverse complement strand
AATGAAATACTGCAAGGAAGTGAGAAAAGATAGTGGAGTGGATGGGAAGAGGCGTGCGCTGGGTATAGGATGGGGTGATGAGGACCCTCATCAAAGTGACGGAAGAGAATCAAAAACGCAGGAGAAAGAGAGAGAGAGAGAGACAGAGAGAAATCTCTGGCAGGAACAACGAAGAGACGAGACGGAACCACTGACCTAGATAACAGCAAACAGGTAACGGATCCCACAAGGACCGATGAAGACTGACTCACCTGAGAAAAAAAGAAAATCGGAGTTAGGTAAGCTTTATTTTTAGGCCCTCTCACACGTTTGATGTATTAAAACTTTTTTTGAGAAGTGGCATGGGAAATGGCATTATGAAAGTTTTATTGGAAAGATTATCTTATACATGGCACGATAAATGTGCCAGAGCCACGTGAATTTTATTGCGACAGAGGTCAGATATAATTTTTTTTTTTAAATGTCAGTTTTAGGCTCAAAATAGCTAGGACCTAATGCATTATCAAATAAACAAATTACTAAAAGTGATCAATGGACTACACATAACTACCTTATAGCATCACAATTTATTAAACAAAGACGAAAATTTATAATTAGGAACCATTTTTACATTTATTTTCGATATTTAACTTTTATTAATATAACACATTTTTAAGGTATGTATTTCAAAAAGAAGAGAAAAGGTACGAAACATTCAATGTCATCTTAGATCGCTCTACTGCTAGGCAAAACGCCACGGGAAAGCAAATATTAGGTAATAGCTAATTGAGTATGTTTCGCGTAGTTAAAAGGAAATATTAATTATACAACGCCTCTGCGTCGCACGCACCCCAAGAAAGAGTATAGCGAGTCCAAGTAGTGGACACTTGAACTCTTGAGACTGGCAATCCGTGCATTTCTTATGAAATCGTGAATCAAAAACGAAAAAAATTAATACAGCTTCGCAGCTATATTATAGGTTGTCCAGATGACGTTTTTGTAAACGGAATTTCTTTGGCAGGGTACCTGAAAAGACCTCTCCCCCATTTCCCCTTGGCTCCCCAATGACCGGAGACAAATGAAGGCACGAGGAAATTACGACACGCGAGGAGGCGTAAACACGCAAAATACTACCCTTGGGGCGAAAATGCAAATAGAGGACGCAAGAGAAGTACATCTCCTTCCCCCAGTCTCTGCACCACATCCGTGAGCCCAAAAACTCGCACAAACGGATAATGACTAAGTCACGTTCGTTTCTAGATAGAAGAAGACGCAGGCGAACGCAGGTTCCCCCTGATGATCACGTTTTTTACTGAAGAGATATGGATGCTGTTATGGATGCTCGAGGAATGGATGCTCGAGGAATGGAAACTACAGTTCGTACTGCGATAAATAAAATTACCCGGATAAACGAGCGCATTTCAGAGGGAAAGGTTGTTCAAATTGAGGAATTCTCAGCCGTGGATGAAATCTAATCAGTCGAGTTTCATCACGGTAGTTGTGGATTGTCTTCAATCAACTGGCTCCGGTTTGATTATTTAGGATTGAATGACTTCATTAGACGTTCTAATGCAGGGCATATTAGAATATTTTCAGTGATGTAGGATAAGTACGATAGACTTGAAGGAAGCATTTGTAAAAATAGGCAGCGTTTAATGATAAATTTTTATAAATTTCATTCTAATCAGTGTCTTTGTATAATAATTGCATCGTTCAATCAGCTATGTCAGTATTTGACCCGTCAATTTTCTCCATTAAAATTAATTTCCTTACAACCATATGCAGTGCAATTTACGCTTTTTGGTATAAAATCAAGAAAAGTTCTAGCCTTAAACATTATGCGCAGTTAGTTATACATTATTTAGATATGGAAAACAGAAATCCAAGAATGAATTTCTCTCAAGAAATTATAACCGCGAAAAACAATTTAAGAGGGAAAGAAGAGCTCGAGCACGTTGGAACATCTTGGGATATAAATACCGTCGACAAAGAAACTCGCTAATTCATCCAGTTTTAATAGGAACTATTACGTAACTCGGACGATTACCACCATGGGTAAGAAGCCAGGTCCACTCGCAGTAATTTTTCAGGAGGAATTTTAATGTCTTCTGAAAATGAAATTCCTCTCTAATGTTTACACTCCCACTTAACACACTTGGCCATGTTTTCCTCACCCCACATACTGGAATATATTGCGAGAAAGAGAAAACCGCGACACCACTTGTAAGCTGGAATAAACACTTCGAACATTTTTTCCCTAAACCCTCCAAACCGATAAAAAAACGTTTAATGGAAAACGGCGCGCACGACCGCTAAAGATGTCGGATTGCTGACCGATTAGAAATTAGACGCTACATATCACGAGTGTAGAAAAGGTCTCGCGTAATTTCGGGAGGAGAGGTGAGAAAGAGGCAGAGGGAGGGAGAAGGGAAAGCAAGAGAGGGGGGGAAGAGAGAGAGAAGGGGGGGGAGAGAGAGAGAGAGAGAAGGGGGAGAGAGAGAGAGAAGGGGGAGAGAGAGAGAGAAGGGGGGAGAGAGAGAGAGAAGGGGGAGAGAGAGAGAAGGGGGAGAGAGAGAGAGAGAAGGGGGAGAGAGAGAGAGAGAAGGGGGAGAGAGAGAGAGAGAAGGGGGGAGAGAGAGAGAAGGGGGAGAGAGAGAGAAGGGGGAGAGAGAGAGAAGGGGGAGAGAGAGAGAGAGAAGGGGGAGAGAGAGAACGAGGGGGAGAGAGAGAACGAGGGGGGGGAGGAGAGAGAACGAGGGGGAGAGAGAGAGAACGAGGGGGGAGAGAGAGAGAACGAGGGGGGGGGGGAGAGAGAGAACGAGGGGGGGGAGAGAGAGAGAGAACGAGGGGGGGAGAGAGAGAGAGAACGAGGGGGGGAGAGAGAGAGAGAACGAGGGGGGGAGAGAGAGAGAGAACGAGGGGGGGAGAGAGAGAGAGAACGAGGGGGGGAGAGAGAGAGAGAACGAGGGGGGGGGGAGAGAGAGAACGAGGGGGAGAGAGAGAACGAGGGGGGGGAGAGAGAACGAGGGGGGGAGAGAGAGAACGAGGGGGAGAGAGAGAACGAGGGGGGAGAGAGAACGAGGGGGGAGAGAGAGAGAACGAGGGGGGAGAGAGAGAGAGAACCAGGGGGGGAAAGAGAGAGAGAGAACGAGGGGGGGAAAGAGAGAGAGAACGAGGGGGGGAAAGAGAGAGAGAACGAGGGGGGGAAAGAGAGAAGAGAAGAGAGAACGAGGGGGGGAGAGAAGAGAGAGAACGAGGGGGGGAGAGAAGAGAGAGAACGAGGGGGGGAGAGAAGAGAGAGAACGAGGGGGGGAGAGAAGAGAGAGAACGAGGGGGAGATAGTGAACGAGGGGGGGGAGAGAATGGAGAGCAAGATAGTGAGCGAGAAGAGAGAAAGATCCATACGACTCATCTTTCAGTTTTGACGTTGAGAGTAAAAGTAGGCGTCCCTGGCCCACTAAGAAAGGCATATCCTACCGAGCGGGCGAGAAAGACGACCCCAAAAGAAAAAAACGTAAGCGGCAAAAGGTGAACCCGAAAAAAGGACGGGAAAATGGTTTAAAATACGGGATCGTGGAGATTTTAAAAATTAGTGATAAGCTTGTCGTTTGAGAATTCAAGAGCAGATATTTTTTTCTGTATCTGGCGTTCATGTCACCAAAACAAGGCGAATATATCGAGTTGGTTAGGCGTTGTGGAGACTACGCTCTTTTACGCAAGGTTAAAAATATGCTTGAAATAGACTGGATTGCTGTTGCCTCCAAAAATATCAATTTTCACAATCGCTGGAATTTGTACATAATTAGCATAAAAAGGACTTAAGATGAACTTGTGGTACCTTAACCTTCATCGCATTAAATATCGATGCAAACAACCGATATCCAGGTTTTATAATTAATTTTAAGGCTACAAATTTCAAACTAAAACTGTTTGGTCAAGGAGTTTAAATTAGGGATATGCTTTATAGCACATTGTACCATTAATTTTCAGGCAATACCACTTGTTTGTAACAAAATATCTCATGTAATTAACATCCCCCTTTAAGGCTATAAGAGTAAATTTCATCATATACCTTACATTTTAATAGCGTACAGTTAAACATCAATTAATGAAAATGCTTGTTAATAAGTAGTGTTAATTCAGTCCCCTGAAAAACCTAGGTATATGTACCTTGTTGTAATGCAGTAGTTTTTTACATACCTCCTTGGTACAAATCATGAAATTTTAGGACCCTTGAAGTGTGTACTAACGAGGTTGTGCTGTATAGATAACCATAGAAAACAGATGAGTGATGATTCAGTTGTTACTATGAAACAAGTAGCAAAAATAAAATAGATATTTTACACGGTAAGTTAGATTTAATTTACATCATTTTTAACAGTTTTTTATCATTTACTTAACCGTCACAAATTATTGAAAGCAAATGATGCAAACTCACATTTCCCTAGAATTCTCCAGGCTTAGCCTGTGCCGTAATTAACTTGAAATATTCATCTCGTGACCGCACCGTGTGATTCAAATCCAGCGTTACGCAATGAGCGGCGCATACATGCACGATCTTATTAATCGCAACATGCGTGTAGTTCTCTAACCAGTCAGTAATGTTCCTTTTATGGGTCCAAGTGCCGGAATTCTTCAATGAAAGACCAGTGGAGAGGGGGGAGGGCAGGAGGTTAAGCCCCTCGCCCAGCATGGTTAGTCTGAGATGGAGGGGGCCCTCGGGAGAGGCCAGAGGGGAAGGGTAGAGAAAGAGAGAAGGGGCGTAACATCTGCTCTCCTTTTATCTCCTCTTGGGCTCAATTAGGGAAGATCCGCCGGCTCCGTGACTCTCTCTTGAAAAGCACGTTTTCAAACTACCGTCTCCGGATGAATGTTATTGTGGATGGGGGGGGTGGGGGCGTTATGATGGGGAAGGGCGGAAGAGGCGGAGGTAGAAAGGAGGCGGTAGCTGCAGACGTTATGTGACGTGGGAAGATGATTTCGCCACTCTCTCCTTACAATCTTACCATCATCGTAACTTAAATTGGTTTCGAAAGAATTTTTTGCGCGAGAAAAAAACTTGTTATTATATAATGCACTCGACGATAGGAATTGATTTTTTAAGAGAAACTATTTTTACGCACGTAACGTGCAGCTACTGAAGGAAATGCTTGTGATTATATTTACTAGACTGGGCGAAACACCAGTCAAAGAATGCTTTGATTGAAGCACCATCGAACTTAATTCTGTTATGCCCAATGTTGTGAAAGTTTTGTGAAGAGGAAAAGCTGACTTAATATATTCACTTGTTTTTTTAAGGTTAATTTTTTTCCTGGATTTCCGTGTAAATTCTCAATAAATTTCCATCATTATGGTCGATGGAGATAAAAACTATCGTAAAATACGTTTGACGATAATGACAACTATCGCCGTTACGAATTTTAATCGCTCTGAAATACGAAATAATCCCAAAACTTATTTCCTATTTGAATAATTTTTACATTTTCTTTTCGGAGTTTTTTTCCCCGCCATCGGCCATGACTATTCGCGTTCTCACAAATGCCAGATATTTTTCCAAACCTTAGTTTATAGACACCTCTCGCGTGGAATTTCTTTTTTGATTTACAAAAGCAGGCGCTTATCTAAACAAGAGTTTCGGAGGATACACACGGCGACGGATATCGCTGGAGTGATAAGATTAGAGCGTACGCCAAGCTAGATAAAACGAGGCGACCGCATTTTGCAGCAGCCAAAGCTACAGTGAAAAAATATTCGAGAAATAAGACTGCTTGTATTTATGCGTTGATACAAAAGGTGAATACGGTCAATGTTCCGTAATTCACATTTTCAATGCAGAAATTTTGATAAGTGTATCATTTACATTCGTCTGACTAGTAATTGTTGATATGAGGACGAGGAGAATGTTATAATATTAAATAATTTCTGCTTATATGCTTGGGCTAAATTTTGAAAAATAGCTCCAAACGGAATTGCATTTTCTTTTTCGTATATAACTGCACAAAGCGCACGCCTTCTACATGCGATCAAAGTCACAATTTTCAGTATTCGGCGAACGCGTCCTCATCTCCCAAAGATAACATTTATTCCGCAAATGCACTTCCAATGACTCATCCATAACTCGATTGCACTTTTTATAAGAACAATACCAGCGAAGAGGCTGGTTTGGAAATAAATACCTAAGTATAAACTAAAATTTTCATCCACGTTCTGGAAATACGACACGAAATTCTCGTCCCGTCGCCAGAATAAATGAAATTTTGAGCGATAACTCAAAAGAGAGAAACAGACCGTTTTGCAAAGTGATTCACTCTTTCCTTGAAGGCATCGTTATCTTTTATGGAAAAGTCGAAATTAGATTCATTTGGCGAAGAACAATTCCGAGAAGAAAAGGAAAATGCGCCTTGTCTTAAAGCACTGCCGACGTTGAGAGTAGCCAAAACAGAAAAAGACTCGACTTTCTCAGCGAAAAAGAATTACTCGAATTTTTGGGTGTTTGATCATGGAGTTTTAAATATATATACGTAAGTATTCTTATTTTAAAATGATTGCCTCCGACATTTCTTCACCACGCATTTTAGAGTTTGAACAGCATAGTTATTATAATGTGTTGAGAATAGTCACAGGCATTATGTTACAAAGAAATTTTAACAATTTTAGTTGACTAACATAGTTTCTATCTATACTCTACAGAGAATATTATCTTAAAGGTCAGAAATAACTATAGACAACCACTCAGATATATTAACAAACCGTTTGACTTAAGCTTCCTGCATCAGGCATTTTAATGATACATCATCTGATAAGAGAAAATATATGCAAGATAATTTATTGTGAATGAGAAAAAACCAACTATCTCCAGAGCATACGCATTTGATGACCTGAATGTGATTGGAGATCAAAACTATGTTTTCTCTAACTCTATCTAATCGATTAATGACTACAAAAATCAATAAAGTTAAAAAAAAGTCAGACATATTATACCGTTTTTCCGCAAATCAAAATGTAACGCTATCCATAAAACCACCCAAATAGTTTGTAGGCATAATTAAGTAACGATCGAAAGTTTTTTCTCCGCTATTTTCCTTTACACTAACCAACCTGAACCTCACAACTTCAAGCATCGGCTACACGCTAGTGAACTATTAGCAGATGTTTGCAGTATATCTTCCCTTTTAGAGATAGGTTCCGGGTTCAGATTCAAGCAAGGGCGCCCAGAATTTTCGTGTTAGGTCTGGTTAACCGTTACGTGACCAGGTAAAATGGGAACATTGGGGCCAATAGGGTTCGTGATAAATGGATTTAACTTTGAAAAAAATAAACACCGAGGTGTAGTCGTTCACGTCTTATAAGGGACCGTAATGCACTTAACTCCACCAATTCATCCGGTCCCGACAACTTGGTTGGATACAGCCACCTACTGCACAGCTTTCACCTCGAGTAATGGAAAATGGAAGGAGTTCTGGGGGTGAGAATGGAGGAGGAGGAGTGGGGGGGAGAGGTGAGTGACGTAGGCAAACCACGTGACAAGACGTCGACCCGGCAGGAAAAACGAGGTGACGGTCAGCACCCCAGTTGAGCGGCCGAGGTGAGGTGCTTAGCTTTCACCTTCGCAACACACAGGCAATATGCAATTTCTCTCCCCCGCAGACCACCTAACACCCATATGAAAACGAAAAAAATAACCTCTAATAAACGCTCCTGGAGAGGCACGAGAGCCACGCGCCGACGACTCTCCAGGAAAACCCCGAGAAGGCGCCACTCCAGGAGGCTAAAAAAAATTCCACCTCGGGAGACGCTGGCTCGAAAAATATTTACGGAAAAATTTAATAAAACGTGAAGGGCTCCGTGTCACAATCGCACATGAGTTCCTGACAGACTTTCATCTTAAATGAACACCTGTTGCTCAATAAGCAGAATGAGAGGGAGCGTGGAAGATGGGAAGGAGTGGAAAGGGTTGGGAGATCCTTAAATGCAGGTGATGCCCTCGGCTACGGCTTTCCTCTCTCCCCTCCCCTCGTGAATCCAACCACCAACCCCCCCTCACGCGAATGCGGCTGGATCGAGACTGCCGTGTTTACGTCCGTGCTGAGAAGGACACGGGTTCCTCCGGTAAGGTGAAGTGAGTCATAAATGAAAGCCCAGCATACGGAGACTCGACTCGGATACTTGATCCGTTTCGACGAGCACATCACATTTTCTTGATACAACTTTTATTCGACTAAAACTCGTGAAAGTCAAATTCCAGTTTTCATCGTGCTGACATACAATAACATGTGCCTACAGACCTTAT
Source organism: Tanypteryx hageni (assembly GCA_028673005.1). Taxonomy (NCBI): domain Eukaryota; kingdom Metazoa; phylum Arthropoda; class Insecta; order Odonata; family Petaluridae; genus Tanypteryx; species Tanypteryx hageni. The sequence goes on along the minus strand of CM054114.1, from coordinate 62,255,398 downwards.
CGACAAGCTGATAATTATTAATTCACATGGAATTTTCTTGGTCGCCTACGGTAGCGGTGGTTAAAAAGCATGAAAACATCAATTCTGGGCGAGGTTTGGACAGCAACACCAAATGGTAACAAATAAAGAACTATGCATACCGCAGAAAATGTTGACGAGGATGAAGTATTAAATATTCTAGATTAACTTCTGACTAAAAATTTAAAAAATCTGATGTGGCCACCACATGACTTTCTCCATATCTGTAATATTTCTAAAAAATCCAAATAGGTTACATAATAATAAAGATTTTAAGAAACTGCGAGAAAATTTTAGACTTCACAAAGAACGGAAATAAACTCAAACAGCCTTCTGATACTGGATATAGCCACAAAGCTCCAACAGTTAAGAAAAGAAAAAGGAGCGTTACTAAGAAGTAACTAAGCGTCAACTGTTGTTAACAATAGTCGTCGGTAGGTGGCGTGGTGGTGGCAGCTAAAAATATAAGATATCTCTTAAACAATGCATTATATGGGAAAATGTTTCAAACCAAGGTTGTAGGAAATTAAATTTCCTACAACTTTTATTCCAGAACATTTTTACATTTATCAAATATTAAAGCAAATCTTTCAAAATAACGGATGTGACAACAGTAAACACACTTCCGGTTGACCGATTTTTACCAAAAACTAATCAGTTCTTGTGACTTTTATAAAAATGTTAAATATAAAATTTCGCGTTGACCTGATTAATAGTTTTTGAGTTAGAGCACCCACAAAAAAAGCTATCACATACACACACACACACACAGACATCATCGAGAAAATGGTCAAAACGCGTTCAGGGGACCTCAAAACGTGTATTTCCGTTGAAATCTCGAAGTCGATTTTTTCATGAAAACAATACTTTTCCCTATACAACGTATGTAGAAAGTAAAAATGCATAAACTACGAGACATGCTACTCTATTTGCGAGTATAAACATTTATATTTAGTCAAAATGAAGAAGCACGTTTCTCCAATAGGGATATAGAGGTTATGAAAAATGACGCGTATTTCGGCTACTAAGCAGCCGGAATCGGTGGTGATTCATCGATAGTAGACTGAAAAAGATGCTGACGGCTGCTTTTCAGCCGAAATGAGCATCTCGTTTCCTCAACCTTTTTGTGGATATTGGAGGAACATGGGTTTTCAAATTAATTTAAGTCATAAGGTGAGCTAAATAATTCCTTCTTGTTTTACTCTGGTGAAAACTAGAGAGAAAAAATTCCTCGTGATGAGAACTATATTAATATCATCGGTCATCTGCAACGAAATGTACATAATTTGTACTTCATTGTAGCGAAGTTATCAAATATTTTATCTTAATTCCCATTTGTAATGAAAATTTCCGTAGTGGTGCAGCTTGTGCCGGAGTTGATTAGTTATGCGTTGCTAATCGTGCCCTTACCATTTCAAAAAATATATGTATAAAAATGATTGTCTGTCAATGGTTCATGATTTGATTTGAACAATTTAGTAAGTAAATCCTTATATTCGAATGTCCATCAAATGGAAAAGACATTAAATGCATTACTTTACAAAGGATTTTAGTTTCTGAGCCATCTCACATAAACTGCTATGGAAATTATATTTTGAAAATTAATAAATTTCAATGACTGCGCAATTCTATTCGAAATCTACAAGTCAGATCGATAAGAGCGTCAAACTTTTCGGCTAAAATGCATTAAAACTGATACTGGTATTTAATGTACTTACACAAAAAACTAATGCACTTGAATGACTCATGCCATCTTTAATCGAGCATTCAGCCCCAAGGCCAGGGCAATCATTAGGGCTGCAGACACTTAGTGCAAAGCCAAAAAAAAGTCCAACCTCATTTAAGGCCCAAATCAATTTCGACAGGTAACGAGTCATATTTCTCGCTTAAATGAAATTCTGTATGATAATACAGGCGGGAGAAAAATTCTTTCGAATTAAATATGATGGAGTAGATTGATCGTAACCCTGGACTATGCTCCAGGAATTAACATTTAGATTAAATTAACCCTATTAGTTTTTTATGTGCCGTCTAAGAACCATTTGAGAACAATGGCCTCTTCCCATAGTATGACTCACATATCCTTTAGGCTAGCTAGCTAGTGACAAGAAATTCTAGGCTCAGCTAAGTACTACCGGGGAAAAACGTTTTCTACACGCAACAATATTCAGCACGATGGCAGAGAAGGTGATGAGAGAAAGTGTATGTGTTGGCTCACCGAGGTTTTCCTTAATTGATTACATAATTCCATCAAGTGTGTTCCTTTATTCCTTGTGTTACGCATTCCGTTGTAGGCAATAGAAAGCGCCGTGAAAGCTAGAGACACCTTTATTTCGCGATCCTGGATGCAAAACGAACTGAGGAATTCAGGGGACAAAGAAGTGAAAACGAAATGCCGCCGGTTCCATTTGAAACAAACAGTGATCACGCGGAATAAATAATATGCGCTACGAAAGATAAAACACATCCTTTTTCCGGAGCGATACGAGATAAAGCTGCTTTATATTAAACGGGAAGAAAACTGAATACTATCTCTCCAATAGACATAAAATGTTTGGGAGAACCAGATGCGTACTTCGGTTTCAAAGCAGTCATCATCAGTGGCGATTGATCGTTAGTAGTTTCTAAATTTGTGGAGTCTATTATAGGTAGACCGCCTCGGCTGTCTGCTACTTTGAAGCGAAAATGCGCATCTGGTTTTTACAACCTTTTCATGGCTATTAGAGACGCATTGTTTGTCATTTCTTGTTTTTTTCCACGGTTATTCTCATTAAAAAAGAAAACAACGGCATAATTAACTAAAAGGATTTTAGATACAAAACAAGAAGTCCAAACCAGGACTAATGCTGGCTGGTTTCCCAAAGTTCACGTCCCGAATTGATTACTTATATTAACAGGAAATGTTTCAGTATGTGTTAGTCATTCCAAGGAATTCTCATGTCATAAATACCACTTGTAGTTCATAATTTATCAATGATAGAGAAAAATTGGAGATCAAATTAATAGAGCATTATCAGGTTTAAAATACTAAAAACAACGTCTAAATCTCTTTCTGTCGTTATATTTTGCATGTATTTTTTTAAATAAATGAATTTAAGAAATGTTACTGCTTATACGGTAATATTCGAGGATCAATTGTCCATTGCTGAAGAGTAGTCGAACGGAAAAGAAAATAATCCATTTGTTCACTCGTTGCTCAAGTGGAGTTCGGTAATAGTAGTCTCCATGGCAACAATCCGATAAAATGCGATTTAAAACGAAAAAAACGCTAAGTTTTAGTATACATTCAAGAAAATACGATCATCCATCAAAACTCTGCTGTAAGAATTAGTATCTACATTCTTTTCCCCTTAGAACAGTATAAACCTCGCTCCAATATCACAATTTTAAGAGATTTTCAAGTATTAAAGAAAACATCTCTGCACGATGGATTTGAGACTTCCTATGTAGAAAATAGGAAAAACGTTCCAGGAATCGAACCCGGGACTTCAATCTTCGCCAAATAAAATATAGCCCTGATGTAGAGCCTGGCAGCACGAGCACCACACCAAGTTTCATGAAAATCGGTCTATTGACGCAAAAGTTGTTAGTAGAGGACACAGACACATGCAGGACCATTTCATAAATCTGTTAACTTTGGAAACCAGTCTAAAAACGTGCACATACGTCTTTATTTCAAATTCTAGGAGGGGTTTAAATATAAATAATTTGTTAAATATTCCATATAGAAGAAAATAATCGCTACCATTTTTAAGATTAACATTTTCCTCTATCTATGCGCAACGAACCAATCTCGTTCGCGCCTGCTTATATATACTAATAGGGATTTTGCCCCTGGTCCTTAGGGGGCCCAACACCGTCTGACGGCTCGCTTTGCTCGCCTATTATTTTCAAACTAATTTAGCATGAACTTTTGAAATATTTTAAATATAAAATACATTTTCATTAGCTGATTTATACAAATAAATAAAGGGAGTAATGTGTTTAAAAAATAAATTGGATATTTCGTGTGTTCGGATTATGGCGTCATCATATGTTTACATATCGGCTGAAGTAAACGATATCATAATATATTCTGTTAATTACCATTACAAACAAAAATTCGATGCTATTATATTAATATCGTTATTATTAATTCCCATTTAAAAGCATTGGAATAGTTTCCATGGTAGTTTATATTTTTCACTAAAACAAAAAAAATCCTCTTATTTATTAAAAATCTATATTTACAGTAATGCGGCACGGATATTTATTTTGTCTTTAAAACTACACTTCATTCTTTTAGTAATAAAAATGTTTGTGTACCGAGTCGTATTTAAATTCTAACCAATTTAAAAATGCAATTTCATAAAGCTATGCACTGAGTTCCATGCATTTCCTGGGAATTCGGAAAAACTTTCCTAAAAATGGAAACATCTGGAATTTGGTAATTTTCCTGTCGGTTGTATCAAATGACCTATCATCACGCCAAATTTCAGATCTATAGCCCTTCTAAAAGCACATTAGGTTTCATATCATCCTATATTCCTCTTGTATAGATGTAAAAAGAAGCTAGCCATAATAGATAAATTTCGCTTCTACCCTCTTCACAGATACATAAAAATGGTTTAGTTAAAATGGAATCTCAATATAAAGCAAACTTTCCTAGTTACAGATATGTAAGTATGTACTATAAATTCAAGTTAACGTATAGCAATATTGAGGAAATAATATCTTCTCGGAAATTTTAATCATGGATCTTCAATTCATAAGGATTTCGACCATATTTTACCTTCTTTGGTTTTATTCTAAGTTCTTTTTAAGCTTTCGCAGCCATTAGCATTTCCTTTCTAAACACTAAATTGTTTTTCAAACTAAACAAATTTCCAATTTCACCGATGCGCGTAAATACCAATAAACTCGATCCCAGCGTAACATTACGCGAGCGACTTTTATTAAGTTTCCATCTTTAACCTAAAAAATAAAAAAAATTTGCCTGGCGTAGGGAAAAAATTCAACTCGCTTGCCAATTTCAATTCCTGCTAAACTCTCCACACTTCGCATCTCCTCGAAAAGCATAAAGAATTCCTCACCAACGCCGGCTCTCTCCTCCTTGGGCAAGAAACCCTTTGGGTAAGGAAATAAACCCGCGGATGGAAAGTCAGATCACGCCCTTTCTCCGAAAAAGCACGCAGGCCAGCGTATTCGCAACACGTCCCTTCAAAAAAGGAGAAGAAAAGAAAAATAAGAAAAAAAGATCGAGCGAAGGGGTTGATGTATTTTGCTCTTGTAAGATCCACGACTCCGCCTTCTCAACAAGGTAACGTCGAGAGCGCCTTCGCAAAAGGAAACCTTTTGAATACACAGCCGTGAATAATTAGAGGGGGGTAAGATGATCCTCATCAAAATGTATTGGGCGCATCAGGGAGGCGAATTGAACTCGCGAGTTGAATCGTGTATTACGCAATCGCTTCGAATTGAACTTTTCCGAGTCTTCAATCACGCTGTAGAATAGCAGGTCGCGATCGTGCGGGCGGTATGACTATTTTTTCCTTAACCTACTGCACGGCCCCAGGTTCGTATCCAGCCGTGGGCATGGACGTTTTTGGTACGTGACATCGAGCAGGAGAGTGTAAATCATTGGTAAGGGCTAAAGTAATTTTCACGGCTATTGCGCCACAAAGCGGCTGATTGATGTAGGAATTTAGGACATAACTGTATGACAAATTGTATGCGATGAATCATACCGACATTCATACGTGTATGCAGTTTTATATATATGGAGATAGAGAGAAAGAGAGAGGGTGCATTTCTTATCACTAATGCTATTTTCGACAGCTGTGCATGACGCCTCAAAAATGTATTTCAACAAGCAATTTTAACATTATTAAAATCTGAACTTATTATATAAAGATAGCGAAATTTTTATTAAATAATCAATCATGTCATTCAAAATACCCTAAAAATCCTTAAGAAGATATTTATATAAAAGAAACGCCCCCAGCAGTGATTAGCATCCAGGTGAAAGTAGACAACCAGTCGAGTACTTCGGAGGATTTATTTAATTTCGTTTGCAACTACACCTACCGGAATCCAACTAAAAATTCCTCCTCGAATCGGCGAATAATATTATGGAGAAAAAGGTCGGGGGTTGAACTGGGTAATGGCATTTTACAGATCGAGAGAAAGGTACCTTGAAGTTACCTCGTACCAGTGCACTTTCTAAAAGCGGCGTACGTGATGCCACTCAAAATTTCGGGATTAAAATTCGCTCTGAAAGTATTTGATTCAGCGGCTCAAACAGAGCGTTTTTTTCAATTTCTAACAGAGGTGGGATGTAATTAATTGTATTACAAAAACACCATCCGAAAGATTAAATTTATATGAGATGCCGTCTAATTTATGACGCAGATATTTCAGGTCGCTCTTTAAAAATGTCTACTAACTTAATTAAATTAATACTCATTAACGTTTCGGATTGCAAAGTTAAAAACACATTGGCGTGTATTACTTCTGTCAGTGGCACCGTAAATTTACGATGCGTCTCCTAATTTTGGGATGCACTGAAAATTAGAATACAAATAGTTCAACTATTAATAAATAGAAATTATCATAATATAGGCTAGCGATAGTCACATCAAAGCGAACATACAGACAGGGGTTTTCCTTTGAATAAAAAAAACGATAAAATAATATATTCCCAATCGAACGTTGCAGATATGTTCTCATACTAAGCCAAGCAAACATATTAACTTCAATTTAGTCAAACATTTATTCGAACGATATAAATTATCTATATTTTACAGCACGTCCTTATGCGCAAATTTTTGGCATGCGTAAAAACCATAAAAAATTATTTTCCCCAAAACAATAAGATGGAATTGGCGTTCAAAGTTTTCCAATCAAGTCAGGTTGTTATGAGCTACGTTAGCATTTATAATTCAATCGCCTCCAGTCCCTGCATCTTAGAATATTACGTAATCATCGCATAAAAGACTGATTCTTAGGAGCCGATGACTATGATGTCGCCGGCAAATTGAGGTTTTGGTGCACGTGGAAAATGCCAGCGAGAGTGAGGCGTTTCAGAGGGGGAGAAAGACAAAGCGAGAGAAACGAAGCTTGAAAACGAAGGGCGGAGAAGAGAGAGAGAGAGAGGAGTTCTGGGTGGGAGAACTATGTAGGAAGAAAAGCCCAGGACGAGCAAGTGAAGCAAGACGAGTAGGGAAGCAAAATAGCAGTCCGCATCTCCGCAACTGAAAACATTCTGAGATCACTTGGACTAAAAATATTGCCGCGAAACAATATGTTACGTATTACAAAATATAACCTTGGACGAACGCCAATATTCTATTTACTGCACCTTTCAACTCTTGCCTTTCTATATCTGTAACTTATAGGAAAGAAATAAATAGGTAAGAGCAGCTTCATCAGGGATGCCATGTGCGCTTCGTAGTTGCTTATCGTTTCATGATCTGGAAAATTACAAAATTTCACCATTTATGATACTGAAAGTAGTATTTTTGGGTAAAGATTATCATTCTGGTGTAGTCCCATAATTCTTTGCATATAATCCTTGTATAGCAGCTTAAATAAAAATTGATATTTTGCTCTTAAAAATGCTTTAATCAATTATGTCGAAATGATTGAAATAAACATCATCCGTTCCACGAAGAACTCAACCGGAGGAATTTTATACTAATATTTTTAAATACAGTTGAAGCTCGATAATTTTAATCTTGAGGAAAGACAAATAATTCAAGGAGTAAAAAATTCGAATTATACTAAATTATGGATTTAGAAGTTAATTAATGGGAAAATTATTTCTTCTGATTAACGAAATTTCGAACAATGGAGATTTTAAGTTATCCTAAAATATTAAGAGTAAAGATTTTGGATTAAAGGAATTTTAATCAAATCCGTCAATGGTAAAAATACGGAAGGATCGAAAATAGATTACATCGGCCATCAAGAAAAAATAAGTTACAGACGAAAGTAAGAATCAAGGCCGGTTTAATAACCTCCCACTCGCACATTGTGACACGAATGCGCTGCATGAACTCATTCTGAATCACCAAGTTCCTTGTTTTTTCCTCCACTCCTGCGGAATGCCGTTAAAACATTATACATTTGAGTTATTCAACATAAGCATAATGCCCAATAAAGTCCTTCGATGCTATATAAGTCAGGCTCGCGTACCGGCTCGTTGCCTGCCTCCGTAAGATCGCAGTTTCGAACCCCACCATGGGTATGACCTCATACATGTTTCATAACTCACCTTCGCGAAATCAACGTCCTTAATATTCCTTTAAGCTTAAAAAGGACGTCAAGCTTTAAATATCAATCGATCAACGTATGCTATCCTTGACTAACCGGACTACTAGGACATTTCCGCCGAATTAATGTAACCGATGAATTTGCACACACCGTTGGAGAAAGAAAGATATCGCTTTTTACGCACCTATATGCGTGCAGCTTCCAAAGAAAGCGACAAATAACTCACACTGACCCTCCTTTCAATCCTCACTCCCACTCGCGTAAAAGGGAAAGGACCTCATCAAAAGCATCCATTAAAAACCATCTCCAACCGACCATGTGACCTCCACGCCGGGAAGAAAGGTCAAAGCGAAAAACTCCGATCCGAGCGCCACGCAGCGCCGAGACAGGAAACCAGCGTGCGCTTTCTCGCCATCTTTCCCCCGGCCACCTTCGCGCTGCACTCGATGTTGCTGACCTTATCTCTCGCCTCTTTCAATGGGCGTACTGTTAAGAAGATTCCACGCAACTTTGCCTTCCTATCGGCTTTTCAGATGAGCTTTTCGACTGCTCGGTTGCCCTTATGCCATTCTGGTCTCGGGCGGGACTATGAAAGTCACGACTTGATTTGATCTTTCGAGTCGATATAGAGAGAGAGCTGAGATTATAAACAAATGGCACGGTTGGGATGCAGGGGGTTACCCTCAGAGCGTGTACTGACGTAAGAGGAAATACGGAACGATAGAATCGAGGGAATTAGCGCCTTCGCGATTAAATACACGCGTCTCACGCTTAGGCTGTTCAAGAAATTGACTGAAGGAAAAATGTAACTACCATGCAGTATGGCGCACGATTTGGAGATTTCGAAGCAGAAAACAGGCGTTGTGGTGCAAATCATCCTGATTCGCACACAATTGAACCTTTAAATTACCCTACCATCGTATAAATAACGATCAAAGTGAATTTTTTCGACGTGCAATAATATTGCGTATTCAACTTTAAAGTCATTTTAAGAGAGCAAATCCGTATAAAATATCTTAGTAATCCAAGCGTTGCTAAACATCTTGAACAGTACAAACATGACGTATAACAAACTAGGCCAGGTACTGACAATAATTTATTCAACAACGTCAAAGTTAAGCTCGATCATTCATTTTATAATTAAAAAATTCTCTAGTTATTATAGGCACTACACCACTTTACGACGATTCTAGCAAATTCCCGCATCAACAACTTAATGCAGCCATTATTCTTGGACATCTACTTTTTGGCTAAAAAAACATCTCTTTATCACAGAGAATGTTATTCAGACAAAATAATTGAAGTTGGAATATGTCCAATTCGCCATCAAACGAAAAGACACGGATCGCGCCGAGCGAACTATGGAAAATGTATTCAATGAGTTCAATTATATTTCATTCTAAAATAACTACACGAACATCTGGTCCATTTAAGAAGTAGAGAACATCTGAGAGAGCGTTAAAACGACTGAAAAAGAGTCGTCATTCATAAGCCGTATCGCGGGTTTCACTCCACTTCCTGCCGTTCACGAACAATTTACATATATGAATCCCTTCCTAGAAGAGCAAACGAAGGCGGTTTATAACCTAGTCTAGCGCTAGGATTTAATAGAAAGTGGCTCTCTCTCCCTCTCACACGCACGCACATGATATAAGCATACAAACGAGAGAAACCACGCTTCTCCCAAAGGGACGAGGGCCGTAAAAATTTCACCTTCCCCTGCCAACTTTTTTACAATACCATCGTTTAGAAACAGCGGAGCCATTGACAAGGTTTCCTCTCTAGAGCCATCCCACTTCTTCTAAGGGCTTACTAAGATTGCTTCCTCCACAGCGCAAATCTCCTCCTCCTCATCCTACTTCATACCGCCACACTTATCTCGGAAGACGTCTGCGCATTCCGTAACAGTCCTCATATTACCACCCCCACCTTACCCACACCCTTCCTTGATGCATTTCTCCTATCTCCCCAAACTCTCTCCGCTCCTATTCCCCCTCCCTCTTTCACAATTTCCCCTACCTCCTTATCTCGCTCCCCTTCCTATTCAAACCTCTCTCCCACACCGTTCCCCTATCTCACCGACTCTTTCCTTACCTCTCTCTTTCCTTCTTTCTCCCCCGCGATTATCACGCTCCTCTCCCACCGCCCTCTTCCCCTTTTACCTTCCAGCAAAATCCCTTCATCTTAACCGAAATCTTTTCCTCCTCACTTTTTCGCGAGTTTTTGTATGTTTTTTCTCCTGGCGAAACGAAACAAATGTTTTTTCGAAAAAATATTTTTTCTCCTATCGTTCTTCCACTCTCCTTCCTGTCCCGCTTCAATCAATGTCCCGTCATTTATTCCTCGCCTTTCCACAAGCCGTCTAGCAACTCCAAAAGAGCAGCGACGCACCGATTTAAAAGGCAATCAAGGGAATATAAATATTTTTCGTGCAGTTTAATGGTTTCGATAAATATAAATGATCATCTAAATTGTTCCTCAGTGAGAGCAAAAACATATCACTCGAGCAATTCCAGTATTTAATCTTTCATCATAAACATGGGTCTAGAATGGCGCTTTCAGAGATCCTATCGCCTCAAGCACGAGAAATGTACGTACCAGCTTTCTAAATCAAGACATTCACATATGAACTATGCTATATACTTGAATAACCATTCAACATAAACAGCTTATTGTTAGTCAGTTTGGTCAACCTCTTGCAAAGCGAATTTTAAATTAAAGCGATAAAACGATATATTACTCGCATGAAGTTAAATGCGTTGCAACACGGCTCGTTCCAATACGAGAATGAGGCGGAGAAAAACACGCAAATATACGAGAAGAACAAAAATTTCCACAATCCTGGAAAAGGGCACGCACTCGCCTTGTGCCGGAATGCTCTTCCATCTTCATCCACGCCCTTTCCTCCCATTCTCGCCCCTTTCTCCCCGATTCCTTCGTATCCCCGACTCTTTCCTTCACTTTACCTCCCATACGCTCACACGCGCACACTCCCAAGCGCGCTCCCAAAGGAATGACTCAGACCCACTCTCTCGCATCAACAAAGTGGTTCCAGAAACAAACGCCAAGAGAGTGGTGCGTGGCTCAGAAAGAGAGAGGCAGAAAAGAGACGTGAAAAAGTGGAAGAGAAGGAAAGCAAGTGGGCGTAGGAGGAAATGGGAGGGGAGAAAGAAAGAGAAACGAGAGCGAAAAAAGACGCGGGCCGAAGAAGGAAAGCAAGAGGGAGGATATGAAAAACACGAGATGGCGCTGGATTAGAATAGAGGTAACCTCGCCCACCCTCTCTCTCCTCCCTACGTCCTTTATTTCCATTCCATCAAGCCTCCCTTTCCACCCTCTCATTCACTCTTTTTTTTTCAAACCAGAGAGAGAGAAGCTGGAGGAGGATTCTAGCTTTACTTAAAAAGATCGCTCTACGACTCATGCCTCGGGATTAAAAATTAAGACCCGTGGGCGTGGAGTGAATTGGCCGAGAGGAGAAGGAAGGATATGAGAGGGAGAAAAAGGAAGAGGCGGAGGAGGGAGAGATGATGAGGGGAATACGAGGAAGAAAGAGACCAGAACGTTAAGAGTCGGAGGGGTAGGAGGCTTGAGGGAGGAAGAATTTTACCCTTCAAGGATCTGGCTCAGAAAATGAGAAGATTAAAACTTTCTTCCTTTTTTTTCTGAATTAGAGATCATAAGCTTATGGGACGACATAACACCTCTTACGCATTAATTGATGGACGGTGAACCTCTATTCCACTCTCGAGGGGAGGTAAGAGAGAGACGGAGAGAGAGAGAAAGAAATGGAGAAAGTGAGAAACTGTTTAAATTTCGACTCCTACAACCTCTTTCGAAACGCGTTGCATTGTTATACCGAAAAGTGCTGTCGGCACAAAATTGCGCTATTAAAAAGCGAAAGAGGAGAAAGAAAGCCCGTTAAAAATACGCGGCTTGCTACTAATTTATAATTACCGCCGCCTAGTAACAACGCCGAAAGCAAGATGTATGTACGTGTATATATTGTACTTTTCGCCAAGTTGAGATGCGCCGTAACGTGTACTTGACGAAGGCCAGGCCTTTTTAAGCACTCGGAGGACTATATGCGCGTGATAAAGAAATGAGAAGGCGTCGTGGAAACATCGCATGGATGAGAGAAACGAGGGTGGAGGAAAGGAAAGAAAAAAAGAGCATCGTGCGAGGGAGGTTGAGAGGAGAAATTTGAGAAGGACACGGAAGGGTAAGGGAAAGGAATGCGGCGGTGGGTGTAGTTGGGGGAATGGAGAGGGAAGAGAGATGAGATGAGGGGGAGTAAAAAAGCGGAATAATTTAGGGTAAAGAAGGCGAAATGCGGGAGGAAGAAAAAGTGCAACTCGCATCCTGAGAAGAAATTTCTCGAGTTTAACTAAATCTTTTTCCTCGCTCGAGGGAAAAAATCTATATTTAGAACGATCTGGCACGGCTTACCTTTAAAATGAAGGTGTAATTTATAGACTCGTCATTTAGCCGGGTATTACAATCATGAATACATTCTCCGGGGTAAAAATCTTTTAAAAAGACGTATGCTTATACTGGGCATTGTACTTGGTATAAAATATTTCGAGTCTCAGAATTGCTACAATTTTTGCATTAATATTTGAAAGAACTATTCTATCGTAAAACCAATTTAATGGAAGCGAATCGTAGAGGATAGGAAAATATATCGAGAACATCTACACATAGCAGTAAAAAAATGAGTGTCAATACCGCAATTTCGAAACAATGAAACAGCATCATTGAGAAAAATAACTCCTCTATTTCAATTCTTGCATTACACGAATGAATCATACGCCATGAAACGCAAAAACTAAGGATGCCATCTTTCTTTTAATGAAAACATAGGCCCCTACGGATCAAGGGACCAGAACAAAATACTTTATTTTATCTCGCAAAATAGCGTTCAAGAGCAATTATTTTTACCTTAATGGCCCTTAAATTAGATTTAATAGATTAAATTAACTCCATTCTAATAAATAAGGTACAAACACAACAAACGAACGAAATGATGGTGATGCATCCTCAGGAGACAGCAAAAACAAAGGAATTGCCAAATCACATGAGCGATATTGCATCTCTTTAATACCCTTCCTTTATGTGCAAAGAGCGCGCATTTGCTAAACCTCTGTAAAATGGTGACGTTTAAACAGCCATCTGTTGGCAAATACCACAAACAGGAAATACGAAAAAATATTTGATTCGTTTTCTTCCAAATAAAATTCCACGGCGATTCGTGCAAACAAACAAGGAAAAGGCCAGGGACGCGTGCAACGGTTAAAACAACACTCGTTGTTTAAAATCGGGGGGGGAAAGGAAACAGTTTTAAAAGGTTTAGAGAAGGACTTGGAAAGGAGGGGAAGAGAGCGGGGAGGAAATATCCGAAAAGTTTACTTAAACGACTTATATAAATCAGTAAACTGGAAAAGGTTGGTAGAGAGGAACGTTTCCAGGGTCTTAAAAAGGAGCGAGACTAAAGGGTCCAAAAACTAAAAACAAATGAACGAGGAAGGGTCGTTAAACGCCTAATAAGGCGATTAGCTGCGTTAATCCGAAGAAGGGAATCAGTTGGTGAATGGGAGTTGAGACTATGGGAGTTGAGACTATGGGAGTTGAGACTGTGGGAGTTGAGACTGTGGGAGTTGAGACTATGGGAGTTGAGACTATGGGAGTTGAGACTATGGGAGTTGAGACTGTGGGAGTTGAGACTGTGGGAGTTGAGACTATGGGAGTTGAGACTATGGGAGTTGAGACTGTGGGAGTTGAGACTGTGGGAGTTGAGACTGTGGGAGTTGAGACTATGGGAGTTGAGACTATGGGAGTTGAGACTATGGGAGTTGAGACTATGGGAGTTGAGACTATGGGAGTTGAGACTATGGGAGTTGAGACTGTGGGAGTTGAGACTGTGGGAGTTGAGACTGTGGGAGTCGAGACTATGGGAGTCGAGACTATGGGAGTCGAGACTGTGGGAGTCGAGACTGTGGGAGTCGAGACTATGGGAGTTGAGACTATGGGAGTTGAGACTGTGGGAGTTGAGACTGTGGGAGTTGAGACTATGGGAGTTGAGACTATGGGAGTTGAGACTATGGGAGTTGAGACTGTGGGAGTTGAGACTGTGGGAGTTGAGACTGTGGGAGTTGAGACTATGGGAGTTGAGACTATGGGAGTTGAGACTATGGGAGTTGAGACTATGGGAGTTGAGACTATGGGAGTTGAGACTATGGGAGTTGAGACTATGGGAGTTGAGACTATGGGAGTTGAGACTATGGGAGTTGAGACTATGGGAGTTGAGACTATGGGAGTTGAGACTATGGGAGTTGAGACTATGGGAGTTGAGACTATGGGAGTTGAGACTATGGGAGTTGAGACTATGGGAGTTGAGACTGTGGGAGTTGAGACTGTGGGAGTTGAGACTATGGGAGTTGAGACTATGGGAGTTGAGACTATGGGAGTTGAGACTATGGGAGTTGAGACTATGGGAGTTGAGACTATGGGAGTTGAGACTATGGGAGTTGAGACTATGGGAGTTGAGACTATGGGAGTTGAGACTATGGGAGTTGAGACTATGGGAGTTGAGACTATGGGAGTTGAGACTATGGGAGTTGAGACTATGGGAGTTGAGACTATGGGAGTTGAGACTATGGGAGTTGAGACTATGGGAGTTGAGACTATGGGAGTTGAGACTATGGGAGTTGAGACTATGGGAGTTGAGACTATGGGAGTTGAGACTATGGGAGTTGAGACTATGGGAGTTGAGACTATGGGAGTTGAGACTATGGGAGTTGAGACTGTGGGAGTTGAGACTGTGGGAGTTGAGACTATGGGAGTTGAGACTATGGGAGTTGAGACTATGGGAGTTGAGACTATGGGAGTTGAGACTATGGGAGTTGAGACTATGGGAGTTGAGACTATGGGAGTTGAGACTATGGGAGTTGAGACTATGGGAGTTGAGACTATGGGAGTTGAGACTGTGGGAGTTGAGACTGTGGGAGTTGAGACTATGGGAGTTGAGACTGTGGGAGTTGAGACTATGGGAGTTGAGACTATGGGAGTTGAGACTATGGGAGTTGAGACTATGGGAGTTGAGACTATGGGAGTTGAGACTATGGGAGTTGAGACTATGGGAGTTGAGACTATGGGAGTTGAGACTATGGGAGTTGAGACTATGGGAGTTGAGACTATGGGAGTTGAGACTATGGGAGTTGAGACTATGGGAGTTGAGACTATGGGAGTTGAGACTATGGGAGTTGAGACTATGGGAGTTGAGACTATGGGAGTTGAGACTATGGGAGTTGAGACTATGGGAGTTGAGACTATGGGAGTTGAGACTGTGGGAGTTGAGACTATGGGAGTTGAGACTATGGGAGTTGAGACTATGGGAGTTGAGACTATGGGAGTTGAGACTATGGGAGTTGAGACTATGGGAGTTGAGACTATGGGAGTTGAGACTATGGGAGTTGAGACTATGGGAGTTGAGACTATGGGAGTTGAGACTATGGGAGTTGAGACTATGGGAGTTGAGACTATGGGAGTTGAGACTATGGGAGTTGAGACTGTGGGAGTTGAGACTATGGGAGTTGAGACTATGGGAGTTGAGACTATGGGAGTTGAGACTATGGGAGTTGAGACTGTGGGAGTTGAGACTATGGGAGTTGAGACTATGGGAGTTGAGACTATGGGAGTTGAGACTGTGGGAGTTGAGACTATGGGAGTTGAGACTATGGGAGTTGAGACTATGGGAGTTGAGACTATGGGAGTTGAGACTATGGGAGTTGAGACTATGGGAGTTGAGACTATGGGAGTTGAGACTATGGGAGTTGAGACTATGGGAGTTGAGACTATGGGAGTTGAGACTATGGGAGTTGAGACTGTGGGAGTTGAGACTATGGGAGTTGAGACTGTGGGAGTTGAGACTATGGGAGTTGAGACTATGGGAGTTGAGACTATGGGAGTTGAGACTATGGGAGTTGAGACTATGGGAGTTGAGACTATGGGAGTTGAGACTATGGGAGTTGAGACTATGGGAGTTGAGACTATGGGAGTTGAGACTATGGGAGTTGAGACTATGGGAGTTGAGACTATGGGAGTTGAGACTATGGGAGTTGAGACTATGGGAGTTGAGACTATGGGAGTTGAGACTATGGGAGTTGAGACTATGGGAGTTGAGACTATGGGAGTTGAGACTATGGGAGTTGAGACTATGGGAGTTGAGACTGTGGGAGTTGAGACTATGGGAGTTGAGACTATGGGAGTTGAGACTATGGGAGTTGAGACTATGGGAGTTGAGACTATGGGAGTTGAGACTATGGGAGTTGAGACTATGGGAGTTGAGACTATGGGAGTTGAGACTATGGGAGTTGAGACTGTGGGAGTTGAGACTATGGGAGTTGAGACTATGGGAGTTGAGACTATGGGAGTTGAGACTATGGGAGTTGAGACTATGGGAGTTGAGACTATGGGAGTTGAGACTGTGGGAGTTGAGACTATGGGAGTTGAGACTATGGGAGTTGAGACTATGGGAGTTGAGACTATGGGAGTTGAGACTGTGGGAGTTGAGACTATGGGAGTTGAGAGTGAACGTGAGAAGTGTATCGATTAATGTTCTGGGAATACGCGCCTCGAAATTTTCTCTCGAGGAAAAAAATCTCGCGATTAAGAAAGGAAAACATGCATTGTAATACGGTCGCATGCACTTCGAGATTGGTTTAGAATGGCGGAAAAACTTGAGTGGGGAAACTGGGCGAAGAAGATGGCGCATCGTTAATAGAGTATTAGTAGAGTCGTAATAATACTTTTTTCTAGTTCGGGGAAAACATTTTATTTGCAAAGCAACCGTCGCAAGAGTTGATTCTTCGATGGTACATTCCTTTTATTTTTTTGCCACCCTAAAACATTTTATGGCTATTGGAGAGGCACAGTTTATCAATTTTATTTCATCTGTAAGGTGAATTCGATATCGCCCTCTGAAAGAGTATCAAGATAAAAATACATATGACTACAGATTATGCATTCAAAAAACATCTGCATTACTCTTTTTTTACGAGTATAATAAACCATAAAAAAACTGTTCTGTTGAGTGAATACAGTAGGCCCTCAACATTTGCAGGGGTTGTGCTTGAAAATCACCACGAGTGTCAAATCCGCGAATTTGACGACTTCGCTGATTACGTATTGACAGCAACGACTTAAGCGTGATGTCTAGAGTGAATTCGTGAATGTTAAATAGGTTTACGTAGATATTCCTCCGGAATAATAAAAAACGGGGAATGTTGATGGTTTACTGTATCTTCTAATACAAATGTTTCTTGACGATGGAATTTTGGAATGAAGTTGAAATAAGATCGACTAACCTAAGATATGCAACATGAGAATTCTACTCAAAATCGTAACCTTACAAAATTCGTAAAAATTGGCTAGACTGCAATGTGACACCAACAAAATACATTTTGACGCAATGTAGCGCCACTTTCTGAATATAACACGATGATACGTCCTTCCACTGCTTTAATTTAGCATTCTCGCAAAATCTTGGGGCGGAAAAAGTATACAAAATAAAAAAAGCATGTGTGCCCAGAATGAAAAAAAGTCAACCAGCAAAATTAGCCGCTTTACTTCGCACGCTACCCGAATTTTACCTATAACTCTAGCAAGGCGTAACTCTAGCCTTTATCTCGATACAAGCCGCCGCCCATTTATATTCAGCTCAGTACCGCCGCCACAAAGTTTCCGATAACGGGAGAACTTTTGGCCGGAAAAAAATACCGCGGATACACTGGTATTTTAAGCGCCATTTGTCAGTCCTCGGTCGCCATGGAGGAAGATCCCGTCGACGTCCGAAAGGATAAAAGAAAGAGCGCTTCTTTAAGCCCGATGGATCCGACCAATAATGAAGTTTCGTCGCGGAGTTGAGGAGAGCCATCCGGAGGCTCCGCACGTATTGTGCCTATGGAATGAGGCCGCAATAAAATAACAGCGGAAGGGGAAGAAGGGGACGAGTGAGGCGGAGGAAAGATCAGGGACGGGAAAGCGAAAAGAACTCGTAAAGTGTACTTCGACGACTTGGCGAAATAAATTGGGATTTGGCTGCCGGGGAGGGGGATAAGGTTTCTCATGCGATGAAGGAGGAGGCCCGAATTCATCTTATGGTAACCACCCTTTTGTGGCATTAAAAGCGTGACGGCCCATTTTGGAAGTTCGGGTGGCTACGGAATAGGCTTAAGAAGCCAGGTCGACCTGAAAGCATTACTAAGCATCCATTTCGTCGGGTATTTGCCGAACGGACTATTTTTTCTAGGAGAATAAATGCGGATACTGTTTAACACACGCTGCGATTTTCCGTAATCTAATCCAACTTGTCGGCCAGAAATAGATTGTTCGTGATGGAAGGAAAAACGACGGAATTTGCAAGACTCCTTTGAGAATACTAGGAGAAAATTTCTTGCTTTCGCTAGCACGATTATTGTTTGTAATTACGTCACGGAAAACGACACGACTAACAGCGTAAATAAATATTTTTATTTGAAAGCTGTAAAGATGACTTGTAGAAAAGAATGGCAATAATAACGGTGCAATAATATCTCTTCTACAATAGCTACGTTGACCCAGCACGTTGAATTCCAAAACTAATGAATGAGAAATTATTTTTAAAATAAGAAAACGAGATCTCATTTCGAATATTTTATAGTAATCTTGAATCATATGGCTATAAATTTAACTTGAATATACTGCCCTACATCCACCGATAAAATATGAGCAAAATAATGCATCAGGTGAAAAACGTTGAGTTCCAAAATAGGTACAAATAAATATCAGAATACTAAAAATATTTTTCGGCGAGAAAAGTTCTGAAAATTTGCGTCACATACTTCCTATAAAAAGAAGCGATACAAAAACGAAAACACACGATGCCAACTTTTCACTTTTTCACCCAAAGTCAAGGATAGCTCAATCACCGAATATTTGGCATGCGTAGCAGATCTTTGTGTGCTTTTCTGCGTGGAATTCGTTGTCCCACTCAAGTAGGGTTGCCATTTCCCGATTTTCGCGGGATTGTCCCGACTTGTTATCGTGTTTTCCGCGTCCCGACTTATCTTTCGAAAGTCCCACTTTTTAAACAAAATCGTCAACGTTCAAAATTGTAATCGGAATATATAATATAATCATGTTTAAATAAAAAAAATCGCAGAGAAATGAGTTGAATTTTTAAATTAAATATAGATGCTAATGAATTGTTAAAAATCATCAGCTTTATTTTATCATTACCATATAGGAATGCAGCGAGTGAAAGAATATTTAGTTTTAAAGGCTGTTGCGTGGAGAAAAGACAGAACAAACTATTGCTATCCAATTTAGAAGATGCACTTATGGTTAAGCAAAACTTTCAAATGAGTTGTAGAGAATTTCGACTATATCTAGATACAGAAGCTGGTAAGAAAATACTAGAGGAAGCCAAATCAAGCGTAAAATATTTATAATAGATTTAATTTCAAAATAATTTCTTTGATTAATGTTTGTTTGGACTTTAATGATTGTAAAAATATTTATGAATAAATCTATCCTTTTTCATTTAGTTTTTGATATAATTAAGCCTTGAGTTTTATTTCATAGAATTGTCTCGACGTGTCCCGACCTAATATTTCAAAAATGCTTCATTTAATGTAAATGTCCCGATTTGTGATTTTAAAAATCTGGCAACCCTATACTCAAGCAAGAATACTGCCCTGCCCTTTACACCTCCGACTCCCAATTCTAATCTTCGTTTTTGACCACGTATTTTGAAAATCTTTCCGGGAATTTATTTACAAAGTCTGAAAACCCTTCGGCCTTACGAAAACGACCTTGATAGAGATTTTGCAATCTTATTCTGTAACCCAGTGCTGCCCAAACTTTTCTAATGGCGGGCCGCATCAGTGGTTGCGAATCCCTTAGCGGGCCGCTTTGGAAATTGCCAATTCTTCGGCGGGCCGGATTAGAGTTTAAATCGGAAGTTTTCTGTATATCCTGAAGTGGCTAACATTTCAATATTTAGTTTTATTATAAAAAATTTCAAAAAACGTATAAACGTGTTAATTTTTTCGAATTTGCCTTTTCGCCATAGCTTCGCGGGCCACACAAAAACTCTTCGCGGGCCGCATTTGGCCCGCGAGCCGTAGTTTGGGCACCACTGCTGTAACCGATGAACTTCTGTAATCAGGGGACGAATATTTACAAAGAAAGAAAGTGGTATGCACGTATCCATTATAAAATGAAGTACACTTACACCAGGTATGAGTGGTTCTACATTAAATGATAATTTATCAACCCTGGAACTTCTTATACAGATTTTACGCCAACAAAATAGTTAGACAAGAAAAAGAGAGTGAAACTAAGAAAGCATTTAAAAAAACAATTACCCATTCTACCCAACTCGAGCATTAGTTACGACAAGGTATTATAGAAACGAAAGCGACCAACTTCAGGCTAAATAATGAAAAACATAAACTAACGGTAATGCCACAGATGAAAAGGAAATGTCTCTCACACAAATAATTTATCTCCGCCTAAAATTTTGATTTAAGCGCCATAGTCACAACCAAATCATTTAGCAAGCCGTTAACGCAATTAAGAAAAAGCCTCTGATATGATACAATATGTGACCCAAAGAAACATGCTAAAATCATAATGTTATGAGTTACTATTTACGGCGAAAAATAAAAATACAAAAACTTATTTTTCCATCAAAAGATCCTCCGCTACATGACAGCGACATATTTCTAAACCCTTGCCAGGAATCGGTTTGGTGTCAAGCTTAATGTCTTGGAAACCCGCCATCATCGACGATTTAGTGGAAGACATTTAGAAGTACAGATTTAGAACTTATAAAATGCCCCTTGGAATCTCTCAATG
Source organism: Tanypteryx hageni (assembly GCA_028673005.1). Lineage (NCBI taxonomy): Eukaryota > Metazoa > Arthropoda > Insecta > Odonata > Petaluridae > Tanypteryx > Tanypteryx hageni. The sequence continues at coordinate 62,234,227 of CM054114.1, read as the reverse complement.
AAAATGCTATTTCAAGAAATGTTCAAATGACTTGGCTCAATCATATAACTAGATTAAGAAATGACTATTTCTTGGAAGAAAATAAGGCGGAAAATGAAACACTTTTCAACTACTGTGAATGGAATAAAAACTCTATTGAAAAACTTCTCAAAGCCGATAATTCACAATTTCCTCGTTTAATTATACGATTATAGCGTTAAAGCGACAAATTTCGACAAAAATACAGCAAGAGTGCAATGGTATTTAACATACCTTAAACTAGCTCCAACGAGTATGAACGTAGGGAGAAGAATCCAACTGATAAACCTCTCCGCCGACTCGAAAGGATAGAGTATTCACGACGCAAAAATTCGGCGAAATCGAGTCAATTCTTCTAATTGGCAATGGGGTAAAATTATCCACAAGACCTTAATACACTTATACTCATCTCGGGTTCTGAGTCACTACCGCCATTGCAAAGGGCGGTCTCAGCCAAAATTCCCGACTTCGACAAACCCACTACACCAAGATATAGCACCTAAGCCCACACTCTCCGCTTTACCCCCACGCTTCTCTACTCCTCCAGACTCCTACATGCGGAGTAATACCGTCATGCACTGTAGGCAAGAAAAAAGGGAGAGAAAGAAAAATGAGAAACGAATCTGTACTTAGAGAAACCCATCACGAGACATTTGAGCGAAAGAAAGATTACGCACGCACAAAAACGCACAAAGTAAAGGATTGGTTTTATACAATGTCGCTACGTAAGACAAAGTAGCAATCTGCTCGTACAAAAGAATTCTTTGAATGCTAAGTAATCCGGGACATAATTATATCACTAATGCCCAAGGTATTTTTTGTTGACGATTTTACGGGCAAAGTGATTTTGAAATGCAAGGATGCTCCTTCGTTAAACTACTTTACATCATTACCTGAGCGTTACATTGTAGTTGTTTGTGTAATGCAGGGGTACCCAAACTACGGGCCGCGGGCCAAATGCGGCCCGCGAAGGGTTCTTGAAAAAGTTCTACAATGCGGCCGCTAAAAATTCGAATTGTTTAAACAATTTTTCAAGGTTTATGTATTTTCGAATGTGCTATGGTACTGAAATTTTTTCTATAGGTAGAATTTGTAAAAAAACGAAGTAGGGATTACACAAATTTTGATATTTTAATTTGTTTGGCAGTTAAAAATTCTTAAAGTTTAAACAAATAGGTAAATGTTTAGATACTACGGGGCGAGTAAGGGGGCTGAAATTTTAAAGTTATTTAGAGCTTAGTCTATATAAACGAATAAACATTTCAATGTATCCATGAAATTGTTATTGCGGCCGTTAAAAATTATTTAAATTTAAACAATTAGATAAATGTTATTTCCCTTCTAAATGCACTACAAATTTAAACATGGGCAGAAATGTGTGGCACTATTAATCCAATGTGGAAAAAGTATAATATTCCTAAAATTGCAAATATATATTCTGCACTTTCTACTAGTATTATATAGAAAACTTCCGATTTAAACTCTAATCCGGCCCGCCGAATAATTGGCAACTTCCAATGCGACCAAGAGATTCGCAATCACTGATGTGACCCGCAATTCGAAAAGTTTGGGCAGCACTGGTGTAATGCATAGCAGATGCAGATCTTGTGGAGCCGGTCGAGAACCAGCTACCAAATCAGTCTACCAGCATAGCTATTAGACTGTCATAAGCTTATACTCATAATTGGTGTTTGCCCATCAGCAGTTTAAGAACCGGGGCAGGCTGTGAACCCGTCTCAGTTGTTTCTCTTAGGAGATGGCATATGATCCGGAACAAGGAACGCAATGGGCCGTTTACAGCAATCCCAAGGCATCACCCTGATATCGGCCAATGCTTTTATGAGCTCATTGCATCCTATACAAACGCAACATGTACAGTGACGTAACCAGAGGCGTAACTGGGAGTTATGGCGCCTATGGCAAAATTTTTAGGAAACGCCTTTTATTACATAGAATATAATTTATTCCTGCATTTTGATAAAGAATAATAATAATGTGTTTTTATTAACAATAACTTCGGCATTTTGGTATCGAATTCATACTTATGGGTAAATAAACTTTGGCGCCTTTTGCTAGCGGCGCCATACCCTACTTACGGCACTGGACGTGACTATGCCCTCACAATTGCAGGGCGCTGGCCGAGCCGAAATGGGGCTCTAAGGGCCAGAATCATTGCTGCGAATATAGGGAAATAGATTGATTTAATGTTCCAATTACTTAGGGAGTGCATAATTTGCCGTTTCGTTGGTGGACATTCGGTACGTTTTTATCAAAAAGGCACATTGGTGCGTCAGTACATAGTTCGCCCACTAATATTGAAATTTTGGTTAAAAAATACGATCTATAAAGTTTAATATCTCAGAGAAAATGGGAAGATAGACACCATTTATTTACAGTTGCACTCATTTTGCTTGTCGCGCACTTAATAAAATTGAAAACTAAAACTACACTGAAGAAACTTTGAGTTAACACATATTCTGCATTTCCTTTCCAATTCGTGTAACGATGACCAAAACACAACTCTCAATGTTGCCTCTGGTGTTTTGCCACAATGAACTGTATTTTTTCTAATTAAAATCGTAACTGTACTTAATTATGAAACTTCTAGCTAAATAAATAGAAGATGGTAACCGAAAGAAATGCTGCTAGATGTATTCCCGATGATGCTTACACGAGGTTATTATGTTAAAAGCAAATTTATACTTATTTTTGTTTTTGTAATTTTATACTGTAATTATCCGATGTTTTCCATGCGCAAATTATAGGCCTCGATTAAAAATACTCTGCATCTTCACAGTTTAGTCCATTGTTAATTATATTTTCACAACTTTATGTATGCGCAGGAAAATATTCCCTAAAGGGAAATATAAGGCGCACATATAATCCGATAAAGATAATATAAACAAGCTTAAAATGCGAAAAACTTTAACATTGCGAATGGGACGAGAAAACGTTCAAAATGTTTGAGCAACCAATTTTACCTTTAAAAATGTCGAGAAGATAACCAAAGCGTTTTGTCTTTGTTCACCAAATTCGTTACTGTGCGAACGCATACACGTTTCATAAAGTAATCTCGGCTACGAGACATGTCATCAACCGACAAAAATCTCGGGAAAAGCGTCATGTAGACGGCCAATACTTTGCTTCAAGGACAGCGCGGTGCGCAGTTAGGACTAAATTGGAAAATCACTAAATGATTAGGCATGGCGACGAACGTCTTTGAACAATAAAGGCACTTAACGACTCACTCTGTGCGATTTCACAACGCTGAGCGTTGCCATGAATAATTTTCTAGGAACCAGAGAAATCTCGAGAAGAATCTATAATCAACCGCTACAAAACCATTTTATCTCCTTCGCAGATCATGAAAACTACCCCACACACACACGCTCTTTCGTCTGTAAAAATAAAATGAACGTTCGGTGTCTTAAATCAATTTATTTACCATTCAATGCAAATTGCGGGCTTTTTCTAAAGTTTTACTCTCAACGAAAGGAAAAGATAATTTCAGTACCTCGGAACAGGTTTTTGTGACGTCATCGCGTGTATATTAAGATTTTTCGCGAAAATCTTTCCTCTGGATCAATGCATTTTCCTGTTAGGGTTATTGGAAGATTAAATAATTATAAATCTATGGTTACACTCCTCAAAAAGAAACTTAAGAAACGGACAATAATAGCTAAAGATGGCTATGGGGTATATAATAGTATTGTCACAATCACAGAATTATAAAGAAACAGCGCAGTTCTAATGTAAAAGTATTCAAATATGATATAATCTAGAATAGTCAGATTATTTTTGAAATGCAGCTATTACCGAGAAAATTTTCTATCGGTTTGCTAGAAAGAATAAAGGAAACAAGGCAATTCTGTACACATCGCATGAATAACTTAAAACACTCACACATATGAATAGCGTTTCGGATATAAATATCTAAAACATTCTAAATATCAAATGATTTAAATACAGTAGAACAGAACAAACCCTACATCCGAATACACGGATATCAGTATCATTAAAATATGATCAATAATATGAAATTTGTGGCGGGTTACAAAAACATGCCCGTCAAAATCAGTGCCTCCGCTCGTAATCATTGATAAATTTCGTATATAACTAATTATTTACCTTTATGAAGGTTGAAAAGGTGAATTTTCCCAATAAAATACAATTTTACAAATTTTTAAATGCGTTTTAAGAATCTGTATTTGTAAACCTTGACCAAAAATAGCGGAAAAATAATAGAAACGTTTTATAACTTCCCTCACTTCATGATGCATAGCAGATTTAGCAGAACCTTATGTTTCCTCTTTCTCTTCTACCCTTACATAAAATAATCTTCCGTATCCTACATCTTATACCAGCCTAATCTGCCAATCTCAAGCCCTACAGGATAGCCACACGTAGAATAGTGGCATAAATACATCTCTTCCCTTTCGACGACGACTTGTATTAATAACGTTTTTGTAAGAACGCACTCCTGACTTTCAAATGCGTTAACGTATACGACCGAGTGAAAAATATTCTAGATATTCCGACTGCGATACGGTCAACCTTTTTCTCTCCGTCGCACCTCTGTGAGAAACCGGAAGCGTCCTCGCATTTCTCGGCCATCCAGGCGACAGAGGATCCACTACGCGGCATGGGATCCAGACCACAGGCGATATCCTGGCTCTCAAAGCGCAGCTGGGATCGAGATTGATGACTAGGGACTGGAATCGGCGCTTATAATGGGAACGGCGTATGTCCACACCCAGTGACCGCAAGCACCGATGAAAGCATAGCGCAGACTCCGCGGCCAAAACCCCGGAGACGGTGGAAATACAATTGAGAGTCGTTAGTTATTCGATATGTATTATCATCTCTCCATTTTTCAAGACATTTTAAAAATAACTGAATTGTATTAATAAGAAAATCCGATTTTTGGTTTATTTTCAAACATATGAATTAGGAAATAGATCGGACTCTGTAAAAAAGTAAAACGCCTAACTCTCCATAAAAACCTTGCAAGCATAAATATCCTGAAATTTTTGCATAAAATACACGCGAAATCATACTTGCAATTGAATAACTTATGCATAGATTTTATTAAAAGGGGTATTATCTGTGCATTTTTTAAACGATAACTGTTTTAAAAACCCATGATTTAAACAGCGCAATTGAAAACCGACGACTGTCCTATTTAGAGGCAGAAACCATAATGCGCGTAATGAAAACTTACGAAGAAGCGTGGAAAAGGGCCAGTTTAGCAGAATAATATTCCATCTATATTCTACGCTTGCCAAATTAATTTATTTCTGAAAAAGAATATGCCTGAAATAATGGTGTGGCTGTGTGCTCGACTACACCCACCCAGCGCTTTGCCCTGTGCATGCCTTCCCGGAAAACATCGTGTAAGACGAAACCGTTCAAAGAGGGCAGATTTTCCAATAGGAATACATGAGATTACACTTGAGCGCCATCTTGCGCTCAACATGCCAGAATTAAGTTACACGATATTCAGCAACGATTTCTTTATCCTTCAATACAACCTCTTATTCGACATATTACATTTTATGCTTCTTTAATGCTCGCAGACCGTTTCAAAACCGCGATGAAAGCGAAATTGATAGACGTTCAGCTGAAGGAAGATCCTAAAAAGATAATCCTGCTAAATCGAAAGCGTGTAAACCGAAACCGTGCAATAAGAGGATGAGTGTATATAAAACTACGTGAACTACCGATCCAACCGAGGAACTACATATAATGCAAATAAAACTGTCATAATAAACACTAAGGTAAGTTAAGAGCTTTTTTTTATCCATCTACGCTTTGTAAAAGAATTTAAACCAGACGGCTAGGTCTTTACGGTAAGTGAACGCCACGATAACGAAAAATTGTAATACACTGTGGGCCAAAAGTAAGGAAACACGTTCCAACACTAACACGGCAAACATTGTAAAGCAAAAGTAGTAGAAAATTTACTTCTAAAAACATAAGTTCACGAAGAATTACATTTATAAAATAATCAAAGGAATTCGGCTCAACTTTGTGGTAAGTGATAATCTTCTGATAAATAAATAAAGTTTTCCACAAATGCTGCTCAATATGTCCACCGCTCATGTTTATGCACAACTGCAGTCTTTCTGGTACTGACCAACGAAAACGCATTCTGCTATCAGTAAGAATCGGACCTTGGTAAATTCAGTTTAAAAGGAATAAAATCTGACCATTATTATTGAAGTTATTGACAAAAATAACTAGGAGCCCGTTTTTTCACGTGTATTTTATAGCACTAACGCTATAACTAAGGTTGCCATCTCTCCGGGAATCTCCCGGAATCAGCCCACCGTAGTCCCAGAATCCGGTAGGACTTGTCCGGGAGACCAAAATATTCGTAATAAAATAATTTTACTGCTCTTTTTACATTGCATTAAGTTAAGATTTTTGGTAGAATCAATGCCTTTGATTTAAATAAAGCAACACATAATGTGGAAAAACATTCTTTACAAAGGATCAAGCTGGTAACCCCTGACGCCTCTCTCAAGAGGTCGCCTGATTTTAACAGCAATTTAAACTAATCTAGAAACATTCATAATTGTTTTCGATATAATTTGTTACTTTATAAACAATGTTGCAAAGACTTGCCTTTTTAACTGGTTACACTAAACGGTTTGGTGGAAGAATGGACCATATGCCCTCAACCTCGCCGTATTAAGTATAAATAAATAAAATTAATTAATTAATATTAGAGTGTGTAGTTGCATCTTTGTAGCGGAATTCCTACATAAACAAGGAAGTGGAGTAATTAAAAGATGGAAGAAAGGGAAAAAGTTAATTACAAAATTAAAGGAACGTTATTACTTTCCTCGAGCGACACATAAAACAAGTTTTATCATTCTCATTGGCTGTTTTTTAACCTAGAAAACATATCCCGGCATTAACTACTCATAAGATGAATTTCTCCCGAAATTCACTACTCATACGGTGAATATCTCCCGAGATCAGCTAGCTATTCATAAGGTTGCTGCTACCTTCCTATTACCCTCCAAACGTGTTTCCCTAATTCGGCTCGAACTGTATTATCGTTTGGAGACTAAAAATAAAATACAAGCAAAGAGGTGATTTTTTTATCAAATCTATTCAAGAACCTTGATTGAGAGAAGCATAAAAACCAGATTTTTTCGTAGAAATTGTGAGAGTACCAGCAATGGAAAGAGAAAAACTGACCACAAAACCAAAAGTCTACCTTTCTTATCACGCAAAGGTGTTGACGCATCGAACGAGGAAGGGATGCGGTAAACAAAAGGTTGAGGCGAAAAAATCGATGAACGAGGCTTTAGGTTTTTTATGGGGAAATTGATGAAGGGAAAGGATGTGACGTAAACAGGAAGGAAGGACGTCGATCCCAAACGATCGATAGAGAGAGAGGACACTTATTTCACAAGCCAGCCAGTTGAAGACTGAACTCTTTATATTTATTCGTTCCTAGTTTAGATCCCATGAACGTGGCGGAAATTATTCCAAATTGAAAAAAGGTGCTCCAAAAATAATGAAAGCGATTAAGACGAAACAGGCTTTTGCCATTTAATGCATAACTGAATATTTCGGAAATAAAATTGAGTTTAACTGCCGTACGCCGGAAGGAATTCATTCAAGGAGCGTAATAAAATTATGTGGACTTTTGATTTTGTTATAGCCAAACGCCACGAGCTACTAGCAGAGCACGGTAATTCGATAAAAGCAGTTTCGCTCTTCTGCGAACAAATGAACTTACACGTGGATCTCGGCTACATTTTATGCACAGATAAATGTACACTCCTGCGGTAAAGGTTAATGTTCGATGAAAATTTTATATGAAACACATTCAACTCCACGAAAAGACCTTGATGGGACAAAAATAAAAGAAAATAAATTTATTTTCGTTGAAACCCTAAAGTAGTCGGCCAATCGTCAAATACACAAACATCTAAATTTTATGCTTTGATTCACTGATATGGCGAGTGGCAGATGGGGGGAATGGACTAAACTATTCCTGCAAATAATCACTTACAGTCTTGGTTATCACGTTACTTATCTCTATTAGTTATAGGGAAGAACGAACCTCTGTATCGATCTCACGTATTTCAACTTCGTAGATAGTATTCCGACTTTGGTGAGAGTTTCGATTATTCCGTAAATCTCGTCAGCTAACCAAATTCGGAGCCAATGGCCACAATCTCATATCTAGCTGATGTTCAGCATTTAAATTGCTAATTAACTTAATAAAATTTTCCCCTTTAATTATTATAGAATTCTTAAATTTAAAAGCATCATAACCTCAGTAAATGTGTCTCAAAAATACTTAATAATTATAACAGAGGTTAATTCGCAGCTTTTAACGCAAAATTCCGGTTGTAATGAGAATTATTAAGCCATGACTGAAATATGAGTAAAACACTGCAGTGATGCGAAATGCGTTAACGTAGCCATATAATATTCTCCAACAGAGGATGAAAAAATCAAATCAACTATTTAAAAAATGGATTTCTACCATATAGGGATGAATAAATTAAGTTAATTATGCGCATTGTTTGTTAACTGTGATATGCGCGTATCGGATTACTATGTTTTTAGCATTATCAAAATAAAATTACTCTTTTCCGAGGTGATTCTCATGATATTCAAAAGCTGAAATAAAAAGAGTAAACGCTATTAATTAAAAGGGAATTTTAATAGCATTCACGAGCAATTTTCGTCACATTGACCAGGTAAAAAAACATACTTTGGCATGAATATCGATTAATTTAATAAGAGATATGAACAAGAGCTGAATATACGATTTGGTTCGATCAGTGCATAACACTGTTCAACCTACGCAATACGATATTAATCGTAAAAGATTATAGGTATACTTTGAGTGTTTTATATTAATTTTGTCTAAAGAGATTGGGCTTTAGCAAACTAATAAAATTTTCCTTATTTTGTCCCTTGTGGAAAAATAAATAAAAGCGAAAAAAATTTAAAAAATCAGTCGTTATATTGATGATTAAAACATTATTAGAATTTTACGTAATTTAACAAAAATATAGTTGGTAGATGGAGTTTATAAAGCACAAATTCAGCTATTCAGAAAGTTTTATTTATGACAGTTGGCATAAATTCTAAACCAATAATAAATGAGAATATACCAGGGAAAAATTCATTTAAACAATTTTTTTCAGTTTAAAAATGAACACAACAGGATCTTAACTATTTAGGATATGAATCACAACATCGCGCATTACTTAAACGAATTGCAATGCTTCACGTTGAGGAATCGATGATCCTAACGTATGAAGTCAGACCATTGAATGATAATTCATCTCTCTTCTGGAAATGAAGACGGACAGTAGTTAGGAAAATGGACGAGGAAGAAAAATTTTATATCTCCACGTATGTTGTGTGAGCCCTTTGAAAATATTCTTAGGGAAAGGTTTTTTAATTAATAGACCCGCTCGTTCCCGTGTTTCCACTCTCTATCCCGAAAACGAGAGGGGAATTTCGGCTTGACCTCCAGCCGGCGATAACAACTTTTCACCGCCGCCTTGTTTGTCATAAATTTTTTCCCCAGAATCTAACACCTTCACGAACATATCCAACGACTTTTAATCACACTGCGACGTATGACGGAGGCGGCTCCCAAAACATCGACAGTAAAGTTTTTCCGAGGAAACAATGGAAGGGAAAAAAAGCGAGCTATATTTTTTTCCTCCCTTGAAACACACGTGGATGCATCAGTCCCACCGAAAAATCTTCTTCTCCCTCTCTCCCACGACGTAGCTTACGCGTATCCTGCCTTACTGGGCGTGGCCCAACAGTCCCGCCACCCCATCCTAAAAACCCATCCCCCCTTTCCGCCTCCCATACCGCCCTTCCTCTCTCTCTCACCCTCTTCCCTTCTAGCCGCCTCACCAAAAAACCCTCCGAAAAAGAAAGAAAGAATTAATAAAAAATAAAAAAGAGAAGTCCTTCTCGAAACCGACTTCCTCCCCACGAACCTTTCCTTTCCCTCTCTCATTCCCTCGCCATTCTCTCTCTCCCATCCGAGCGAGCTTAGCTACCGCGGTTTGTGCCCTAATGCACATCGCATTACGTCACAGGCGACAAATAGGATCGCGTGTGCGGACACGTGGTTTTCTACCCACTCCTATAACGCCCGCAAAATTCCACCCCGCTTCCTAAACCTCCTATATTTCCCACATCCACGCCGCATCCCTCGCGCTCCCACAAACCTTCTCCCACACGCGTCCCACCCCAATTCCCACCGACACGACACTCTCATCCCCCCTCTCTCTCTCTTTCCGCCTCTCTTCCCTCCCTTGACGTACACACCTTCCACCTCCCACCCCCGCCGAAACCTCCCCAAAGCCAGAACCGTAGGCATCAATCGATGGGGCAGATAGACTGAAGGGTAGACAGGCAGACAAACACGGAGAGAGAGAGAGAGGGGGGGGAGAGGAAGAGGGGGAAGCGGTCAGTCGGGGAGGTAGGGAGACAGATGGACACTCATCATGGACGGCCAGGCTGACAGAGGCGGACAGTGACAAAGAGGAAGAAATCGGTAGGAGGAGGAGGGGGTGGAAATGGGGATTGAAACTGGGTGTGATATTACACTGACCATCGATCAGAAATAATAAAGGAGCTGAAGGGGTAGGCGAGGGGGAAAAATGGTTACACCTACATGACTCTGCCGGCCGTAGAAAATTATTCCGTATCGCTCGGGTATAAATATAATTCATGCTGGGAATGACATCGGAAAATGTCCGCTCAAATTCTGCTAAATGAACAATGGGGCGAGTCGGGAGGAAAAATCGAGCAAAAATGGAATTGTTTCATTTTTTTCGATTCGAAATGGATTACAGAAGGCTTTTTTTTTAAACATTGCAACCGGAAAATTTATCATTTCGCTCATTTTTTCTGTTCACCTCTCAGGAAATATTTATTAATATCCGATCAACTCTATATTTGGCATAGGATACGAGGACGCTCTGCTTAGAGACGAATCGAAGTCTATTCTGTTTTTTTCCTGTTATTGTGACCGCGTCATGACTCGCCAAAATTACGACATGGGTATGATCGAGTCGTGCCGTCATGCCTAATGAATATCTCGGCGACATCGTAATTAATATTCATGGCCTTCCTGATGCGCATAAAACCTGATTTACAAACCTTCAAAAAAGCTAAAAATAGGATCCGTTAACTTGAAGAAGACCGGCTTTAAAACTCGGGCAAATAATCCGTAATGTTTGCCGGAATTACGAGTATTTGCACGAAGGGCCTAAATTACCGCCACTTCGCCGAAAATTAGAAAAAAAACCGGCTGATATACGATTTCGTTATGCGTAAGGGGAGAGATATTCTACGGAGAGGGGAGAAAATTTCGCATATCGCCACGTTGACGAAGGGAAAACTCTTTCATAAACGCAGCAAGGAATTCAAGAAACCTAAAAATAATAAAAAAGAGAGGGAGAGTCGTAGTTTTATCAAAAAGTGACACCGCAGAATCCGGGAACACAGAATTACAATCAACCGATCATCAACAACGCTGAGAGAAAGGTATAACCGCAAAGAGTAAACAATGTTGAAATGGCTGGGAGGTGGGAAAACATGTTACCAGGAGGAATAAGCAAACACGCAAAGGTTTCGTCGGTGTGACTCTTTCGCTTCCCTTAACCTTACAACTATCGCTGATCTACAAAAAATAAGATACCGAGAAAATTACGCGAAGCTATTTATTCAAACGTTAAACCGTGGAATGCGACTTAATTTATAGTCTTTAATTGCAATTAAATCGAAAGTGAATGGGCAATTTGTCCAGGACTTGGAAAAGGTAATTTGAGTACATATCATTTAACATACCTACTGGATCTACAACGGTAGTCTCAAATTCAAACTGGACGGAATCCATTGGGATTTTTCCGAAAAATGTGGAGGACAAAATGTCACAAAACTGAGCAAAAGAAATTTTTTTAGACCTACACGCACAAGATAGCGTTCATTTGAAGTTTTTTTAAAACTATTTTATCCATTGTTTCAGTTATAAAGAGGCTGATGCTTAAATATGCTTTTGGGTAATCACTGTATTTCAGTAGCGCAAACGGGATTTTCCCTCTCTAGCAGTCCTTGGCAGACTTGAACACTCACTTTTCCTCCTACCTACAGCAAAATAGAAGTAATGAGAAGGCCGGATTATTTGACTAAGTGTAATTTTTTCACTCACTAGGCCCTACAAAACAATATATTTCAACAATCATTTCGGGCGTGTCAAAACTTTAACTTTTCCCGGAAAATTAATCCACAACTTACATTAACTGGCAATGAAATCAGCCCAGTTTTGAAAGTTTGTCAGTCTAAATACAATTTGCTAAGGGCTTAAGATAAGACCTATTTTTTAGACAAAACATTTCCCAAATGATGCAATACTAAGACATCACCACGATTTCTTCATCGGCGTGACTTTTCCTCATGCAACTTCCGTCACTTTGGCCCATTTTACTTCTTTTAGCCGACATCGGACCGTGAAGATTCAGATAACATCTCATTTGCAAACATTTCTTACCAGGTTTCCGTATCTGGCTAATTTTAATAAATTACGATTTAGGATATCTACACTTTATCTGCTAGAAGAAACGATCTTGATCGTTCTTACTCCCTGACGATATATTTTTCATAAAACAACATCGCATTATCAGTCGTGCATATTAGCTTTCTTAGTTCAAGGTTAACATAAAAAATGGAGTCCGCGTGTACGTCAGAGCTTGATATGAAAATGGGCGACGTGAAAAAGTTTCGACCGCACAAACCAGAATATCAGCGGATTTCCGCAGTGAGGGGAAAATGAGATATGGCGACATATTTACACTTAAGGCAGAATTAAAAAAGGTTCCGTAGGCACTATGGTGTTGACTTGGAAAATAAAAGGTTTGTCATTATCTGACGAATTTAAAGAGATGGAAAACGATTTCCTTTGGAGCCAATTGAAAGGAATGGACATATTTTCGATTCGCCACTCAGTTATTTGCCTTATAGAAAAAAGTGCAATAATAATTTTGATTTTACTCGTCTTGCTTATTTACAGCGTATTTCGGGGAAAACCTTTTCCGAACAAAATGTTTCTTTTAGAAATAAGATACATGCCAAAACCACTGCATGGTCAAGGGAAAAGAGTGGGCGGATAAACCTTGTATGAGGCAGGCCACATTAACAGATGCAAGTACATACTTCGACGGATCGCATTAGGATTCACACTGCAAGTTGCTTGAGAGAATGCGAAAGACCCTTTTAATGAAAATCAATAACTAATAATATTTTTGCGACACGATTTCACCGTATAAAGTTTTATGGCCGTAATTTAAAACAATAAATACGAAATTATCTGTAATACATTTCACGGTGCGCTTTCATAACGGCATCGCGGGCCGGATAAATTGCTCTTGCGGGCATGGTGTGGCCCGCGGGCCCTAATTTGCCCACCTCTGGCATGGATCATTTCCGTCTTACCTATCAACTAGAGTCTTATCTTGCTAAAAATAACGCAGTGAAAGGAGTCGATCGTATTTTCCTTAACAGAATTACGCCAATGACAATCCTCCTGGATGCATGAGCGTTTCCTTCGCAATAAACTTACCTTCGCCGACACATCGTCTCTTTTGCTTACACATCACCCGATTACAAAAGAGCCAAAATCATGAGCTAAACCCCAAATACCCACGCGAATTCTTAATTCAACTCTTTCAATCAAAATCGACGGACACCGCGTCGACTAAAACCTTGACCGCTGCCATAAATAAACGCAGACTACTCGAACCATCGCGAATGAATCAACTGATTTACAATTATAAACCCAATCCCTCGAGTATGGAGCGGAAAAAAAACACTGCCACGCTCGCCGTGACTCAAGCTTCGTGCGGATTGCGAAATGCGACATTCGTCTGTTTTCCCCGAGAGCAATCAAGCCCGACCCCGAAAAAAATCCGCGACAACGGCTCCATAATTAGCGCAACTCACCGCACATCCGCCGCGGCGATAAATCAATCGGGACCGCAGGATCTGGCACATTTGCGTCTCGAAAGGAAGCAAATAAACGACGAAAACGAAGAACGCGGAAACGACCGCCGAATCGCGAAACCGACATTTTTTTTCGGCGCGGTTCGATTGGACGCCTCGTCCGCGACCAACTCCACGGAGGGCGAAAATGACGCCGCGCCACGAGACGATTAAAAACGAGCCGCTCCCCCAGGGGAGGAGTTTAATCAGAGAAGGGAAGAGGGACGTATAGAGCGGGGATTTGGCGGCTACGAGGTCTCGGGAGGATCTGCCGTCGCGTAGGGGACGGGAGCGAGGCGTGAACCGGATGGAAAAACCCCACACCACCGCGCTCCTAGCGGAAGCCGGGGCTGGAATGGCGGTGCCGCGCCTCTCGCCGCATCCGGAAAGTGGTGGAGAGGCCTTTTGGGCAACAATGGGCATCAACAACGGAACCGACTAAAGCAGTCCCATCCCCCCCCCCCGACCCCCCTTCCTCCCCGAGCATTGTTATGAGGGAGGGGTCCAAAACTCCTCAAAGGAATGCAAAAGGGAGTATAAGGAGGAGGACGAATCGCCACGCCTAAGAGATAAATGACGCGATCATCAAGTCCGAAGGGGAGTTTTTTTACTATTATTTTTATCCTTTCCTTTACGGAGTAATTTAGATTCGGATTCATCGGGGAACTTATATGGGAATGTTATTTCGTAATGCTCTTTTTTCCGAACTCTCCCGTTGAAAAGTTTGCTTTACATGGAAATACAAGCATGTATCAAAAGCGGCACTTCCCTAAAAAGAACTGCAGATATTTTTACGACTTATTGTCAAGAAAGAACCTTCGAAATGGGGTTGAGCAGGCACGCCAAAGCGGCGGCACGGGGGCAGGGAGGGATCACAAGGCCCTATGCCTTTCCGCGGTATATATGCTAATTTTATATAAATACTAATGCAGTTTCCCGTTAAAAAAGACTGGTGGGCATGATTGAATTATTAAATTAAAATTAAATTAGTCAAGATGAAAAATTTAGCTAAGCGTTAATTAAAGATAGCGGCGTAAATAAACAAATTCGTTAAAATTGCATATTTTTCCATACCGTTTGACACAAAGTACGGTTTAAAATACAATCGAAAATTTATTTGCTACTACATAAACAAAACAAAAACAAAAATGGGTACAGCAATAAATTGGAAAAGGATTTTTTGAAAACTTCAATATAAATAAACTGAATATTAAATTTGTTTTTAAATAAAATAATAAATTCTAATGTAACGGTTTGAATGTTTTTTTATAATTCCAATTCGAACACTTCAATTATTTCTTTCGTTACAACTTGCACTAATGACCCTACTAGACAGTATAATACGCCACGTATTAGTTAATTAGGTAAACACGTAATGCTGTCCCATACCTAAATACAATTTGGTAAACAATCTGATGAAGATATCAACAATACGACTGCCCTTAACGACGACAGCGTGACACACAAAGGATTTTTTTATATCAGAGAAATTTAGGATTAAATTAGTACTTTATTGTTCTGGAAATTAGAGGAGCTTCTTTCCTTATTCATTAAAAAAGAAAGCAGCACGTTTCCCTAATCGTTAACTTTGATAAATGAATAATCGCTTATTAATATAATCTAAAATTTTCTCATCGGGTCACTTTTAACACCCATAAAATACAAATGTGGTCATTTAACGTCTATTATTCCTTAGCGAACACTATATAAAATATTTTATAAATTTGCAACATTACTATATATTCTCATTCCTATGTCATACATACGTAAGAAAAATAATGGCAGTTTTTAATTGCCATTAACAAAGAAATATAACGGAAAAAATGGAACAAAATGATAGATGGAAGAAACAGACTTTTAAAAACTACATATAAACATGTGACGCATATTCTGTTCAAAATAGAACTGACAACTAAGATTTCTTAGCTCCCCCGATCGAGGTTAAAGAGATAATGGAAGAATCGATCCAAGAAAATTTTTTATGTCTGCGTATATCATAAATGGATAATATAAGAAAGCCGCTCGGTTTATGTAAATGTAAATCCAGATTAAATTAAGAATAAAACGATTCATCCAATACGTTGCTTTCATTGCATACAATGCATACTTTATGATAATTGGGAAAAAGACAATATATAAATAAAGCAACATAACCTAAACAGAAGCGCAAAATCTCCAAAATAGCGATTCCCGAATATCTTGAAAACTTTTACGGGCTCAAGAATGATACACCACAGAATATAGCTTACGGAGTAATTACGCCCCACTCCGAAGACAATCCGTTTGACTTTACTGTTGAATGACATGAAACGACTCATATAAAACGGTTCAACAAAGCTTGCAATTTTTTAGTTTCTCCATTGCAGGTTTTCTCGCTGGTAATTGTTACGTCCAACTTTCAAGAAAATTTTCAAATTGACGTAAGTCCAAAAAGGAAGGAAACACGCAAAACTTCGAATTAAATTTAAAAAGAGGTCAATTATGAGTCGGAAGATAAAACTATTTTGAATTGGAACACTTTTACAGAGGTTTAATTATAAAAGCATTAAAAAATAAACACCAAAAACACAGGCCAAATAATTTTAAAGAAAGGCTCAATAAACCTTCACAAAACCAGAGGAAACAAAAAACTACTTTCTAGGCAGAAGAAAAAGTTGACACTACGGATATCACAGTACACGAAAAACTTGTTAGAAAAGGAAAAATATCTCAAAGAACGTTGAGAAAGATTTTGAATGTATTGCGAAATGGTATGTTTAAACTTGCATGCACTTACAGAAAACTACGTATAAGAATTAATTTATATGAGAGGCTTACCAATCAATGTCTATGATTCACCAGCTTTATTGCTCTTCAGCCCTCTTATCAATTCCACGTGAATAATAAATGAATCAAAATATGGCGAAAAAATATTACCAATAAAACGTTGCCCTTGACACGTAATCATAAACTAAGTTCGCTACAATACACACAGAAAACTTAAGCGAGGAATTCCTTGGGAATGCTTCGGCTACAAATATTATTAAGTAACAAAATATTACATTGCACTAAGTTAAACAAAGTAAAAACATGAATATTAGAACTACTCGTTGATGAATTCCTTAAAGATAACTAAGCATTTAGAATTTCGAATGGTGTTTTAAAACATGGAAATCTTTACGCTTTGTGACAAAGTATGGTATAGAATAAGCAGAATGCATTTAATTTCTCTAACGATGATTCCTAACGAATAGGAATAAAAATATCGGTGACGTTAAATGAATCATAGAGCAACACCCTATGGGTAAATTCTTAATTTATTACTGATAAAATGAGCATTAGCGCTAATGGGCTAGTACTATTTTAAAGGAAGGAGTTATTTTTAGCACAAAATCACTTTGGAATAGACAGGAAAATGTTTGCAGGCAAAAATGGCAAGCAGAATACAGGAAAATGTTTGCAGGCAAAAATGGCAAGCAGAATATACAAGCATAAATAAACTTCTTACCCAGCCGCTGACCGCTCGATTTGGGCGAACAGGCCGATTTTCTTCGAACAAGACAACACTTGCAAGAAAGCATTTTAATAATAGCAATTATATTACAAGCATTGGCAACATTTTACAATGACAATACAGAAGCCATTCATTTTGAAAACTATACAGCGTTGTTTCTCTCGTTTATAAACTGAGAAAAGAACTAGTGCAGAGAAACAAGAAAAATGGTGAAAATAGCAGTATTTTTATAAGATTGCGACAAGTATTTATCAGTCACTTTAAAAGAAGTAACACCAAATAACCGAACCACCGCCATTTCAGTGCGCATGTGCATTTTTAGATTAGTTAGCAAAGTGAAAGCAAAAAAAAACAGATTACACTTGATTCAAGTAACTGAATTATTTGGTTAAATTAATAATCACAGAAGTAATAACCATGTAGTTTACAGCACCAAAGAAGAGGAGGCAATCTTAATAAAACTAAACTTAATAATGTTATTAACGACGATAGTAGCGCAAAGCTCTAAAACCAATATGGAATTAAAACAAGCTTATTTAAGCGGAGAAAAATGATTTCCCCTATTTCCTTCGTAATTTCAATTTTACCTTTCCTATTCAATAATGATTTTTAGACCAATAAAAATAGTAGTAATTCAATGTGAAAGTTTGACAATAGTGTTTATTCAACAATAGCTAAGAAGCACATCCCGAACAACAGTAATATCTACATAATTTATTTTTAAGGCAAAAATTTCTCCCGGTAATATTTGATAATTTAGAAAATTTCGGCATTTCAGATGAATTACGAATCGTTTATCACAAACATTTCGGATAAGCATACGTAACAGGACTTTACAAGTCCTTCAAAATGAGACCATATACTAAAATAGATTTGATGACTCAAAGCGTTGAAATCTTGATCGTCACTCCATAATAAAAGTATTGTAGAAATTTACCAAGTTATTTTATTTTTGTAAAATAGATTTATTATTCGAATTAGAAATAAACCTCGAATAAAGCCGAGTAGATCATATATTTTTCATTTCCAGAATATAGAAAATTAGTACAACCACGAAACTTAAGTGTCCGGTCTTTCGGCGGCTCTCGCATAGAGCAAATATCCCTAATGATTTTTCATTCTTTATTGCACACATTGGCAGCCGTCATTCCCTGTCTGATGATCCAATATTTGCATCTTCTTTCATCCTCCCTTCCTCGCCCTTAACATTAGTTCTCCCACCAGCTTTCTATGCAGTAACGCCATCTATATAAGACTCCGCCCTTAACCACTTCTGCCTCTATCTTCCAGTCTTATTATCTCTTCCTCTCCTACACCATTCTTAGCGCGCCCTCTTTTGTAACCTTATCAACCAGGCACTAGAAAAAAAGCATCACAATCTCAACGAATTCATACACCTTCTCTTCAATTATAAATACCCTCCGCTTCAAGTATAGGCATCTTAATTAGGTTTCTCTGAACCATGACTCTTACAATTAGTTCCGACGTGATCTTGCCATTTTGCAGGTCTAAACTTTACACATTCATACACCGCAATAAGAGATTAAAATAGTAGCGCATGAAAAAACACCTACCCCACACGCGCAATTGGGATAATCTTTTGACTTTACGATGACCTCCGTGCACCGCCGTCCCAAATACGACCTCCGCCTCCGCGAATAAAGCTACTCGAATCGCTCCGTTAAACGGCACCGGGAAACATTTGAACATCTGAATGCCCCCAAAGAGCCAATTTCGCGAGAGGCTTGATATTCTAGCGAAACGGTAATCGCGTCAATTAGTCCAAGGAAACACGGACCAATAACTACGACTGCGGCGATAATGCCGGAAAGAAGCATTGCCCTACGTCCTTGGGCTACGGACTCCACCTTAACATAAAACACTACACGCCAAGAATATTAACCATTCATGAAGGAGAGCTGGATGAAAGAGGAGGAAGCGAGATGGAGCAGAGTGAAGGGCGTGGGTGAAGGAAGGAGAGAAAGAAAGAGATTGGAAATTGGAAGCACACTTAAATTTGCATATTTATTTTTCCAAAATTCTTTCGACCACAAACGGTACCCAAGGAGTTGCACAATTTTTTTGGTCCAAACCACGCGCAACAAAGAAACCACGCTTCTTCTGGGAGCAACACGGTGCGGAAAATGATAAGAACGTGGATTTTTTAAAAATGACAAAACAATTGCGAAAATCTAACCGTGTGTAACATCCCGTAATATAATTGGGCGCAAATATGCGGGCGCCCGGACTTGAAAAATACCCTACGAAATGATTTAAACCGACCGCTTCAAGCAAATTACACTAAATGGATGGAAGTAATTTTGTTTGAAATACGACACGCTCGGAGCGCTTGCGTCCACGAAATCAAAATATTGAATACCGAAATGAAATAACGAATTTAAATTTATATTGCTAAACGACTGCACAAAATATAAGCGGATCCGCTGCTGCGGGATATTAATTATAGGCCAATCGCATAGCCCCGCGTCGGAGGTTGGAACCCTTTGCGAATATCATTCTACTACATGTTTTCCGCCGAAAAAAATGTGCCTCATTAAATTGCATAAGCGCTGAATTTCGAGAAATTGAAGCATGAAATTAAAAATCGAGTGAAAAACTTTTATTTTAACGGTCTTTTCGTCTCTAACTGCATTGCAACAGAAATGATAGCAAACAATGTCTACTCACCCGGAATATTCCCAGCTACAATAACACAAATATTTTGATGGAACGCCAAAATAAAAAATAGAAAAAACTGATTTACATATTCAAACTCTGCATACGTTAAAATATTGCTAAAAATAACTAGAAATTCAGCCATTTTGAAAAAGGCGGGCGATTTTTTCCCGTTTCAATATTAATAAACAAAACATCGGCACCTGAAATCAAGGATTTGGCGTTCGAGAAAATGACATACCATTAGATACACTTTGCAGTTATAAAGCTCCTTTGATTACATTTTGGTCGGAAGACTAAACTACGTCTATACATAACAAAGAACTTGGAGATGAATTTGCGCGAAGAGCTCAGTTTATAGGGAAGATAAAGGCCAACAAAGCCGTCTGCCATGCTGGCGTGCGTTTTTGCGAAGATAGAGACATCCGCCAACTTTGTGGGTCTCTTATGCAAGTGGGAAAACTATCGCAAGAAACGCTAGCGACTAAACTCGCGGGAAAGAACAGCATTTCTCGCCACGTTTCCGCGGATTTCGATCCTTCTTCCTCGGGAGCGGTTCAGCTTCGCCTAATTTCAGCTGTCATAAGTTGATCGCGTGGATTTTCAACTCTCGCTCCTCTTTTTTCACGGAAAGCGTCGTTTTACGGCCGGGAAACAAAAATAAATATCCGAACGCCCATTTAGAGACGCGGGGATGAAATTTTTATGACCGGTAAAATAAACCGTATAAGGTTTCTACGGCTTTCCAGTCGGCAGTACTTGCCATATGAAAAACTGCGAAAATTTGCACACGAGAATTTTCGGTCGAGGGATAAAAAAATCAACAAAAAGAATTCCGTCGTTAAACAAATGAGCTTCCCTTAATGCCTCCGAGATAAACGTCCATCCTTTTATTTGCGTGGCTTTTCGTCTGATGGAGTCGAGTGAAAGTTCCGGAGAGAGATGCTAACGGGCTGACGTTGATGACAATCCATTTTTAAAATAATATTTCCGAGAAATACCTAGGAGGAGTGCTTACGCAGACATGTTGGGATGCTCGTTTGATGCAGGGGAAAAAAACCGTCGGAGATTCCAGTGACGAGAGACGGCAAAATTAACGAAATGAAGGTTAACAATAAAAGATTTCGGAAGTAGTTTAGGAGTCTGGTTTGATGCGAGAGTAAAAAATGGAAATAGTCGATTTTTACGCAACACTTTCTCCGCATCCTGCCCTTAACCCCAAAAAAACACCGCCCCTGCGTTCAGCTTTGAGAGGCGCCGGCCCGTGTCGCTAACGCCAGACCGGCGGCGAAAATTTTACAATAGTCTGACGTGGTTCGATATACAAGCACGATCGTGATTCTACCGAAGCTTCGCAAAATGGCAACCTAAACACGATTCAATCTATTTTTTTAAACGTTTTCTCTATGAGCATAATTGAATAAATTACGATCTAAGAAAAAAATGTTTATTTTACCATGCAATTAAACACATTTTTGGATGGCAAGAGGTGCAAAGCACCAGTCTTTCCCTAAAATGCTTAGAAATTATATTCATATAGTAACGCAATCCCTGATTTTCATATGAAAAATTGTATTATTATTATTGCTCCATTCTACGATCGATCTCACCCATTTTATCTTCGTAGTTGAGCGTTCCTTCATAGTTGATAGTCCGTTATTGCTTAGGGTTTGTCAGCTACTGACACGTAGCGGGGCAAGAATCCCTGACTTCAGATAAAGAATTATGCTAATCTAACGTATGTCAACATTAAGAACTGAAACTCGTCTGTCTTAAGGAATAATATACGACCTTTTTCGAAGACCTCGCAACACGATTTATCCGACGTAACAACTGTTACTGCGCCGCGACACGAACATGCAAAGTACATCAAAAGAGGAAAAACACAGCGTTGCACTATACCCACAGCGTCGAAAACAGGGAAAAATCCAACAACGGCACGCATAAAACAAGACCGCAAAAATCAATCTTATCCGCACCATTTCATTAAAAATAGAGCTATAGATTAGATAACGTGGCACTCTCCGCGTTACATTTCATTTTGTCCTTGAACTCAACCTTATGAATCCTCTCGACATCGCGGATATCGCGAGGAGAGAAGGTTCAGCCGCGAATAGAGAATATGTCCGCACTCATTCGAAACACTCGGACGGGTTTATTCGTCCGTTCCGTTTTGCGGCGGCGGCGGGTACGCACTCCCGTTGTTCCCCGACCGGATTCCTTCGCGATGCGAGGATTAGGAACGCGACGGGAAAGGCCGAAGACGAGGACAAAATTTGCCCACCAAATTAAACGAGGTGATTGAAACATAAAGCGAGCGATACATCACGGGCGGACACGAGTGCTCCTTAAAGCGAACAAGTGGGGGGCGGAAACAAAAACTACAGTTAATAGCGGGAGATCGGCGAGCCATTAAAAACCGACACGCCGAACTTCCGATGCGTCGCAAGGCCAAAAAAAACTCATTGTATTCCCTCGCTCTGCCTATCCCTTTGTTCGTGAAAACCAATAAAATGTTGATGCGGGTCGTTCGGGCGAGACTTGGAAGGATAGGAGCGGAAAGAAGATGGCATTTATGCGGCATCAAAAAAAGAGTCGAAGAGCCTTGGGTTTAGAACAGGGGTGCCCAATCTGGGACCTACGGGCTGGATGCGGCCCTCTTAGCAATTTCATGGGGCCCACCGCCAGTGTTTTGTTGTATTTAAAACTTTTTCATCTTTTTATTTACCCACCAAATGTTGTTTTACTTATATCTAGCAAAAACTGTTAAAATATCTAGCAATAAACTGAGACCCCTTAATAAACATTTCTCGACTCAAATAAATTCTTTTTAATTTTGTTTTTGATCTTTTCTCGCAGGCAATTCTAAGATTGAATTCCGTCATGATTCCTAATATTGTACTGTTAACCCTAAAAACCTAATTTTAACTTGATTTTCACTCATATGGTGCGTAAGAATCTCTAAGTAACTTCCGATTTAACTTTAATTCAACCTGCCGAAGCATTGACAATTTCCAATGCGGCCCATCGAAGGCTTCACTTCCACCAATGCGGCCCACCAAGAAGAAAAGGTTGCCCACCACTGGTTTAGAGCATGGATTTTTCAACTATTCCTCTGCAATACGGATAAAAAGTGTTTTTTCATCGTATTCATGCGTTTCGAACAATTCAGATAAGAAAATTTCGGCATAATAATTTTCTGAAAACATTTGCAATTAGTAACTTTACATTATCGTAATTAAATTTTAATTTGACACCTCTTCGGTATAGAAGCAGCACCAAAATGTTTGGTATCATCATCGAGATACATTTCGAGCGTACCGTGATCTCCCCATGGGCCGCGGCTCGTACTACTTTGAAAACCCCTGTTTTAGATCACTTGGCGTTCCCGAACTTCTCTCCCTATCCCTCTATGCACCACTTCGCGGGGAATTGCGGCATTAAATAAAGGGGGAGTGTGGGTAGGAGAGAAGGGAGAGAGGGTGTGGCGCCAGATAGGAGGAGAGCACCCAATTATTACGTACATGGCTGCTCGGGGGATCGGAAAACCGGGGGAGAATGCGAACGTAAATTCCCCCCCTCGACGCTGCCCCGATAACTCCCCCTTCGCGCAATCCGAACGCGACCGACTCATCTTACAAAAGATTCAACCCGTACAGAACCGAAATTCCTTTAATTAAACGAAACCGCCCACTCGAAGAGAGATGGCGGGGCCGCGGCTTGGGTCGGACGCGACCCGCGGCGAGAAAACGAGGCCCCGACCTCCGGGTTTCGACTCCTACACCGACTCGAACACGCACCAAACCGGGACTTGGTTAAAAAAAGACGAATCTTGAGAGTCACAATGAGGTTTTCCTTCCTCGCTTTTTCTCGAAGCGAAGAGACTAAAAACCTGAGATCGTGACTGGCGAAACGTTCGATAGATTTCAAAAGGTTGAGGTGTAGTAGAAAGGTATCGAGAGAGTGGGAGGCGAAGTCGGACGGTGAGATTTCCACTCCTATAGCGGCGAAGGAGAAAGTCTTCCTAGTGCGGGAAATGAGATTTTTACGGCCACGCGAGAGCCGGAGAGAAAAACCACGATGGAGGATATTGTTTCCCGTCGTCTAAGAAAGCTTCTTACCCACCATACTGCGGGAGTATAAGAACGGCGAAGGGGAAGAGAAACGAACGAAAGCGGATGACGAAACCCGTCGGAAAAAAAGCTGATAAAAAAAACTCGACTCTTTCCTCTGATCACGAGTCGTATGGCGAAGCGTGGGCGTTATAGAGGGGCCCTCGCTCGCCTCTCTCACACGACCCAACTGGCACCAAAGGCGTATACCATCCACGTCCGTGTCTCGAAAAAGAAGGGGACGCGACGTAATCGTTTTATTACACCTCCTAGGAAATAATAGGGGTCGTAAATGATCAATACGTACTCACCACAGTATACCGATCCCTTCATAGAATACTAACAAACAATTCCCCCCCTCCCCCAAACACCCTTTTCTTTCGGTTACGGCCCCTTTTCCCTTCGGAAAAAAGGCAGGAAAATATCGCTACAAATATATCCACGGCACACATATTCAGAAAAACAGCGGTGACGGGGGAGAAGAGGGAAGAGATAAGACCAAATCTATTGGATGGGGGAGATTATAATAAAAGGGGCACACAACACACAATATCACTTTTCCACGGAAATCCACACACCTGCTACTCTCTCGTACGGATAATCTTCCCGGCGACGAGGGGAACACCCGGGAGCGACGTCGATTCTTGCCGGCGGTGTTGGGTCGAAGGAGTTGGGTCCGTACGTGGCGGCTCAAAGGCGGGTTCAGATAACGCGGATGGCGGCGGCGGAGGCAGCAGCGAGAGCGGCGGGCACAGGAGGCGATGGCTTCGGCGGACGGGGCACGTTTAAAACACGTCTCGGGTAAAATTAGTCCGGCCTCGTCTGCCGAGAGGCTAGCACAGTCCCCATTCGAGAGGGAAGCGGACGGTGGGAGGGGAAGAGAGAGAGAGAGGAGAGAAAAGGGGCGGATAGGAACCGGGAGCAGATAGATAAAAGGGATACTTAAAAAACGCGCGAGAGATTTTGCACAAGCTCGCGTACTGGGGTCACTACAGAAAATGCGAGTGAGGCAGACTAGACCTTACAAACGGAGTAGACGGAAAGGGAAAGGAGAAGAGGGGAGGGGAAGGCGCGGAAGAGGGGAAGGAGTTGCGCGAAGGAGGAGCGGGAAGGAGGAGGGGGAGGCAGGAGGGGAAACAGGGTGCGGCCTGGAAGGGACGAAGCGGGCGGAGGGAGTTGGGGGTGGGAAGGGAACGCCGAGAGGGGGGTTAGGGGAAATGCGTATTGCCGCGGAACTTCGGCCATCTCCGGCGGATCACTCCGAGCTTCGGGTGGGTTCGGCCGTGAGGGACGTGTGGGAGGAGGAAAGAGGGGAAGAGGAAGAGAGGGGAGTGTGTCTGCATGTGATGCCGAGCGTGTGTTCGGCATGTGCGTGGGTGGAAGGGGAATGGAGGGAGGAAGATGACGGAGGAAGGGTAGAGGGAAGGAAGGGGATGGGCGAGAGAGGAGAGGCAGATATAAAAAAATAACCGGAAGAGGGGGAGAGAGAAAGAGAGATGAGGGGGAGAGAGAAAAAGAGATGAGGGGGAGAGAGAAAAAGAGATGAGGGGGAGAGAGAAAGCGAGGTAAGGGGGAGAAAGAGAGGTGAGGGGGAGAGAGAAAGAGTAGAGGGGGAGAGAGGTGAGGGGGAGAAAGAGAGGTGAGGGGGAGAAAGAGAGGTGAGGGGGAGAAAGAGAGGTGAGGGGGAGAGAGAAAGCGAGGTAAGGGGGAGAAAGAGAGGTGAGGGGGAGAGAGAAAGAGTAGAGGGGGAGAGAGAGGTGAGGGGGAGAAAGAGAGGTGAGGGGAAGAGAGAAAGAGGTGAGGGGGAGAGAGAAAGAGGTGATGGGGAGAGAGAAAGAGAGGTGAGGGGGTGAGTGAGGAAGCTCCTTACTCACTCGGAAAGGCTGAAAGGGAGAGTGAAGAGATAGAAGGAGAGAGGACGAGAAGAGCTAAAGTTGTGTGTGAGAGGGAGACTGCTGCAGGGGGAGTGGGAGGGCTGGAGTGGTAGAGCTGGATGAGTAAATAAGCGGAGGAATGGGAGGATGGTGCAGCGTGGGGTGGGTGCGGAAAGGATTGAAGGAGAGGAGGTGGGGGAGTTAGAAGCGTGGGGAGGAAAGAAAAATGCAGCAGGAGGTGGGGAGGAGGAGGAGGAGACGATAGCGTTAGACGCCTACGAACTGTGGAGAGGAAGACTTCGAGATACAGTAACGACTTCACTTTCGAAGGTGGGCCTTCCAAGATTTTCTTCGCGACGAGATAAATGGAATCCGAGGACTAAAATTTTCGGCAATAGGAATCTCGGAGGTGCTAGGTCTGGTAAAATGATCCCATTATAGCCGTTTTTGTTTTTATTTCTTTTAAAATAAAGAATAGCGGCTGCCTATAAGAGGCAAGAGAAAAAATCTTGTGTGAAAAGCCGTTTTACATAATATCCTGCAATAGGGAAGAATGGCCGGTGGCAAGGTATGGCATTGAAAAACGAAACTCGAAACTTTCTTCTGTCTTCGTCAGTTGTGTTTAAAAAGGATATCTTTAGAAATTTTATCTCTAGATTTAATTTCCTTAACTTAAAACACGTGTTCTTGCCGTATTGTCCCGGAAAGGTTATCAGCCTATACTCCCATATTTCCCAGAATATTCTATGCAAGCGAAGATCTTTTTCTGAAGACATATATGCCATTTAAGGTTGCCAACCTCCGGTTTTGGGGCCGGAGATCTCCGGGTCATCGCCAAAATCTCCGGTCGAGTATCTCAAATCTCCGGTTCACTTTCGATTGCAGTTGGAAACCTTTTTTTTTAATTTTCTGCGTTTCAAAGACAATTTGAATTGAAATATTTTTCGCTTTAATTTCGTTTGTAATTTGTTTTATTTATATTGCTCAACCTGCTCTAGAGGTTTTTCCCTCAGCTCATTTATTCAATTTCTTGTCTCCCGATATTTTCGTGACTTTTTTATATATATTTACTTTTAACAAAAAACTTCTTGCGTATTTGTTGGTCATCCATACTGCAAACTGCTTTATTTCCTGATCGGTAACATAACACAACTACAACTGTGAGGCACTGCAAAGTATGTGAAAATCACTAGAGGAATTATGGAATAGTGTACTTAATTTTTACCGTCTTTCTTCAATTTTACTATTTCTTGGATGTGGATATTTTATAACTGCTTTAGACTGAGATTTAAATAGAACTAAGGATTATGTAACTTTTAACTATAATAAACGAGATGTATACATTATTTGTCTAACGAAATTCAGCAAACAATTAAATACTAGTTAGGAAGAAGCTTTCGTCTTTTTAATAATATAATTGTTTTACCATTCAGTTATTTTTTACTGTTCGGTTTTACAACTTTTCAAATCTGAATAATTTGGAAATTGTAAACTTAATTCACTCGTCTATATCTTATTTGAACGTTACATAATACTCCGATTTTTACTTTCCCCATATACGTAGTATAGAGGAAAGTACTGTATTCATGAAAAAAATCGACTTCGAGATTTCAACGGAAATACACGTTTTGAGGTCCCCTGAACACGTCTTGACCATTTTATCGATGCCTGCGTGTTTGTGTATGTGATAGCTTTTTTGTGGGTGCTCTAACTAAAAAACTATTAATCAGGTCAACGCGAAATTTTATATTTAAAATTTTAATAAAAGTCACCGAAACTGATTAGTTTTTGGTAAAAATCGGTCAAACGGAAGTGTGCTTACTGTTGTCACTTATCCGTCATTTTGAAATATTTGCTTTAATATTTGGTAAATGTAAAAGTGTATTGGAATAAGCGTTGTAGGAAATTTAATTTTCTACAACCTTGGTTTGAAACATTTTCCCATATAATGCATGTTTAAGAGATGTCTTACATTTTTAGCTGCCACCACCACGCCACCTACCGACGACTATTGTTAACAATTTACGCTTAGTTACGTCTTAGTAACGCTCCTTTTTATTTTCTTAATTGTTGGAGTTTTGTTGCTATATCCAATATCAGAAGGCTATGGTTTGAGTTTCTTTCTATTCTTTGTAGTCTACAATTTTCTCGGTTTCTTGAAATATTTATTATTATCTAACCTATTTGGAATTTTTAGAAATATTACAGATATGGAGAAGGTCATGTGATGGCCACATCAGAGTTTTTAATATATTATCCATGTATACTCTCATATATCATATATTTAGAAAATTATTTTTCAGGTGGAGTTTACTTGGTCACAAAAATGATAAATTTTTCACTTGTGTCAAATTTTTATAAACCATTTTGCCTAAACTATTAAAATGGAGTCAGATAAGAAAAAAAGTTAAAAAATGTCAAGTAATGATAGTGATGATGTAAAAAAATAGAATTTAAAAGACATCATACTCACTTGGATGATAATTGGTTGATGGAAAGTAATTATAAAAACTGGTTGAAGAAGAAAGTTTATAATACTACTTGGTGCAGTAAGTGTAGAATAACATTTACTATAAGTCATGATGGTGAAAGGGCAATTAAAAAACATACAGCTAATAAAACCCATCTTGCAAATGTTAATTTGGTATTGCAATATCAAATGATGAGCCAGTTTCTTCTTCCTAAGTCGATTACTAATGAGACTTTAAAAGTCGCTGCAATTGAAGTAGCTCAAATTTACCATGATATTCAACATCATCATTCCTATAATAGTATTGACTGTGGCATCAAACTAAACAGAGTATTATTTTCTGATTCAAATTTGACTAAGATGGTTATTTGTGGAAGTACAAAAAGTGAAACTACAGTTAAAAATGTATTGGCACCTAAGTCAGTTGAAATTCTTCATCATGAATTGAAAGTTAATAGCATTGAACATGTTTCATATTCAGTTGCAACTGGTGTTTCCACTAAAATAAAAAACTATTCCTTTTGGCCATTACATTTTTTGATAAAATTAAAGGCATTAAAGATAGGTTACTTGATTTCTATGAAAGCTCTGATGAATCTGCTCTAGGTATTTCTTTAGTAATTTGCCTGAGGCTTGAGGAAAATGTTTTAAAATTACCATATATGAGTTAATTTTCTGCTGACAATACAGCAGCTAATTTTGGTAAAAATAATTCAGTGTACACATAAAAGAAAAAAAATTTACTTAGAGCTAATTGTAAGTACAATATTATTCATAACGATGGTAGAAATGCATAAGACTCTTGCCAATTGATGCTGAAAATTTTGTACTTAAAGTCTATGATGATTTTCTCATAGCTCCAAAAGAGTAGAAAGTTAAAAATCATGCTTTGAATATTTGGAACTAGATTACGAAAAAAATTAAAGCATACTATCATCGGCTGGCCCTCGTTATATCCTGTATTAGATAGAATTATTAAGTGCTGGCCTGCTGTTAGGCTATACTTTTTAAATCTTGGTGAAGAAGATTGCCATAAGAGTATTTACAAGTTTATTTTTGATCAAGCAGATGAAATAAATTCACATCTTACATTAAATAAATGTTGCATACATTTTGTTCCCCAATTTATGTATTTATTAACACAATTTGTCCTCATACTTGAAAAACTGATATAACTAGTACAGAAGTACATAATATAATGGTAGAAATTTAACACAAACTAGAGTGTAAAAAGAGTGATGTTATTTTTAAACATAAGTAAATGAAAGTTTGCTTGAATTAAATCCAAGTGAGAGAAATAAGTTCATTTAAGAAGTCCTGATTGCCTATACCGCAGCAATAGATTATTTGAAAAATGGTATGATTTTGAAAATTCACCAATGAAGTATTTCTCTACACTGAACCTAAAATCTGATGTACTTGAGTATGCTAAAGTTGTCCAAGCAGTCAAAGCTGCAAATATGACATTAAATAAATAATGATTTGCTGTATTATGAGTTTTGTAGTGTTAATCTAATCCTTCCTTCTATAAAAGATCTACAAATTCTAGTTGACAGAAAGTGGGTGCTAATTTTTAAAATGACTGAGATTATTGAATTGTCAAAGTTATTATCATTTGTTGTATCAATTACCATAGTAATGCATATGTAGAAAGTTTTTATCTAATGAACAATACGTGGAGTGATGAGAGAAATAAAATGAGCATTGATCTTGTAAAAGCTGAATTAATGGTTAAGCTTAATTTTGACGTCTTGCTTAAGCTTTTCAGAATATATATTGAAAACAGAACAGAATGATGTTTTAAAAGCAGCGTTGAGTGAGAAAAAATAAGAATTTAAGAATAAAAAATCCTAATTTTATTTTAAGAATTTTCTATTATTAAATATCTTAATTTATAAGAAACAACATTACATTGTTTAAATTTTATATCAAAGCTTATGATTAACGTTTTCATCATATATCTTTTTAAAATATAATTATATCTAAAATCAAAATACATATGTATATCGAAATTATATAAAAATGCATTTATTTCCATACTAACATGCGTTTTTATTATTCATTCAAGAAACCCTTGTTCTATTTATTTAAAAGATGAGTAACAATATTATAGTGTATAATGTACATATTTGAATGTTTTTATTCCATTTGAATGGTAGATTAATTTATTAGTCGAGAACCTCTCTACAACCAAAATATTTTGCATTCACTTAACCTTTTTTATTTTAAATTGTTGATGCTCTTCCAATTTCGTTAGATAGCGATATTTAAAAAATAAATGCATGATGATTTTAAATCATATATCCTAAAACTAGGGGTGCCTTTAAGAGTATTAAATATATTTATCATTTGCTTTTATCTCCTCGGGTTTCTTCTTAAGTCTCAAGGTTTCAAACAATCTCCGGTTCATGAAGATCTAAAAGTTGGCAACCCTAATGCCATTACTGGCACTACTTCGGATCCATGGAAAGGTGACTATAGATTGTTCAAAATGTACTCATAGAATTACAGCTCCATAGCAAATTAAATTAATTCAAGGACTGAAGATGACTATTCATAATTTTCTTCGCAGATTTAATGGCCTTGAATGTTCGATATGACTCATGCCATAAAAGCTACTATGATGCAATTGGACAGGCAAACAATCGTTTCATTAGATTGAGATAAGCCTAAGGTGTCATTGTAAGCAATTGCAACATTACAATTAACAAGTAGGGATGTACAAGGGCTTCCCGTGGTACAGAAGTGATTGTCGTCAAATTCGCCGTAGTATAATCGTATACTAATGTATTTGCTTTGAAATCCGAGAACGATTTTTCCTTATATTTTGATAGGCTCGCTTTTTAGATCCGTTCTGAACATATTCATTTCGTTTAGCTATTCAATACTCGCCCTACACAAGAAATTTCTTTGAAATCGGTTCAGCTAATAGGTACCTTTCAAATTCATAGTTACAGAAAAATTCTAACCTTGATATTGTAGTAGCCCTGTTTAGTTGACCCGCTTGAAATATGCTATTTTGGTTATTTATTAATATGAAGATTATAATTATCATATTTGGTTAAATTCTGTGTGGCCAGTTCTCTATAAAAACGTGTAAAAGAAATATTATTTTACTTTTTACTGTGGTAGCTCTGCTCTTTAGCTCCGCTTTAAACATCTTGATATCATTATGGTACGTTGCACATATCTTATATACAAAATTTAATTCAAAATCCATTCTGTCAACTCCTTTCAAATCCATAATTACTGAAAGAGTTTAAATTGTAATTGTGGCACTCCTGTTTGGCTGATTCGGTCCAAATGTGCTATTACGGTTTTGTTTATATGTGTAAATTATGAATATTAAAATTGATGCGCAGAGTTCAACACAAATACGTGTAAAAATTAATTTACTATTCCTTATATTGTGGCAGCCCTGCTTTATATAAGTATACTAAACCAGCGTTTCCCGACCTTTTGAACTCCGCGGACCACTTCAGCAACCCATTCAGGCCCCGCGGGACACCTCATTACGTACAGTGTAAGATATGAAGGAGTGGGAAAATGTCTAATTAAAAACGCCATTAATAAAAATATTCAATAACTGTGATAGTGTAAAACTTACTTAATTTTTTCCAACAAAAATTCCAACTGAATATGAGGTGCGGCCTAAAAATAAATTAATTTTGAAAACCTCTGCGGACCACTATCAAAACCATCGCGGACCACAAGTGGTCCGCGGACCATAGGTTGGGAAACGCTATACTAAACATCTTGATTTTGTTTTTTATGTTGCACAATTCCTTCGCATAAAATTTCGTTGTAATCGGTTCGGCCAATTCCTTCCAAATTTATAATTACTGAAAAGTTTTATTTTGCAATTCTGGCACCCCTGCTGAATCGATCCAGTCCAAATCTGTCATTTTGGTCATCTAATTATGTGACGATTCAATATGAAAATTTTGATTGAAATAGGTTCCGCCAATTCTTCCGTGATATATGCGTACGGACGGACGGATATCACGAAGATAACAGTACTTTTCAGCAATGATGAAAAGCACTACAGATGATCCTAATTTGTACAATGCCCTTCAAAGGCAATAAAATGGCAGAATGTATTCAAATGTATCTATCTCTAGGAATAATTGACTCATTGTATTTCGCTGAAACTTTCCAGAAAGTCACGTCAGATAAAAATTTATTCTCGTCAAAGACAAAATACCATACGTAAATTATAACTACAACCACAGCTTTTAAGTGAAGTTAAAATGTGGTAGCATATCACATACATAAGTAACAAAACACTGAAGATGGAATAATCGATACTGTATATGTCAAGCACTATTACCGTAATCATTTGAAGGACAAACTAATTTTGCTTTATTTATTGCATGGTTATGTCAAATTAATTAATTTTCAATATTTTGCAGTGGATAATATTTATTAATATGCTTTCGGAGTAAATTCGCATTAAAATCAACAATTTCCTTTTTAACAAAAATATGCCACGAACTCGCAACGCTCCAAATAACGACCCCGTCTCAAAAGATACGGAGAATAACGACGACCCCGTCGCTTAAAAAAATCCAACCGATCAATAATCTTTTATCTCTACGTAAGAGCCGGACGACACAGTTAAATATTCAGACGCAATGACGTAACTACCTTTCCGAAACTTTACTTCCAAGACTTCCTCCACCCCCTCTTTTCCACATTTTCGCGGAAAAAAATAGGAATTCTTAATCAAAAAAAGGAGGGGGGAGAGAAAGAGAGAGAGGTATGAAACCATTAAAGCCGAAGAAGACAACCAGATATGAAAAAATGGACGGTACTCGGAATACATAAATTCTTCCCCGCGTTGGAATTAGATACGCGCCGAATAAAATAGAGGGCGGAAAAAATGGCGAGGAAGGAAAAAAAGAGAATGAAGCGGGGGGGGGGGGGGGAATAAGACAGAAATGAGCCGTACGTGAGATAAATATGCAGCGAATGCAAACGAAGTAAGAACGGCAGAAAGAAAGAGGAGAAAAAGACGGCATAAGAAGGGAAGATAGAGAAAAGTTGGAAGGGAAGAGAGATTTTATTATCAGGAGAAAGGAATTGATGGCCGCGTAGGAAATCGAATAGTGAGAAGCCTTGGGTGGGAAAAAAATATTTAAAAAAGGAAGAGTCGGGAGGAAAAAGGGGAATAATAAAAAAAGAACAGTGGAGGCTAGAGAGGTGAAAGTAAGGCAGGAATGAGAGCACGGGTGGAAAGGCGATGCGGTTGGAGGATAACGAGGAGGGGGGAAGGAGGGGGGGGAAGAGGGGGGGGAGAAGAAAAGGTAGTTGAGGGGAAGAGGACGGAAGACGAGAAGAGGACAAGGAAGAGAGGGGAAGAAAAAGGGGTGGAATGGCTCACAATGCTGTGGAAAGGGAGAGTAAAAGCGGAGCGAGAAAGAAAGGAGGGAGTAGGTGAGAGGGAGGGAGATAAAAGAGAGGGAAAGAGGCGTTGATGCCGAGTGCGTGAGAGAGAAAGGACGTTTCGGAAACTGGGAGATGCGCCATGTCTTGATGAAGACGAGCGTGATTTCGAGAAATTTCGGAAGGGGCAAACGTTTGTTCTATTTGTTCTGTCTATGGAGGGTAGCGCCTCGTTAAACAAATGAAATACTAAGCCGTTCGAGTATGGTTCGTTAAAATCTTAAACGGGTATCCAGACTTTGTATCGCTGCTGCAGACAGCTTGAGCTGTCCAAGGGTGTTGACTCGAGGATGATATAAGAGCGCAAAGTGGGATACTTTTGACGAGGGTGTCAGAAACATTATGCCTCCGCTTATGAATTTCATTTTCACAGAGGTGCTAAGGACGAGACGAGAGCAATGTCAGGAAAACGGAGGAGATCCTTAGGACCAAAATTTAAGAAACGCCCGTGTTGCTACAAATCCTGTCAATTAGATCACTCATTTACGAAGTTCTATCATTTAAACTGTGACTCGCAAATGAAACGTGGATAGGAAGTATAATTTTCAAATAACATACAATAAGTCTGAGTAAATATGGTCAATGAGTGAAATAAAACAAGATGGAAAAGTATACGTACTCCATAAATGGGATACACAGAGATTTCAAAGGCGTTCTAATGGGGAAATACGTATGAAACAGTATCGAAAGATTGGGCGATTCTCGAATTTTTACTCCCGAAATAATAAGTCATAATTATCGTATATGGTCTAGGGAACTATCTTGTAGTAAACCTTGTTTTTTATCCAAATAATTTTTTTAATCTATACCTTACAGATCATATAAGAGCACGGGAGAGAAATATATGGATTTTTAATTGTTGTTTGCGGAGAGAATCGCCTTCGCAGTTGATGTAAACAAAATATGTGATGTTTTGCTCGGGATATTCTCGAATTTTTATCTCCGAAGCCATAACTCGTAATTATGTAGTCTCGGGGACTATCTTATAGTAAATGTTGTCCTCTATCCGAATACATTTTTTAAACTACACCTCACAGATCATATAAGGGCGTGGGATAGAAAAACATGGATTTTAATTATTATTTACCAAGAGAACCGTCTTAGAGATCGATGTAAACAAAATATGCGATGTTTTGCGCGGGATTTTCTAGAATTTCTATCTCCGAAACTATAACTGGTAAATATGTGGTCTCGTGGACTTTCTTGTAGTAAATGCTGTTCTCTAATAATTTGTTAAATCTATACCTACAGATCATATAAGAGCTAGGGAGAGAGAAGTTTTGTATTTCATTGTTGCTTAACGGATGCCATTTAACGAGATACGAGTATGTTTATTAAAGTAATTATGCGAAGTAGAAGTTCTAATTGACGGATTCAGTTCAAAATCACAATTGGGCGATAAATTTCAATAACGATCACTGGTTTAATATAATTAAAATCTGCACTGCGGTTTAGGAGATGAAAGTTACGACGGACGGACGGACCAGACGTGGCCATAAGGCGTTCTGATATTAACGCTACGCTGGTAAGGAACGCCTAAAAATGAAACCCAAGGATGACATATATTTCTAAAAAACTCAAACAAAGAAAACATATAAATATTTATTCTATAAACCCATATTTTTGCCAAGACTTACTTTATGACCTATACCTAAATTTCTGAACTACTTGCAATTTCAGGGAAAATGTATGTGATCCGCACATCCTTACGATTAAAGCTGCTTCTCTTACTTAGTCGTAGACAAAATTACGTGGACGCTTGCTCAAAACAGTGCGGTACTATGTAAATCGCATATCTTTCAGATTTTGAAAAAAGGTTTTTATTTATTAAATTATATATGAAATAAAAAATACATTCGGTAACTTGGTCTGCCTCATTTGAAAATACTACAAAAGAAGATGAAGAAGATGTTTGTCAAAGAAAAGATCAAAGAATAAAGGTTAGGAATATAGCAAACTTTTGAATCACAAACATCATATTTAAAAAGCTTCATTTAAATATATACTTATCAAACTTATCTAGATCTAGTAGATCTAGTACTAAACGCACAGTATTTGATAAAGCACTTTACTAGAAGAAACCTCTTTAAAGGAAAAACTATCATTAAATTTGTTGGTAATTTTCTTTTCCAATGGAATGCACCCATAACCCAGATCTTATCAAAATTAAGTATACGACGTACGTGCATATTGTTCGGGAAATCTTGCTGATCCAAAATTTTAACTTACCTACTTTTTAAAGGGCAATGTACAATTTTTTATAAAAAGATGCTATTCGGAATTTAATCTTACAGTTGGTATTGCATTTCATTATGACGATTTTACTAAAAATGTCCTTCGTGCACTGAATACATCCATAATGTCCAAAATTTGCAATTAATCGTGAATCTTTGTAGCGACTCATAATATTCCAAGAACCCTCCGTGTTTATCCTAAATGATATTGAATTGAAGGAGTTGAGCATGTAAATAGGTGTCCCAACACCAGATGCAAAAAGCAATTAATATATTTTTTGAAGAATGATGTCTTTATTTGCGTATATTTGAAGAGGCTATTTTAATGAAATTTTTTTTAAACTTGTTAGAGAGTGTGACACCGATTAATGGTTTAGCTGAAATTACCAAAATGACTATATGATGAATAGAAGAATTATGTTGACGAGAAAATGTTAAAAATGGGAGGTTACGTAGGATCGTTACATAGGTTATTTGGTCTCTTAATTGCTAAATGATTTGAAGTCAAAGTAATAACGACCTCATGTTATCAGTCCGAATAGGAAAGGAGGAAATTTAAAATCATCAGGAAAGAAAAAACCAAAACAGAAGCGTTAAATCAAATTAGTCTACCACCCGAAATGTGTTAAAAATGAAACGAACTACCAAGAAGTGGAACGAAATGGAGGCCTTTTAGGCGTAGGTATACCACAAAGGAAACAATTTAAGCGAATAGACGTAAATGTTGTAATAGGTAGAGTTTACCAAAGCCGTTTTTTACCATTAACTGCGCTTAATGTTCAATTTTCTATCCTTTTCACTTCATCATCATCATCATAGGTAATCTGTCCGTAGACAGGTCCGTGATTATTCATGGTTAAACCTGGTTCTCCATATACTCCTCTCCATATTATTCCTTTTCACTTATAACGTTAGATTATGTTTAGGAATTCGCCAAGAAATACAACAAAACCTACGCTGGAAGCGTAGTTAAGATTGATTAGGAAATAGGTGACCTGATTGTCAGGGCCATGTCCTAAAAAGTATTTCGCGAACAGTGGAACACCGGATTGTCTATATTTTAAGCAAATAAAATTTGAATCAACTTCGTGACAGCGTTAGCTTTCTTTTACACTGTATTATAGAACCTCTCTTTACATTGCATTATAGAACCTCCTATCAATGATTCTCCGAAATAAGATAAATTTCTATTTGTTACCAAGCCGAATAAGAGATTGTGCAATAGTTAGCGTTCATCTTCAGTTTGTGTAAAATTGCAGTGGAGGTATCGAGGCTAATCTCATTCCATCGATTTTCTAATTTTCGAAGTAATACTTTTCGAGACCAAGGCCAAACCTCTACATAAATATTTGCTGCATCGCCTATGAAAGGCGAAGAGGACTGTAGTGGATTTAACTTTGTGAAAACAAATAGGTGTGTATACGAGTTTCCCGTGGTACCGAAGTGCTATTCGTCGAATTCGCCGTAGTATAATCGTACACTAATGTATTTGCTTTGAAATCAGAAAAATATTTTTCCTCATATTGTGGTAGTCCTGCTTTTTTATCCGTTCATCCCGTTTTCCCTCTCTAAACTCGCCCTACAAACGAAATTTCTTTGAAATCCCTTCAGACAATACCTTCAAAATTCATAGTTAGAGAAAAGTTCTAACCTTGATATTGTGGTAGGCTTGTTTAGTCGACCCGCTTAAAATATGATAATATGGTTATTTATTTATATGAAGATTAAATATACTATATTTGTTTAAATTCATTAGGTCAGTTCTATAGAAATACACGTAAAAGAAATATTATTTAACTTTTTACTGTGGTAGCCCCGCTCTTTAGCTACGCTTTAAACATCTTGATTTAATTACTGTATGTTGTACCAATCTTATATACTAAATTTAATTTAAATTCGTTTAGCTGATTTATTCCAAATCCTTGATTACTGAATGAGTTTAATTTGTAATTGTGGCACCCCTGTTTGGCTGATTCGGTTTAAATATAATAATATGGTTTTATCTATATGTGCATATTATCATCATACTACATTCTATGTACCAAATTTGGTTGAAATCGGTTCAGCCAATTCTTCCCTGATGTATGCGTACGGACGGACGGGCGGACTGACGGACGGACATCACGAAGATAATCGTACTTTTCAGCATTGACGAAAAGCACTAAAAAAGGTTTGTCAAAGGTGGCAGATTTGGGGAACGGAAAATGTCCAACATTGAAAGGGAAAAATTAGCAGCCAGCAGCATACATTGAAATGTCGGGAATCCTGTCTGCACTGACTAAATTCGAGTAACATCTCGATGATTTGTATCATATGTGACTAAAATATCTATTCCGATATATCTCCTAATCTATTCTGTGATGATACTGTGTGCGTTCGTTTGTGAATTTGAAATATTATTTACTACTTTTACAAATAGATCCAAAGTACGCCAAATTTGACTATGAAACATAAAGAGGAAGAAAGACTTAAAATCACATATTGACGAAGTTATGTGTAAGCATTTCTTCCCCAGAATACATCTTTTGCATTTTGCGTCCCCAGCTTTAGGATAATTTACCTTCATAGAGCAATTTATCCGAGTTCTCATTATTTTAAGAATCCAGATATATTACTGAAACATTTTCATAGCGAATTACATAAGTCAACAAAATATCAATATAACCAACCTCAATAGCCTAATATTAATAAGAACAACGATCTATTGATTGATCTACAAATATTGACGGTTACTTAGTACCTATAATGCGCATCTAGTTTATCCGAATGTTTTGTGGTTGCAGGAATTATGCAAATAATATTTAGCGTTCTGGCCGTACGGTGAGTATGATGATTCATTATTGAGTTTTCAAATTGTTAGTCTATAAAAAGTTTACGAATTCGGTGTCTTTTATACAAGACAAGTCAATTTAATGCTAAAACAACTTAATAAACATTGATTCTGCTAAAATAATCCGAGAATTTACTCCAGTTTACCGCCTTCAACTTCTCCAGACTAACAATTTTATATTCTAGATTTTTATACAAACCTAAGCGATGACAACTTTGTAATTTTCTATGCGCCACTAAAAGGTACCACGCATCAAAAACTAAACAATTTGAAAAATTCATGAAATTTACCCTTAATTTGGTTTCTTTCAGACTCATTAGATCTCTATTTGCCTTCAGAGCGAACGTGGGAGTCACATTTTAATATCTCGTCTTTTTTATTAATTGAACGAAATTCATTTCATTAAATTTAATGAGTGGTATTTAGACCTCATTTGAGTTTATTTAGAAGCGAAAAATCATATCAATTAAATTCAACCCTATCCATATCGTATTATTTATTGATCGTTTACCGATTGTTTGGATCCTCCTAATCACCTACGACACACATTTTATCGAACTGAATGTGATATTCGATACATAAAATCGAATGAGAATTATCGAGCTAGCCTTGAGGTTCAAATGAAAGTAATAAATTATGCCTCACCAATATAAAAGGTGTAAATAATTGAAAGGCTGATTTTTTAATTATATTACTTTCGAGGTCGGTTAAACAAAAGTAATCACAACTACAATAATAATACCACTGCCATGAAAAGTCACTTTGCGCATTGGAAATTTATCAGTACATATGTTAGATAGGTAAAAGTGTGGGCTACGGCGAAATTGTTATTAAATGAGAAATCTAACTCCTTAACCGTAAACTTTACGGAAAAGGAGTATATATGTTGCTGTGACTTGGTCTTACAAAGAGAATTATTTCCTGATATTTTGACTCTAAAGTTCAGCAGATATTGTCTGTGAACTCTCACTGAGAAACCTTCCAAAAGGGAGCTAAAATGTAAAGCATTGATGATTAACTAAAATAAATTTTAATTGATAATATTAAAATAATAAACCTAAAGCAGGACTGGATTAGGTTTTTTTCATGGCGGGCCGAAAGAGAAAATTATTCGACTGTCCGTATTAAAAGTTGCTAATGATTTGGTCTGCCAGATTAATTTAAGTCTGACGTTACTCAGAGATTCTGAGATATCATATAGATAAAAATCGATCCTAAATAAGGCTTTTAAGGTTAGCCTTTCAGTATTACAAAATTTGCTATCATAATAAAAATACTAAATTGCGTTAAATTCGCAGATTCCATTTCCAGTATAGCTTCGCAGGCCGTAAAAAGCAAAGCACTGTCGGGGACCTTGGGTTGCCCACCCCTGACCTGGGTTGTGCAACCTACGGACCGATAGATAATTTTATGCGATCTGTTAAGCTTTGATTAAAAATCGATCTCTTATATATAATACGGTGATATTTATATTTTTCATTCAAGTTGCGGCCATAAAACCTTCTATATGAGGTTTGGAGCTTAAGTAATCGATTGTAAATGAGTTTTTATTCTATAATAAAAACAATCTTCGAGCAGGTCAGCTATTATCCGACACGCCGGATCATTCGAATCTTCTAAAGCAAAAGGATTTATAATTACGAATGAGACACGACCCGTAAAAGAAGTTTCACAACACTGATTTAAACCGATTGGTCGACGGAGTAAAATTAGAAAATTTAGTACATAATTTACTAATTGGGCTGAATTTCATGTAAACAATTCGCCTAATGGATCACGAATTACATGATTTTGACAAATATATATGTATATGCCAAAAGGTCAGGTGATGCTAAAAAACTGATGAAAGAATATTTATGTAAATTAATATAGTAATGTGATTGCGATACCTTAAGAAACAATCTTCTTTCTATTATGACTTTCTTTAACACGATTCGATGAATAGGCATTCTATCAGTTCTAAAATATTTTATACGTAAATAATATCTTATTTAAATTTATTATAGTTAACTATAAAAATCTTAAGAAAATGTTCCTTTGCGTTCTTTTACCACGAAAGTAACACCAAATTTTTATTATCTCCGTGCGTGAAATGTTCTC
Organism: Tanypteryx hageni; assembly: GCA_028673005.1. Classification (NCBI taxonomy): domain Eukaryota; kingdom Metazoa; phylum Arthropoda; class Insecta; order Odonata; family Petaluridae; genus Tanypteryx; species Tanypteryx hageni. The sequence continues at coordinate 62,192,929 of CM054114.1, read as the reverse complement.
TGCCTTGTTCTGCTCTGCTTTTCAATGCAACTTACGGGTATACTGACAGGCCTACCGCGAAAATTGAATTTGGAATCCCAAAGGTTTGTAAAGAAAACTGTTTGACATCTTCAGCAGTTGAGAATGACAGGCACAATGTTTAGTTTTCATAAACATTACTTGAAAACAGAACAGTGAGAAGTGTTGTGGACCGCGGTACAGGAGCAGCTGCAGAATTATGTATTGTAGTGGTTCTCAATAATATGCCAATACCTAGGAACAGTAAAATTCTTCGAGGAAGCAATGAAAAACATGTCAAATTCAACAAATGCAACAACATGCATTAAGTGCATAACAAGTACGGAAAGAGTAAATGGCGCTTTTTTCAAAAATAATTTTGGTAATACAGAATGATAAAATGTATGTATAATAATATGATTAAGCTGGAATAATATTATAATGAGACAAAATACTTAATCGATTGACGAAAAAACGAATTTCCTATCTGCTTTCGTTTAGGAGTCAGCGCGTCAGACAGACGGACATAATAGACGCATAAGCGGATTATAAAAATGCTAAAAATCCAGAAACCTGAGATATCAAATATAAAGAAGCGAAAAAGATGTAGACTTTGATTCACTTCGCTTAGGAAGAATGTAAGCACTAAATGTCTATTCATTGAACGAAATACTAGTAATAATCTTCTACAGTCACATTATATATTTTATATTGCATCTTGGGATAAATAAAAACCCACAGCGTACGCAGTTTTCTTTTTCTTTGTTGAAAAAACCCACGGTGGCTTTGGAATTGTAATAAAATAACCTATGCATACACGAACCTCTAAAACTAGCCTCTGGTTGAGACCGAAAGTACTAGGTACAGCTTCGACGGCAGATGGAGCAGGGACCAACAATAATTTTTAAAACGTCTCTATTTTACGAGTTCTTTTTCTTCACTACAAGCAGATGCCTAGGTGATAGCGCTATGAATATATGCAGCCAATGATCCTGGAAATGGTAATTTTATTTCTTCATTGAATGTATATTTTTAATTGAATTTATGCGCAAACACCAAACCTATTTTAAATTGGACTCCAAGCATAATGCCGATTGATATAATGGGCATACCAATTATTAAAAATATATTTGAAAAGTAAAAAAAATTCTAATTTTACCGGGAATCGAACCCTGGTCTCCCACTTTCCGGTTAGATGTTTTAACACGGATATACGGGTTCGATTCGCGGTCAAAGTTTAGAATTTTTTACTTTCTCCAAGTGTACATTCATGTTATACCTTATGTGCTCGTGCATAACAACTCTATTTCCCAATATTCCATATTGTAACTTATAGGGCTGATAAATGGTTAAAATATTAAAATGATTTAAGCACACATATCTATAAATGTTCACGAATTCTATTCGTAAAATTTTATTCTTTAAATTACAATTTTTAAGGTTTGATTTTCCGTCTAGTTCTCTGAACTATATAAGCTATATAATATTTTCATTTTTATCTCTATATTCGTCTATGACGTTTTTAAAAATGTGGATTACATACGTTTATTTTGTATTTGTTACGATAAACGCTGTTCAATTATTTACGCGAGCGAAACTTGCAAATGAACAGGAACTAAAATAAAATAAGCAACATCGGACTATTTGATCGATGCATACGATGCTCTTCAATCAATTTTAAAATAAAGTTTTAAAAGAAATAAATCGCAATCTATCTCTTTGAAACAAAACTTTAAATGTTCTTGAACTTGTTTGCGTTGATCTACGCAAAATAAACCTAATGGAAAATGTTTACCCGACAGAATAACGTACGGAATGGTGCAAGTACAACGAAAAGGAAACAAAATACGCACTAGACCGAAGGAATGCTATTGGAGGCGTATAAAAATAAAAACTCTGCGTGCAACATCATTTGCTGCGTAAGGATAGTAATCTTCTAACGCTAAACATTTCTCATGCCCAGGGAGAAATAAACCGTTGAAAATATGCTGAACGAAAAATGAGGAATGACAAATTCACACAAGCAGGTTAGTATACATTAAGCGCCCCCATCTTAAGAGATTAAAATTTAATGAAATGCTATCATGGGATTGAAATTTCAAATTCTTTTTCGGATACTATGCCAGCAATGATTAATATCAGATATGCTATTTTTGCATTGTTTTCAATGAAAGTCTGAGATAGAAAACGCTAAAATTTGTGTGTTCATACGATATAGATATGTAATACATATATAACATAGGACTGCCATTTTCACTAAAAATTGACCTGTAAAAAAATGCATACCGCAAGAAGTAGTTCTTTGGTTTTGCTCTGTAACTTCTGCAAAAATATTTTCCTGGATCAATATTTAAGAGTCAAAGTAAAAAGTCCACGTGGTAGCTCTGATTGCTGATTTGATTCTAGTTGTTCTTTTCGTATTTTGATATAAATCCTAAATACCATTTATCATCTAAGTATATCCAGCGGTAAAAATTGACTGATATATTCGCACAGGCTAACCAAAATACGACATACCTGTCTGAAACACTGCAGATCACTGCACTTTAACTCAGAAATTTAAGGATGCCAGGGGCAATGTATAATAGGAATAATAGAGCTCAAGGAGACATAATAACCATAAAAAGAGTTTATTATTGACAAAAATGAATCCTAATTGAAAAATCAAATAGAGCCTTAATTGTGTTTTAGAAAAAATCTATTGGTATAATTTAACTAAACGTTTCCAAACTAAAAAATTAATATGATAATAAAATACTTTACAATTTCTCAGAATGGGAATATCATGTAATTTTTTTCAGGATATCAAGTTTTTGTTTTTTTTTCCCAATATCCGTATTCTAACTCAACGGGTTATTCTGCTAAGGTTTCACGATAACCACGTATTTAAAAAAAACATAATTATAAATAAGCTACAAGCAAAGAAAATCCTTTCTGATTTCCCTTTCCTATTTTCCTCCATAAATGAGCGCGACATCACACTGCAAACGTAAATTTTACGGTCGCAACTGTTTCTAAATAACAACACTCACTAATTGTCACCCATAAGAATTTTCAGAAGTTATCGATATAAGATAAGACATTAGGAAAAAGGTTTCCGAGACGACTTCCATGAAGTTGAAATCTACGAACACGAAAACAATCTTTATTCATAATCCGAAAGCATGTCTATCTTTCACCCTAAGCTTAAAATATTCCAGACACTTGATGAATATCCGCATGAGGAAAAAATACCTCGCCACACCGGGAAAGCTCCTTCTGGAAATGCAACAATCCATCCGAACTTCACCGCCATGCTTTCCAGTCAAAAGAGGAAGTGAAGAGAAACCCCCTCGGGGAAAAAATACGACTCTACTAGCGAAAGAGAGCTACAGGTAAGCTTCAACCCTCCTGACGCAACGAGGGAAAGAGGAAAAGAGAGAAAGGAGTGAGGGTTTTATGAATATGATGGTATGGGGCAGGCACGAGTTATAAGGAGAGTTTGGTAGGGAGGACGGGGAGGAGACAGGGAAGGCTGGACAAAAATGACGCCTAAAAAGAGAGGAAGATGGGGAGAGAGAGTACTCGTGGAAAATGAAGAGGGAGAAAAAGAGAGAGACTTAAAAAAATTGACAAACTACGGGGAGGGTCGTATGAAAGGGTGAGTACGAGAATGGGGAAGAAGGATGGGAGAAAGAGAGAGAGTGGTTGAAGTTGGAGAGGAGAGAAAAAAGGGGGAGGGAGAGAGAAAAAGAACCAAACAGCTGAAGGGGTATGAGATATTTGGACGAAGATGGGAAGGCGTAGGTTGGAAGCACGGAACATGGGAAGGGGAGTTTGAGTGTACCAAATACGGCACTGTTATGCAATTTCCGCACTGCGTTTTCAAAATTAGTCCCCCTCTTTACCCACAAGCCTCTCGCCCACACCCTTAACCACTCCCTCCGCCCCCAACCCACTCCCGTCGCCACTCTCCGGGCCACCCCCTCCCACCACCACTCCTTTCTTCACGTGCGATGGCATCTACCGCCTCATCCCTCGACCCGCCCTTCATTTTGCTCAGAGCATGGAGTGTATAAAGTCCCACCCCCCGAGACCCTGTCATCTTCCACCCTCCTAATTTAGAATAGACAGCGAAACGCACGCAAGAGCAGCTCGGGCATGAGAAGGTGGAGAAGTGGGTATGCAAGGGAATGGATATGTACAAGAGAGAAAGAGACAGAGAGAGGGCGGAGTTTGACGGTGCACCGAGGATTTGTACAAAATGAAACGCCTAAAACTAACGCATTATCTGATGCGAAAGCGGGAAAACAAATATTTTCCGAGGGAGTGGTTACTTACTCAAAATTCCTTTTATGCTCTCCGAGTATGAAGAAATTGAGGTCGAAAAAGGCGATGTAATTCGTTTAAGCGTCGGTTGTATTTCTGACGGAATATAATTTGCACGCATCGATTACGATTAACACGGATGAAACTCATTACATAAGGCTCGTTTTCAATTACGATTAATTATTGCAAATAATTTATTTTCGAGTGCCGTTGTTAATTATAAAAGTAAGCAGTGTTATCAATAAACATGGATTAAATTAGCGGGTTTTTAATTTTTCATATGGTTATACTGCCACATATTCGGTCAATAAAACCTCGTTTGTTTTATAACGGGGGCTAGCGTTTAATGAGAGAGGTTTAATACGTAAGTTACCATTGTATTGCGCATCAACATTTCAATTAAACATATATTTTACATAAAAATATACTTTTTTGGATAAATGATATCTCCAAAGACATTTAAGTTTAGAACGTAATCAATTTTGCATTAAAATTTGGAACGTTTCCCTATCCGCCTCCGTAAAGATTTCAAAATCAAGACTATTCAAGAATAAGAACGTGGACATTTATATTCAAAGTTTCAGCTTTCCATCTTTTATACCTTCGGAGGTATAAGTAAAACAACCGAAAATTATTTAAAACATACCTCACATGAATAATTGTAACGCAACCATTATGTTGAAGTTCATTCTTTCGTCGTAAATTATCCATTCAATTTCACTTATATAGCGCTTTGTGTACACGAAAGGAAATGAAACGTTTTTACGTATTTGTAGTAGACACTATTTTCTTCAGTTGCTACGAAGATTGTTTTCAATGACAACAATTAATAAAGCCGTGTAAGAAATTTTCTAAATTAAAAATAAATGACGACTTTCCGGCTCGATGTTTTTCATACTTTTCAAAAATATGTGACATTAATGTGGAAATGTACGCTAAAATCTTCAGCTTTCCATCTTTTACATCTTCGGAGATATTAAAAAATAAACAAAATTTTAAATGGGCCTCAACCCGAACTTGTATATTTTTCAAAACTCAAATCTAAAGAAAAACAAGTGAAAAAGGAACTGCAGAGAATAGCATAAGTTTTGTTCTTGTTTTAGGGTTATGATGTAATCAAAATATAACACCTTTGGTTGAGATCGACGGCCTCAAAATAGTCTATAAAATCCATTTCAAAGTATAATATCAATACTATGTGTTTCCCATTTAAAAGCAGTGGACACGTTGGCATGGCAGTTTTATTTCCCATCGTTAAAGATAGGAAAATTTTCTCTCTTTTTGGATTTAAAACAATTTTTAACTATCATATTTATAATGCTCTACATTGAAATAATGCTCTTCTTATGGGAGATAGGAATGAAGCTAAGGCTTTGGAAAAGGACATTAATTACTCCTCTGCAGCTGATTCAAAATCCACCAAATTTGTACCATGTTTAGCCCTCGTGTAGTCTATCCTAAAAATTCGGCTTTTTCATGTTGCAGGATGCAAAAGATATTGCCCGAACAGACAGACGGATGGACGGACAATCAAACAGAATATATTAGCGATTAAAAAAATCGCCAACAAATGGCAGCAGAACAGAAATCTACCTTCAAAGTTTCAGGTCTCTATAGTTTACGGTTTCGTCACAATTTCAATTTAAGTAAGTGCACAGACAGAATGACGCCAAAGTAAACTAAAGTCGCATTTCAAAAAAAGACGCGATAATAACACTCGAGCTCATCGTTGGCTTCCGTTCTTAAGCCAATTCTTAAAAACCCAGAAATAATAATGACCATCTCACTATTTGGAGCGCATCATAAAACAAGAAGGAAAACTACACTCCATAAATTGAATACACAGATATTTCAAAGGCGTCCTTTATGATAAATGCGTATAAAACGGTACAGAAAGATTCTACTGTTCTTGAATTTTTATCTCCAAAGCTATAAGCAGTAATTATATGTTTCCAAGGCCTTTTTGTGGTAAATGTTGTCCTCTAACCAAATAAATTTTGCAATCCATAGCTCACAGACCATATAAAAATATGGGAAAGAAGAATATGGTTTTTTAATTGTTGATTTCAGATGTAGTTGTTGTAGCGATCAATGTTAACAAAATATGGATAGTTGCTTGGGATTTTCTCAATATATAGCCTACTTTCCAGAATGGAAATTAGCTTATCGTTTTGTCGTTGTGTCTGTCTCCCTTATTAACTTATGAACCAATACACCGATTTTCATGAAACTTGGTGTAAATCTCTTGCTACTTGGGCCTAGCCCCCGAGGATAGTTTTTGTTGCGAAGATTGAAGTCCCGGGGTCGATTCCAGGAACTATCCTTCCCATTATATTTACATGGTAAATCTCAAATCCATCGTGCAGGGTAATTTTCTCTTGCTCATTAAAATATCTTAGAATTGTAATATCGGAGCGAGTTTTGTACTATTCTCTGAGGAAAGGAATGAAAATTCTAGTTTTTATCGTAGAAATTTGCTTATCGATTGTATTTCTTTGAATTTCGCGTAAATACTGGTGTTTTGCAGTTTATATCACTCATGACGAGATTGTTATCATAGCAACAACTATTGTTTAACTCGGATTCGGTGTATTCGTACGTACACGCGTTATTTTTGCCGCAAAAATCAATTTAATATTTCGTTCGAATGTATTTGTAGTATTTTATAGCGCTAAATTATGAAATTTGGGAACACAAAGAGCTACATACCCGCGATGTTACTCTAAAGCTATTAAAGCCAATATAAGTATTAAATAAATGATTAAACGGAAAGTAGGCATCATAAGTTCTGCTTAGATCATCTTGTTTATTATTGAATCCTTTTTGTTGAACGTTTACAAGGCCAGTTAGCGAGGAAATCGCGGGATGCGCAGTATTTTAATCAAACACGCTGCACGCGGAAATCGCGATATGAGCCTCCGGAGGGTTTATTTTGTTTTTGTAGATGCCATTAGTATTTTTTTATTTTTGTTCCGTTTTTTCGTTGACTGACATATCCTCAATGCAACGCAATTTGTATCATACATGTTGAGTTTTATACTTATACATAATATTTTATGCGAATTTTTCGTTTGGTGGTTGGGGGGTTGGATTCGTTCCATTTTCCTCCTCCACCTGGGTTGGGGTAAGTGGTTGGGGGTTGAATTCGTTCCATTTTCCTCCTTCCCCTGGGTTGGGGTAAGTGGTTGGGGGTTGGATTCGTTCCATTATTCTCCTTCTACCGGGTTGGGTTAAAGTGGTTGGGGTTGGATTTGGATACTAGGAAGCAATGAAAATATTATAGCATTTTTAATAGGAATCTGGGATAACCCAGTAGTACCGCAAAATTAAACCTACTAGTGGCAACCGCAAAAACCTTTGCGAAGTAAGTCAGAAATTTGCATGTTTAAAATAATCGAAAAAATGCCCACAGCCCACACGCAGTTTACTGAATAATGATAATCTGCAATTATTAACGTAGCAACGTTTAGTTTAACATTGATACAACTATAATTTCGATACTTCATAAAAATCGCGAAGCGTATAACGCAATTATTTTGTCTATTTGAAGGTTTAATAGACGCTAATTCAATCGGAGGCAACAATGCGGGTCGCCTTGGCAACACCCGGAAAGAGTACGAAAAAAGCCATAAAATTTCGAAAAGAAACACATTTCTGACAAATTCTTCCGTGTAACGTATAAAAATTGCAAGAATAAGGTCTGTTATAGTTTTAGCCGTCGAATAAAGTAAAAACGGAGAAATTCGGTTCCTATTTACGTATTTTAATGAATGAAGGAAATAAACCTTGCACCTTGAAAAATTGAAACTCCTGTGTAAACAAATGGGAAAATGTGATCGTCTCCCGGAGTCGAATCCGGGTCACTTATGTAAACGAAAATAGTTTTCCCGGAGTCCCCAAGTTGGCAGAAACAAAATGGCGTTTAGAGCATTTCTCTATGACAAACTGTTCAAGAGATAAAAGGGGGAACAGACGGACAGACATTGAGTATTAATATATAAAGATTTAACCCTAGACTACTAGACCGTCGTAAATTTTACGATTCGAGTTCTGCCATATGTCTATCTTTGTCATTTGCAACAATGTCACAGCGGCGCGGAGCATAGTACCTACAGTCAAGTGTCGAGACTTGTTCGAGGATGGATGTATTATTTCTGTCACGAGTGCCGTTCCAGAGATATTAGGAGCCTCGTCGTAAAATTTACGACGGTCTAGTACATACGTATGATAATAATTTAAAGTTGAGTTTACATGACACATTTTATTTTATATTTGTAATATAATTAGTAAATTTTTATAGTTGTAATTGATGTATAACTGTATGATGGTTATATTGTGATAATACCAAATACAAATTCTGTTATTTTTCGTAATAAGATATGCATAGGTGTATTATATTTTTTTCAATACTCGTACACATTATTATACTGTTTCGATTATAATATTATTGTTTTTAGATGTCAAAAAATCTTTCGGGTGAAGAAATAATCGATTTATTACTACGATCGGAGGACCAAAATAATATTAGCGAGAAACCTGTAAGGAAACAAAATAAATGTAAAACGGATTTAGAAAAGTGTTTTTTTGGGGTCGTAAAATTTACGACGCTCTAGTATGTATGTAACTCCCAGAGAGGTCTAAGGTTAATAACCTTGTTTTCTGGTGCCTTAAATTTAATTTTTTCAGCCATACAAACATGAGCACATTATATATCTATATTTATCTGAACATTTGAAGCTATATAAGTAGACAAATTTGGCACTATGAATAAAAATTAATATCAAGAAATCTATCTATTGCATAACTGTCGGGTCGTTTAAAATAGGAAGTTAGATTCGAAAAAATAAGCTAAGGTAATGGACGAATAATAATATTCCGTGCATATATAGTTTGATTACAATCATACAAATGAATTACAGATTGACGTACTTACTGTGCCGGCTGCGGAGGTGACTATGTGGTGTTAATGGTGATATATACAGGAAAATAATTACCTGAAAATAAAGGAAATTCAATTAGAATATTGATAAATTTAACCGTATATATAAGATATTAAATTCGATTAATATAAAATTGTCTAAGATATTATTCTCTTATTTAAAAATCGAAAGCAATTGATACTTCCTTATCGCAAATAATATTTCTTTTGTCTTTTCCAAAATTCAAAGGCGCGTCTTAAAGACAGTTGCATTAAAAAAAACACGAGGTACTTCTTTTAGTCCTAAGGTGAGTTCGTTCGAAATTGAGCGTTAATCAGAAATCAGTTTTTCTTAGGCATGAGAATAAGTAAGGATATGTTTACGCAGAAGTTTAATTTGAAACTTATATTTTCCCTCTTGAGATAGCTACGATTGGTAGAACAGGGGCGGGAAACATTTCTAGCGAAGAACTCAATTTGTCTGGAGAGAGAGAGCTCCGAAGGCGCAGCACGCGTGAACAAGCACCGAATGCAATTATGGCTTGAACATGAGAGGAGCGTGAGAAAGTACGTCGCTGGGGCATATTCATACTCGAGTGTGTCACGTTCCCCCACCTACGACATTAGACTCAGAAGATGCACCGAAGGCAGTCTGTTTTCATTGGACGTTAAGTATCCGTGTTACGCAAGGATTACTCATCAGTTAGATTGCGTGTGTGATGCCGTTAATATATGAATAGTATTTTTTTGCAAAAACAGGGGTGGAAATTAGTAAAGACGATACAGACGTTGTCACTATTACGTCACTCATGTAAAACATAACCAGACTTTGCATTAATATAAATCGACAATAATAAGTTTCGAGAAACCGTTTTCTTAGAGTTTTACCAAAAACCGGATTCAAAAATATACCGCTACAAATCTTATCTCACTCTATCGATATAATAATATGGTTTGTCCGGTTGTTTGAATTGCTATATCTAGTTTGATGATTACTGCAGGTAATAATAAACTGATTTTCATGGTTATTTTTTAATCTAAAGGTAATAATAATTTATTTTAGTCATTTATTCATATATTACTGTCCTTAGAGATAATAACAAGGTTGGGTATATTATAAAAAATTTTAATGGCGCAGTATTTTATTATTTTTAATATGATTTTTATGTTTTCCTAGATTGTGGAGGAGAATCCTTACTATCGGAAAGATAGTTTGTTGAACTAGAACTAGTATAATTAGAAGATGTATAACGTAGATACGTTGTAATATTTTTATCTAATGGGGCAGTACTGATTGAAGCTGGTAAGATGTAATGTTTTTGAAATTTGTTGAATTTTTCGATTTTAAAGCCACCTTGCGGAAAATTTATGAACTACTGGGAAAATCGAATGTTTAAAATTCATAAAGGATTTTTCAAATATCTCATAAAACAAAAAGTTGAATGTCTACAGACTCACAGACGGAAGGACAATAAAGCGACCACAACAGCTCGTTTATTACATTGTCAAAAAGAGCTAAAAGAACAATAAAACATTTGAAACGACATTATTTATTGAATGACCATAAGGAGACGACGAATTCTAAGGTTGTATCATTTTTTCCCCGGAAAATGACGACAGAAAATACCTCTTCATTAAATTTCATGGCATAAATGACATAGTGCTGATGGCGGAGGAAAATTAACTACATACACAGCGTCTTGAATTGGATTTTGCTCATTTGCGAACTCGGCAAGAATTCTCACAAGCTTCTCATTTGGCCGGGAAAAGTAGATAAGGCCAAAACAGTTGAAAATAGGGCGAATATTAATCATTTGTACGGTATACGAGAACTTTAGTCCATTAAGTGTAAAATCCCACTTGTTTATTATAAATTACATTTTGGTCTTAAATTTTAAGTACTACGTCTTCATTTTCTGGTTAATTTCCTAACCAATCTAGAATAAGACAAAATTTGTAGGCATTCATATAATATAAATCAAATTAATAGGTAATGGCAAAATGTATATAATGAAACAAAAATTAATCACACAAAATTAACGTAGCTATGATAACTTGAATTACATGATCATAAAATTAAAGTGAACTTGATAAATAATAATGCCATAAAATGAGTGAAATTCATAGATATATTAACTAATTTGTTGAATAATAGAGTCGAACTTCGATAATTTTAATTTTGTTTCGAAATAAATATTTTTCCTTTTCTCATCCATCTAATTGTAAGTTAAGATGAAGTTCTATGACTCGAAGTTTTGACAACTCGAAATTATTGTCTTCCCTTTAAGTTCGGGTAATGTAAATTTACCGATTCTCCGATTGAAAAAAACTGGGCCATCTTCAGTAGTACTATATCACATATAAATTATAATATTAACATATTTAATAATTTATCCTTGCCAGCTAAATTAAAACAAGTTCATCAACCACTTTTCTTGGGCCACCGCATATCATTCCAATTAATCCGGTCTAAAATAAACGGAAAATTCGCATAAAATATTACGTATAAGTATAAAATTCAACATATATGATACAAATTGCATTGCGTTGACGATATGTCAGTCAACGAAAAAACGGAACAAACAGAAAAAAATTCTAATGGTATCTACAAAAACAAAAAAAACCCTCCCGAGGTTCATATCGCGATTTCCGCGTGCAGCGTGTTTGGTTAAAATACTGCGCATTCCGCGATTTCCTCGCTCATTCTCGCGGATATGTAGCTCTTTGTGCTCCCAAATTTCATAATTTAGCGTTATAAAATACTACAAATATATTCGAACGGAATATTAAATTGATCATGCGTATATGTGCGGCAAAGATAACGCGTGTGCGTATTACAATACACCGAATAGGAGTCCAACAATAGTTGTTGCTATGGCAACACTATCGTAATGAGTAATAAAAACTGCAAAATCGCCAATATTTACGCGAAATTTTAAGAAATACAATCGATAAGCAAATTTCTACGATAAAAACTAGAATTTTCATTCCTTTCCTCAGAGAATAGTACAAAACTCGCTCCGATATTACAATTCTAAGATATTTTAATGTGCAAGAGAAAATCACCCTGCACGATGGATTTGAGATTTACCATGTAAATCAAATGGGAAGGATAATTCCTGGAATCGAACCCGGGACTTCAATCTTTCTCAACAAAAACTATGCTCGGAAGCTCGGCCCATGTAGCAAGAGATTTTCACCAAGTTTAATGAAAATCGGTGTATTGGTTAAAAAGTTAATAGGGGGGACGGAGATACAGACAGGCACAACAAAACTATGAGCTAATTTCCATTCTGGAAAGTAGGCTAAAAATTCGAAATTCATAGGATATCTTCACCAGCGAAGCTATAGTAGCGGAATGTCTTATGAGCACGTCTTCTTCGTCCATCCGCATGTTTAATCGCCGAAACTACTGGGCGAATACTCGTAAGATTTAGTATTTAGGACTTTGAGGAAAAGAAAATTATATATATAAATGATTCGCACAGACTACTCAGGAGTGACACTTTACTGGGGACAAAAACTGAACTTTCAGTCATATCTCGTAAAATAATATAAATATACTTGTATCAAAAACGCCTTCAAACAACATTTGTAGAACCAGTCATATAGAATATGTTTTGTTAAATATATTTTTATCGAAGAAGTAGCCGTTTTCAAGAAAATCAAACGAGAAACTTCCCTTAGTACTTTTTTGTTGTCGAGGAAATCAATCTTAGTAATAACTGCAGTAAACAAGATATGCTACATTTAGGTTTAATTTCCTTTTGTGCGCCTACATGATACTATAGTAAATGGAAGGAAATGGATTATCCTCGAGGAAGAAATGAACTTAAATACGTTTATTATGCGTTCTTTGCACGAAGTGAACGCATATAGGGGAGGTCGTTTCCGTCCGTCCGTCCGCATGTTAAAACTCGGAAACCGCTGGACGTATTTTGATGAAATGTGCTATTGCGAAAATTGGTCGATTACAATTTTGGTCAAAATCGGACAACAATGATTACCACTTTACATGAAGACCCACAATGTTCCTTCGTTTCAACTCGGTAACTGCTGAACGTATTTTGATGAAATTCCGTATTGGAGAATTTTGCTAAAATCGGGCTACCGATTCCAATTTTGGTTCAAATCGGACAACAATGAAGACCACTTTATATGAAGACCTACATGTTTTACAGTGTTCCTTTGTTTCAACTCGGGAACCGCTTGACATATTGTGATGAAATTTGGCATTGGGGAATTTTGTTAAAATTAATTGCCCCATTAGAATTTTGGTTCAAGTCGGACAATAATTACGACTATTTTACATGAAGACCTATAAGTATTTTACAACGTACCTCGCTTTCTCCTCGTTCAATTCTCATCTGAGCGAAAAATAATGAGAACATTGTGAAATCTCAAAGGACGAATTTGGAACCTGTGTACTACGACATGGAGTACACCTTTCCAATCTTGTTTTCCTTTAGTATACGCACTGTTTTTCTATGCGAAAAGAAATGGATAATTTACGAAGAAGGAATAAACGTGAACGTAAAGATTACTACTGCTCAATTCAAGTGAGATATTTTAAAAATAATTTCCGATTGTTTTATTAATTACCACTGATTATAAAATAAATCGGTAAATCACAAATTCGGTATTTCCTTGATATCGTTTTGGTTAGACAATTAATATTTATATTTTATTGACATGATAACATAAATCGTAAAGAACGCCTTTGGAATCTCTGCGTAGTCCGCCATGTTTTACCAGAAGCTAATTGAACAATCAGTGGCTAGAGAGATGCATAAGTACATTTCAACCGGTTGCAAGCGTGTCACAAACGGTACGGCGTGAGTCAACAGGCGGTACGAGGAATAAATATGAATAATTACATAAGATAACACAAAAATACCTTTATTCACTTGCAGGCTTTTGTTATTTTGCAAAATTAAATTAGAAGTAATTGACCAACCTTCGGACCTAGACCATTTTAAAGAAAAATTAACATAGATTCTAATTCTTATCGTCGAATTTTGCCTTTGGTTCGAAATAGCTCAAGTTATACGTTTAAATCACATTTATTGGAAAATTTTAATCTTTTTAAAGATATGTTGTCTCGCCGACCGAGTCATTGTTAAACCTCGAGGTTGTATTGTCGTCCTTATACTATGCGTAAGGAAAGTGTTTTTTAAATACTTTAGTACGAGAGAGAGAGAGAGAGAAATTATTTATAATTAAAATCGTGTTATTCATTAATTTCTTTTCAGTTAACTTTCTATTGAAATTTTTGGTAATTAACTATTATTATAGCCATTTTCATAGTTTTTTTGCAGTACTTCTTATAATTAACTGGAGTTATAAATTTGCATCGCATATATGAATCACGCAGAAAGCCATTCCTTCATATGCATACCTTTTTCGTTAATCTCCAAAAATTACGTTTTAATACGATTTTTCACGTTTTCACGCATTTTGATTATGTGGGACCACTGTAGTCCCAAATGTTTAATTCTATTCTTGGCCTCATAATAAATGCACCAATTTAGTGCTTTAACACGTCAGACTTTTATACATGGGTATAACTTATTTACTGAATCTATTAAGTAATTAGAGGGAGAAACGAAAAGAGAATGGGAATGAGTAGAAATTGAGAAAGAGGAAGTAGCATCTGTATAGGTCTAAAAGGAGCTGCAGTACAAAAATAACAATAATAAATTACAATTGATTATAAAAAATGTTATACTATTGAATCATGCGCCATTGCCAAATGGTGGGAATTCATAAAACTAAATATAGGTCACGTAATTTTCAATGGATTTCTTTAACTGATAATACAGCAAATATTTCGAACGGAATTTCAAATAGGAGTGAAAAATAACATTTTATGACTTTAAATTAAATTTCTTTAACTAAAGTGATTTTTCAGGAAAATTTTCGAAAATAAAATAGTTAAAAGAAAAGTGCGATCTTAAAATATAGCTAAACTCATTGCAGTTCATGTAAGTATTTAGTTAACAGTAAGTAAGTTACTACACATTTTTCCTTTGATGGTAAATTGGCAGTTCGTTCAAATTTTATCCTGTTTTTTACGAGTTAATAAGAGTAAAATAATTCATTTATAAAGTTAAATTCCATAAGTTTTAAATAACTTATAATTTGCTCAAATATTTTAAGTAAATTTCAGCTATATATTTATGCATTATATCTTATTATTTCGATTTTCCTCATATTTTAAGCAAATATTTGGATAATCATTTGACCTCCCTACCAAATCATTAGCAACTTTTAATACGGGCGGGCAGTCAAATAATTTTCCTTTTCGGTCCGCCATGAAAAAACCTAATCCAGTCCTGCTTTAGGTTTATTATTTTAATATTATCAATTAAAATTTGTTTTAGTTAATCATCCATGCTTTACATTTTAGCTCCTTTTTGGAAGGTTTCTCAGTAAGTGGGACTTCACAGACAATATCTGCTGAACTTTAGAATCAAAATATCAGGAAATAATTCTCTTTGTAAGACCAAGTCACAGCAACATATATACTCCTTTACCGTAAAGTAACTCCTAAACGAAAGCAGATAGGAAATTCGTTTTTTCGTCAATCGATTAAGTATTTTGTCTCATTATAATATTATTCCAGCTTAATCATATTATTATATATACATTTTATCATTCTGTATTACCAAAATTATTTTTGAAAAAAGCGCCATTTACTCTTTCCGTACTTGTTATGCACTTAATGCATGTTGTTGCATCTGTTGAATTTGACATGTTTTTCATTGCTTCCTCGAAGAATTTTACTGTTCCTAGGTATTGGCATATTATTGAGAACCACTACAATACATAATTCTGCAGCTGCTCCTGTACCGCGGTCCACAACACTTCTCACTGTTCTGTTTTCAAGTAATGTTTATGAAAACTAAACATTGTGCCTGTCATTCTCAACTGCTGAAGATGTCAAACAGTTTTCTTTACAAACCTTTGGGATTCCAAATTCAATTTTCGCGGTAGACCTGCAAGTATACCCGTAAGTTGCATTGAAAAGCAGAGCAGAACAAGGCAGAGAACACTTCACGCACGGAGATAATAAAAATTTGGTGTTACTTTCGTGGTAAAAGAACGCAAAGGAACATTTTCTAAAGATTTTTATAGTTAACTATAATAAATTTAAATAAGATATTATTTACGTATAAAATATTTTAGAACTGATAGAATGCCTATTCATCGAATCGTGTTAAAGAAAGTCATAATAGAAAGAAGATTGTTTCTTAAGGTATCGCAATCACATTACTATATTAATTTACATAAATATTCTTTCATCAGTTTTTGTGCGTCACCTGACCTTTTGGCATATACATATATATTTGTCAAAATCATGTAATTCGTGATCCATTAGGCGGATTGTTTACATGAAATTCAGCCCAATTAGTAAATTATGTACTAAATTTTCTAATTTTACTCCGTCGACCAATCGGTTTATATCAGTGTTGTGAAACTTCTTTTACGGGTCGTGTCTCATTCGTAATTATAAATCCTTTTGCTTTAGAAGATTCGAATGATCCGGCGTGTCGGATAATAGCTGACCGGCTCGAAGATTGTTTTTATTACAGAATAAAAAGTCATTTACAATCGATTACTTAAGCTCCAAACCTCATATAGAAGGTTTTATGGCCGCAGCTTGAATGAAAAATATAAATATCACCGTATTATATATAAGAGATCGATTTTTAATCAAAGCATAACAGATCACATAAAATTATCTATCGGTCCGTAGGTTGCACAACCCAGGTCAGGGGTGGGCAACCCAAGGTCCCCGACAGTGCTTTGCTTTTTACGGCCTGCGAAGCTATACTGGAAATGGAATCTGCGAATTTAACGCAATTTAGTATTTTTATTATGATAGCAAATTTTGTAATACTGAAAGGCTAACCTTAAAAGCCTTATTTAGGATCGATTTTTATCTATATGATATCTCAGAATCTCTGAGTAACGTCAGACTTAAATTAATCTGGCAGACCAAATCATTAGCAACTTTTAATACGGACAGTCGAATAATTTTCTCTTTCGGCCCGCCATGAAAAAAACCTAATCCAGTCCTGCTTTAGGTTTATTATTTTAATATTATCAATTAAAATTTGTTTTAGTTAATCATCAATGCTTTACATTTTAGCTCCCTTTTGGAAGGTTTCTCAGTAAGTGAGACTTCACAGACAATATCTGCTGAACTTTGGAATCAAAATATCAGGAAATAATTCTCTTTGTAAGACCAAGTCACAGCAACATATATACTCCTTTGCCGTAAAGTTTACGGTTAAGGAGTTAGATTTCTCATTTAATAACAATTTCGCCGTAGTCCACACTTTTACCTATCTAACATATGTACTGATAAATTTCCAATGCGCAAAGTGACTTTTCATGGCAGTGGTATTATTATTGTAGTTGTGATTACTTTTGTTTAACCGACCTCGAAAGTAATATAATTAAAAATCAGCCTTTCAATTATTTACACCTTTTATATTGGTGAGGCATAATTTATTACTTTCATTTGAACCTCAAGGCTAGCTCGATAATTCTCATTCGATTTTATGTATCGAATATCACATTCAGTTCGATAAAATGTGTGTCGTAGGTGATTAGGAGGATCCAAACAATCGGTAAACGATCAATAAATAATACGATATGGATAGGGTTGAATTTAATTGATATGATTTTTCGCTTCTAAATAAACTCAAATGAGGTCTAAATACCACTCATTAAATTTAATGAAATGAAATTCGTTCAATTAATAAAAAAGACGAGATATTAAAATGTGACTCCCACGTTCGCTCTGAAGGCAAATAGAGATCTAATGAGTCTGAAAGAAATCAAATTAAGGGTAAATTTCATGAATTTTTCAAATTGTTTAGTTTTTGATGCGTGGTACCTTTTAGTGGCGCATAGAAAATTACAAAGTTGTCATCGCTTACGGTTTGTATAAAAATCTAGAATATAAAATTGTTAGTCTGGAGAAGTTGAAAATATTTCAAGTAAATTTCAGCTTCTTCTTTATTCATTATATCTTTCGATTTTTCTCTTTTTTTCAGCAAATATTTCGATAATTATTTGGCCTCTCTACTAAATAATTACTTAAACAGTATAATTAAAACAAAGATAACTTTCAAAAACACTGATTTGATTGTGCATGAAAGCCAAACCAGATCATAGCATATCTTACTGATTTTTCATATTGAAATCATATATATTTGGAATACTTTTATGATAATCCCGTCATATATGACGGGCAATTACGCTAATAATTTATATTTTACTATACCCTGTTTCATATATCTTTGCGGCCGAGAGCGAAGAAAAGAGCATTCTAGCACGTGATCTTATTGGAACCAATAGGAATGAAGCAGGCGGAGCCTCTCCCGTCGAGAGCCCATTCTCTCTCTGGCCTCCGTTGTGCATACATCGAGTCTTTGAGTGCTGTGTTATCACGTGCTAACGCCTTGGTTATCCGAACAGTAGCTCACCGCTGGCATCTATCTTTCTCTTTCTTCTGAGCTCTCCGCAAAGTATTCCAGTTTAGTAGATATGGCAGCGCCGAGTTTGAGTTCTTCAGCGAAGAGACGTCTCCTCTCTAGGAGGTGGGGAATCGTCTCCCCACCTCGCAGCAGCGGAAACACACGAGTGGTCCCGAGTACGTACGAAATGCCAGTCGCAAAGATAAATGAAACACCATAATAAAAAAAATATCTCGACGGTCAAGCTAGATCTGATACTTTCTGCCGACAATACAGCCTTAACAACGGAGAAGTTTGTTTCGAAATTGACCAATGACGGCCAATAGAAATAGTAAATTTAATTGCCATTATAGCTTGTATATGATATTTTGCTTTGTTCATTCATATTGCGATGTAATTTTATAAAGAGTAATTACATTTGTAGTAGTATAGGGATGCTGGATAGAGAAACCTATACCAAAATCTCGATTATTTTTTTTTAAATTTAAACGCAAGCACATGCCTAGCGGTAGTAAACGTTTTAGAATGCCTCGCAGATACGCTTTTTTCTATACACCTAGTGACGTGGCATGCGAATAAAAAAGGTTGAAAAGCTCTCAATTAGATGATTCGGTGTGTAAGGCTTGACGGAAAGTATCATCAGGCATTATCGCAAAATTCTGCATCTAACAGGATTCGATTCGCTCACGCCAACTTTCAGCCACAAAACCGTCCCTCCAATACATAACGGAGACAAAATCGACATAACAAATCCCCATTCGAAGCCAAACGGACCGAAAATATTTTCGACGATCAAAATCAAATTCACAACTTTCGGCAAACACGCGAAAAAATGCCCCTTATAAAGCGACACGTGATATGAAAGCACAACCTCAATAACTTACCCGACGAAAATTATTCTGCTACCTCTGGCACATCGACTAGGTTTCAAACCCGGCATGCTTTGGCGGAAGTCCAGCGCGCGAAATGAATTTAGGAGAGGGAGAAACGATGGATCGGCAAGGAAATTTACTGTCTCGAATATGGGAGAAGAGGATAAAAATTGCCGAAAAGAATCTGGAGTGTGGAGATGAGCTGAAAGGACGAGGGTAGGAGAAGATGTGGTAGATGGATGTCGTCTTTAAGAAGCGGTGGAAAGGGTAGGCCCCTAAAAGGAGGGTGAGGCTGAAAAAGGAATGAGGCGGAGGGTTATTTGGAGGCTGAAATGGAGGGTGGAAAAAGGTTGAAATGGTTCGGGCTGGAAATCTGCGAAGAATCTCCGAGAATAAGGACCAAAACAACACTGGGAGAAGGCTCGGGTCCAAAAATTTTGCAGTCAATTGGATTCCCTTACTACCGGAGTCAAATTAGGATCATGCTTTTAAATTTGCTTATAAAACACGTGATGAATTCGCGAGGCTGAGAGTGGATTTGGGAAAATTCCATAACTCTGTAGGAAAGTAATAGAATTTCTGAAATAAAAAAAAATCTCGCGCCATTTACCCAAGCCGACTTATTAAATATTTTTACGAAACAAAATTTCGAGATTCTGCGAAATGGAAAGATTTTCGGAATTAAATGTAACATTTTTCTTTTTCTCTAAATAAGATGTTTATATATAAAGAAGGTAAAAGGAAGAATGGTTTCCTTCATTTCTTTCACTTTTAAGTACTTGCATTATATAATAAAAGTAATTATATTAAGGTTAAACACTAGCATATCTGTCACTTTTCTCGATGAATTCGAACGGAAATTTGCTCAAGAAAATGAGTAAACTCAGGGAACAACAAAAATGACACTGCCGGAAAAATATAATTTCAAATAAACCATGCGACGCGGATATTATCCGATGCATTTCGAAAACATCAGAAAATAAAAAGATTCTAAATAAAAATTAATAGCATTTCGAGATAAAATCATTTTGCACTTCGTCATAATAATTTTATAAAAAAATTAATAAATAAAAATGGTATGCATAAAACATTACTGTAGTGGGTATAATTATAATGAAGAAATGTGAGGTACCATGTTGTAAGTACAATATTCTAATAATAATTTTGCACAAATATTCATATTTACATAAAAATATTATTAACGTGACGCAGTATTATAATTAACAAACGTGATGTATCGTATTCATACAGAGTGTAATTAACCAGGATCTAAAATTAAATTACAGTTTCAACATATTCCTCGTAAAATTGCGCCATTTGCATTGCCTACTATGGAAGGAATGGCCGTAATCTATTGGCAATTAATCATGTCGAAAAGATGAAAAATTCAGCAAAGAATTGCTCCTAGTTTTATGGCTCACTTCCATTACGGAGGATTGCTCGTGTTTAATTCCTTACTTCTCTCAGAAGTTGTTGGGCGACGTAAAAACATTACGACCGGACTAAAAAAAGAGTGGACGAAGAATTTTTTCATCTCCCCGAAAAGCAAAATAGGCGGATAACTAACTCCTCGCCTTTAAGTCACCTTGGGGTCGAAAAATACGAAAAAAGAGCACGAGGTAACAACGAGCGTTTTTTATATCTCCACAGCAAAACGCGTAACCTTGACTTGAATCAGTACTTTTACCGATTGAGGGAACAAAAAAACCTTGATATCGGAGAAATCGGATTATCTGATGAAGGCAGGGTATAACGGAAGGGAAAGAGATAGAGAGAGAGAGAGAGAAAAAGAACAACTCTGGAAAGAGAGAGGGAGCGATTGAGAAGGAAAAAGAAGAGTAGGAGGAGAGATAGGGAAGCGTGGAGGAAAAAAGGAACAGGAGAATCATGGTGCAAGGGTGGAGGCAAGATGAATTGGATTAGCTGGGCAATGGGGGGAGGGAAGGGAGTGGGGTGGAGCCCGGGAGATTGGGAGTGAAGGGAGAGGGCGGAGGAATTAGGGAGGGGGGGGGGGGAAGAGGTCTGGCGAGTGGGAGTGAGGCACAGAGATGGGACGGATGGAATTACCCAAAAGTCGATTTCATTCGTACCGGCCCCTATACGGAATCGATTAAAGCTTGCCCGGGTTGGGGGGGGGGGGGGATACTCTTACTCCACCCCACCATTCCATACCCCTTCTTCCCATACGCCACTAACCTCCCATACCTCTTCCTAACCTCCTCTCCATCCCCATACAACTTCTCTAACCTCAACTCCCAAAGCAATACGAAACTAACCCTGGTTGGGAGGTGGTGCGGGAGGAGGGCGGGAGGTGGGAAGGAGATGAGGCGTGGGTGGGGGATGGTGAAGGAAGGGGTTATAGGGGATAAGTAGGATACAGGGCAAATACGGGTTCTGCTACTCAATATAGTCGGCGTGGATGAGATCATCCGTTCGCCGAAGAACATGGTAACCGAGGGCTTTCGGATAGTAACTAGTAATTTCGCCAAACTCCGTCGTGGCTTGTTTACCGATGTTTTTCCCTCGCACTTCAATTGACACTTTGGAATTCTGTAACGCTCGCGTGATACCTTTGTGAAGTTAAGTTTTCACTGTTCCCTCACAGGATTTCAATTGCGGAAAGTATTTAGTTCCTAGAGTTTAATATCACCAACTTTCGCGCTGTAGAAGCTAATCCATCAATTCTTACATTGCAGTGATATAAGGAGCAGTAAGATTATTTTCTAGTCTAATATCTAATCGAAATTTTTTCAAGTTGAGTATTTATATTTAAAGTCTTGAATAAAAAGAATCAGGATCACATTGCAAAGATACTGGGCGTTGATTTATCACTAATCTTTCAGTATTTCAAACGATTGCCACAAAAAGGCAATTGTCAATTTTGCTTTAAAGTGTTACGTTTCTCCTAACTCTGCCTGTATGTCTATTGCTTTTATAATATTTGACGAAACTAAAATGTATATCAACAAGACTATATAGTAATATAAGTTATTTTAAAGTTTATAATCTTCCCATCAATCATAAATGCTGCTCATTAAAATCGCAGTCGAACAAGCAATAAAATTATAATATATGGGATGGCGACAAAGTAGGGAGGCATAGAATCAGGATATAGTTCAGACATTTATTTTTACCTAAGACAATTTCGTAGCTTATTCATATTTCCTTAAAATTTCATTCAAATAATTACTTTCTTCTTTTCGTTTTTCTATTATCTTATACGTCTCTAACTAACCTATTGCGCCACCTGAAATTGATTCATGGGCTGAAGGACCATCCACATAAAATGTTTAAAATTTTCTATCGGATACAATATCCTAGCTGCATGAAGAAACAAGTGCCTTTAAGACCAAAAATGGAGTGAGTCAAGGAGGTACAATGTCTCCTAAATTATTCACTGCAGCTCTAGAGCAAGTATTCAAAACGCTAGACTGGGAAGAAAAGGGTATAAAGGTAAATGGAGAATATCTGAGTCACTTGCGATTCGCTGATGACACCATAATGTACGCAGAAAACCCAGAAGAGCTCCGTAGAAGAACTGTGGAACTGGAGCAGGCAAGCCAAGAAGCTGGACTTAGAATGAATCTTAATAAAACAAAGGTCATGTTCAACTCCTTCACAAATACCGAGATGATATCGTTCAACGGAGCAGAACTCGAAGAAGTAACAACTCATCACTACCGACGGATCGCTTCTTGGAGAAATCAACCGGAGAGTGAAGATGGTGTGGATTGCTTTTGGCAGGAATGCAAGTATCTTTAAATCAAGTATCCCAGTCTCTCTGAAAAGGAGATTGTATTAAAAATGTATTCTGGCTGTTTTGACCTACAGATGCGAAACATGGACCATGAACAGCAGAGTAGTCCAGCGCCTCCAAACAGCACAGAGGAGCATGGAGAGATGTATGCTTGGGATCACCCGAGGACACCGCAAAAGGAACGACTGTTTAGAAAAGAAGACGAGAGTCTTTGGCGTAATTAAAAGACAAAAGGCGCTTAAGTGGCAGTGGGCGGGTCTTATTGCTAGAAGAAATGATCGGCGTTGGACGTCTAGTGTCATAGAATGGAGCCCAACAAACATCAAGAGACCGAAAAGAAGACCGAATGACAGGGGGGACAGAGCTTGTGAAGTTCTTAGAGCCTACTTGGAGGAGGGAGGCAGCTGATAGAGAAAACTGGAAGATTTTAGGGGAGGCCTTAATCCATACACACACACACACACACATATATATATAATAACCGCACTATCCTGCCTAATGAAAATTATGTCAAAATTATTTCTTACCTTCGGACTGAAATTTTGCAAACTGATTGTTTATGAATTATAAACTAAGGAAAAATTGCGAAAACGGGAGGTTTTAAAGTTAAAGTGCCCCAAAAAAGTTTTTGTTAATTAGAAAAATTCCCTTAAGTTTAACATTGCAGCATTGTTGCTGTCAGGTACGTTTCTAAAGAGGACTTTCAGATGAAAGTAGGCGCCCAAACTCGGCATGTATGTAGTACAGTACTGGGTAAATAAATCACGATAGGTCAGTCCGATTTCGACAAAATTTTAATTATAATACTCGGCGTGAGTTTCTGCACATGAAAAATGTGCAGTTGTCCAACATAAGTGGATGGGTTCGATGCCAGGATAGTTTCCATTCTCCATTTGATTAACACGTAAAAGAGTGTAAGACATTTTTCGTTTGCTTATTAAAATTACTTATAATTGTCCTAGAAATTAGAAACTTGAACCATAATACGTGAAAAAGAACGAAAATTTATTTAACGACAGTAGATTTTCAAATACGATTCCAATTGACTCAGAAAATTGTCTTGAAGACGAAAAATTTAAGTTTTTTGTGAATAAAATATTTCGTTGCCATGAACAACCAGCGTTGTTGCCGTAGTCATAAAAATCTATTGCACCGTATTAGGAAAACGGAGGAAGACGTGAGTATGGGGAAAAGAAAGAGTGAAAGAGAGAAGGAAGGAGAGAGAGAAGAGAAAGAGAGGGGAATGGGGAGGGAGAGAATGAGGGAAAGCGAAAGTTTGGGAAAGCGGGAGGTTAAGTGGGAAGGAGGGATATAGGGAAGTAGAGAGGAAGCTAGAGATAGAAAGAGAGGGGGGTGAGAGAGGGAGAGAGGGGGTGAGAGAGGGAGAGAGTGGGTGAGAGAGGGAGAGAGGTGGGTCAGAGAGGGAAGGGAATGGGAGGAAGAGAGAGAGAAGCTCCGCGAGGTGAATTCGTCGGCTGCCCGTGTGCAACCCTGAACCTCTTCATTTCGGCATATATTTAAGGAAGAAAATTAGCCGTATTTTTCGGCTTCTATCTCCTTTTCTCCCATTACCCCCTCTCTCTACTTCCATATATGCCCCTCCCATCAAACCTCCCGCTATCCCAAACTTCCACTTTCCCTCGTTCTCTTCCTCACCATTTTCCTCTTTCTCTTCTTTTTCTATCATTCACTCTTTCTTTTCCTCACACTCCCGTCTTCCTCCATTTTCCCAACACGGCCCTTTATAATTTTATGAGTACGGCAACAGTGCTAGTTGTTCTTAGCAACGAAATATTTTATTCACAAAAAACAAAATTTTCGTCTACAAAACTATTTTATGAGTCAATTCGAACACTATTTGAAAATCTATGGTAGGAAAATTAATTTGCGTTCTTTTGCACGAAAGATGGTTCAAGTTTCTAATTTCTAGGACAATTATAAGTAATTTTAAAACTTAACGAAAGATGTTTTACACTCTTTTACGTGTTAATCAAATTGAAAATGGAAACTATCCTGTCATCGAACCCATCCACTTATGTTGGACAACTGCACATTTGTCATGTGCACAGACACACGCCAAGAATTATAATTAAAATGGAAAATGGAAGCTTTCCTGGAATGAAACCCATCTACTAATGTTAGATAACTGCATATTTGTCACATTCAGAGCCTCACGCCGAGTATTTTAATTAAAGGTTCGTCGAAATCGGATTGACCTATTGCGATTTATTTACCTCGTAATCTACCGCGTAAATGCCGAGTATTAACGCCAAATTGCTCCTGAGATTCCTCTTTAGAAACGTGATTGGCAGCAACAATGCTCCAATGTTAATCTTATGGGAATTTTTCGAAATATCAAATTTTTTTGAGGCACTTAAACTTCCCGTTTTCGCAATTTTCCCTTGCTTATGAGTCATGAATAATCAGTCTGAATTTTTTCAGCATTGTAGCTCATACGGAAGTAAGAAATAGTTTCTGTAACACTCATTAGTGCGGTTATTATATGTATATATAATATTATATATATATATATATATATATAGATATATATATATATATATATATATATATTAACTTAAGGAAATGAAAAGGTAGTGATGAGGGTGGCAACAAGGTGTTGAAGGAAGCCCAGCGGACACTTACCAAGTCGGGGACCAAGATGGCAGGCTGCTGGGGGCGTCGAAGAGACACGTTGAAAACACAAACACAAAAAAACACGAAAGCTTATTGGGTCTATGCCCTTCTTCAGCGATAGAGTATATATATATATATATATATATATATATATATATATATATATATATACATACACACACACACACACATGGATGGCAACAAGTTGTTGGGATAAGGAAGCCCAGTGAGCACTCACCAATAAAATGACTTCAGGTTGGCGAGCTGCTGGAGGTGTCGAAGTGAAAACACGGAAGCTTTCGGGGATGATCTCTTCGTCAATACAGAGAGACAACTGATGGCAGTGACACTAGGTGGAGGCATGGGGGTGGAAGGGTAGTGCGAAATGTCGGAGATTGGAGGATACGGAGGGGGTTGGGGGATGGCAGAAAAGGAGTGAAATGCTAGCGAATGTTGAGGCCAGGGGGAGTGAAGGAGTTTAGAAGATGGATAGGTGCAAACTCCCACTGACAGAGTTGGGGAGCCGAAGCATTATCGGGGAGAGCGCGAATGGCCCTCACCGTGAAGCAATCATTAAATTTTAGGTTGTTACTGTTCGCATGAACCGCCATATATATATATATATATATATATATATATATATATATATATATATATATATATATATATATATATATGTGTGTATATATATATGTATATATATGTGTGTGTGTGTATATATATATGCTTTAAAAATTATTACCGGATTGGAGATCAAGGCTCATATAATAAAAAACCGTGAAAGTGACCTCGCTTGCCATCGCTTTAGAATTAATTCGATGAATTAATCAAATATAGTGGTGCAGAGAATCCCTGAAAGATTACTCTGCTCGTTATTCTTTGGTTAATCAACATAAATAGCACTGCCATACATGGGATTAGAGAAGCAATGTTTCCATAATCTTCTCTCAGGACTTCAATTTAATGGGAATTACTTTTTTAAGTGGCAAATTTTTAGCTTTGTCGCGCGACTTTTTTGTTGCAAGGATGTTTTATCTTTAGTTCAAAATCAGCCAATTAATACTTTTAAGCAAAAACAACACCGGTAATTGGGTCTATTTACCCAGCCAATGTAAAAATTTATAATCAGACGTGATCTCATAAATCCTTTGAAAAAGCAATAAGCATTAAGTAATTAGCGAAAAGATATTTTTTTCCGCTTTTACCGTGGTTCAATTCCAATTCCGCGATAAATCCACTTAACAAGAGGATAAGCCGTGACAACGAAAAGTGATAAATGTTAAACAGACCAGAACCCGGGGTGAACGAATGAGTTAGTAACTTCTCCCCTCTTTGATTTTTACCTCCCACCAAACACCATCACGAACGAAATTTATAGTCTCAGCGAATATGGATTGAAAACTCTGTCTTTACCCTATCATCCGTTCGAGAGGACGACGGCTGAACCAGGGGGAGAGCACAGATAAAACAATCTCAATCACTGCGAGACTTTGACGTCACGGGGGAAAATAGCGGAGGGTGAAAAAAAAATTACGTGGAACCGTTTCTAATCCGCAAGAGGTCGACGTTTTAGGTGAATGATCACGACCCCCTGGAGCCCACGGAGAAGGAAAAGACCACATGCCGACTCATCTTTTGCCACCCCATCACGTCCAATATTTCGCGAAAAAATCATACACCTTTCCATCCCGGAATTATTCGCTCGGATATTTATTTTTTCGATTGCCTAATCGTGTGAGAGGAGAGTTTTTGGGAGTTAACTGGCGGACGGGAGGGTGAGCTGTCGGGGAGGAGGTCCGAATTTGAGGGGTGGAGAGAGAGAGAGAGAACGCCGCTCTGACCCTTAGCTAGTCGTGCACATGGCGTTGTCCCATCCGTCACCGAAGCAGGGCGCCGGAAAACAAGGGCGGAGGTGGGGGTGACCGGTCAACGGGCCGTAAATATAAACACTCTCCCACCACAGTGCAGGAAAACTGTCGGGGATGGTGGAGTAAAATACTGGAGAAATTCGGAGGTGGAATGGATGGGGGAGGTGGTCGAGTTGAGTGCGGCGGGAGGTGAGAGGGAGAGAGCGGGCGGCTGGGGGGTGGAGGGAGAAGAGCCGGACAAAATGGAGGGAAAAGAGATGCAAAACAACGCTATGATTAACGGCCTCCAGCATTTGACACTTAATTTAATAGACCGCCGAATTCTGGGACACTGCTAAATTGCTGCCGTCTTCCACTAGTTTCCCGCGCATTCGTTTCGTAGTCATTGCTCTGTGCACCACACGCTACGTTACGGGCCCTTCACGGCAGACGCGGCAGCCGCACTGACTCATGGGAACGTGGGAGGAGGGGAGAGGTAGAGGGCGCCGGAAAGAGGTGAGGTGGCGGGAAATTACCAACAGTCCACGATATCGTCAACCGAGAACCGGAAACGAATCTCCAAAAAGCGCACCACTCATTAAAAATAACTCTAATAAACTGCGCTGACTCCTTTATTTATTATATCCCAATTAGGACTAAAGATTTATTTTTTTCACTTCGAATTCGGTGGAGTTTTGCTGCAACCGTGGCCTAAAAATATTTCTTTAACATTCGATGTCTCAGGAGGGCACACACAAAGTAGGGAGAAGGTTCTGTCACTTGGAAGAATTTATTAACTTCCACACATTTTTTAAAATTGATGTGCCAGAGATACCAGGGAAATGATAAGTAAACTTAAAAATTTCGCATTGCAAAAATATTGCTCGTTCTTCAATAAAGAATCATTAAAAATTAATTTTGGGGAATGCGGCGAAGTTTCACAGTGGTAAGAATTCCCCCTAAACCGTAAATTACGGCTTGGGGAGAATTCTCGCCACTTAAATAAATAATCATGTTGAAAAGTATAATAATGGTTGCTATGTGAACTTTTGACATTTTTGATGAAAATGAAACCTAAAAATCGATGATACTACTTTTTCCAGAAAATGATTTTATTTGACAATAAAATATCGCACCAATGTTCCAGTCCGTACCGGGAAAATGATGACGTTTAAAAACAATTAAATTTAATCACAATAGAAAATAGATCAATAGTTGTTAAAATTTACGTGCGCTCACACACATTTTATGAATATCTGTTCTCAGCTGGAAAATGTCCATTCAAAAATTATTATCGTAACACCCTTCAGATTGACCTAGAAAAGTTTAAGATTAAATATAATAAAATTAAAATACGATGAAGTGATATTTTAGATATGAAATTTAAAGAAAGGGCAATAAGCTGGTGTTTTTCTTCATAATGTGCATTAAAATAATCTTTTTCTATCTTACTGGCCATTCCCCCTTTTCTTTTTTCCATCCTTGATTTGTTAATATTATTCACCACTACGATAATTTCTAAAAATATACATGGGAGAACCAGAATAATACGTATTGTCGATACAAATCTGAACCTACTGATTTAAACAAAAGAGTTGAACATGTTTGACAGAGGGTCAAAGTAAAATCATAAAATCAAGCCACCATAGAAAATTGAGACTCACATATCCTTAAAATACTACACTACGAAATTTGAGATTTCATAACGTCAAAACTACCTACGTTATTGGTTCCGATAAATATGTTGTTTACAAAACAACTTTTGATTGAAAAAGACTGTTTTAGCGTGGAGAAGAAGAGAGTCTATCTTATGCTCAAACATGTGCGAAACCAGAAAGGAGAAGAGCCAGAAAAAATCTTTCCTATTTGCCTGGAATCTAACTTCTCCTCCTCTTTCTCTTTCCCCATCCACTACCTCCTCGCAGATTTCAACCCCGAAACAGACCTTCATCTTACTTCCACCCTCGGGCACCTTCCCCTCTCATTTTTTTCATCTGACGTCAGTTCGAGGCCTTTTCCCGGAGAAGCGAAGAATAAACTTGTCGAGGCATTGGAAGCAGAGGGGGTTGCAAGCAGAGGGGTTTTAGAGAGGGAGAGGGAGGGACGTAAGGGATGAAGAGACGGGAACTCATAAGCGAAGCTGGCTCCGGGGTGAACTGAGGAGAAGGGGCGATGGGAAAAGATGATGGTTATATGGTTTTAGGGGGAAAGAGGCGGAGATGCAAGCGCAATTTTACAAAAGTGCAGTTTCGCGTGCTTTGGGATGCGTGGGGCAATTTCGTTGTGGATCTAAAAATATTTTTAGCTTGAACCTCGCGCTTATTTCTGCATAGTCGTTGTAGGTTCGATCAAAAATGCCCAGCCATTCAGCATGTTACAAAGCAATATAATAAATGCCCTTATGCATCAAAGGTATAACAAAATAGTTGCTATAAAAACAATATATCTTGATTAATAAAGGTAATACTATTGAATTAAATTTGACTTGGGTAATGGAAACTAAACGTATAATCTAAGAGCACATTTTTTCAACAACCATTAGTGAAATAAATATCATTTATTAAGAATTAATCTTTCTTATAACACCGTATTATTTTTAGAATATACAGGCATTTGTTCAATCGAATCAAAAATTAAAAATAATATCCTAAATTTCACGTTCAATTTATTTTGGAGAGCGCCAATTAAAATTGAAAAGAGATCCTCTATAAAGATTCCTTCAATTATAATGATGCTTTGCCATTCTTGGCCAAATATCCCGACTTCTTTACTTCGCATAAATTGTACTTTAATCTCAATTTTTGTTGTATATTATCCTACAACGGCGAGAAAGCGGAATCGAGACAAGCTTTTGCGGAGAAAGAAGACTTTGTATGAGATTAAAATAGATGGAGGGCGAGAACTACATTAACATTTTAGCATATTAAAAATTTGAAGAGAATAAACAATCTTGGCTTTTCTTTACGTACGTTCCAGCAAAGCCTATGTGATCTCGTCAATATATCACCTGCTATAACAGAGGTAGAGAAACACAAGAAACCTTAACTTCCCTTCCAAGACTGTCTTGACAATGAACTCAGCACTTGAAGAGGTGCCACAGGATATATTTGTGTCTACATGTTGGCAGCAAGCACATTACTTTATAGCGTGTACCTAGAGTGTAGTTCTAAAGTGTCTCTCTTCAACGGGTTCACTTGCTAAATTCGATTTCAGCCATTTTCAGTCTCATGTTTGCAGCCTAGAGTGAACTTGTAGCACCTGCAAACGCTATAAAACACCTTGCAGGGTAGCTTCACGCAAGAAGTACATAATTTCGTTGGAAATTGATAAAAAGGGCAAACAAGTTGATAGTATCTTCTAAATGTGAACATCTCAACTTTATCTGCGTAAATGTTTGAACCGAATTCACTTTTAAACTTTCGTAAACGTGATTTAAATTGACATTGCTCTGAAATGTTAGAGCAAACTAGTATTTAAAAGACAGAAGGAATCTTTTATTCATAAATCAAATCTGAAATTTCTATATTTACGACATAACTAAGATTAATACGCGCTTTATGATTCCCTGTAATAATAGTATATAAATATATCAGTTCTGGGATAAAGAACTATTTTCGTAAAATCCATTGGATCGATAAGGTATTTAAATACCATTTCCTAGAAATAAAATTATGAATCAGACTTGAATCAACTGTACTGAACAAAACATAACAGAGCATCATGTTCAGTAAAAATGAAATAAAACATCCATGCTAGAGGCTGGGTTTTACGTATAAAATTAAAGCCAGGAAATCCATATGACCAAATTGAACTTGAGAAAGCGTCTCAAATAGCAAAGACCAAGACGTGGGGGGATGAAATTCCCCCACCCTCCTCTCCACGACACCACGACACACCCTCTGATCCCCACCGTACATCTCCAAACCCAGTCATCCTTCAGTCTTCAACGCCCACGCATTCAGGGGTATTCCCAAAGCTCCATCCATAGCCCGTGGATATATCTTTCGCTGCATCTCTCCTCGCCCATTCCACCACACAGAGTTCCTCAGGGTATTGGCTCAGGTCTTCTTGGAAAAAGAAAGAGAGGGAGAGAAACAGATGAAGAGGATGAGAGGGAAAGGGTGGGCGAAGATGAGCCAAAAAGAAGCTCGCGATGCAAGGGAGAAAAAGGAGATAGAGAGAGAGAGAGAGAAGGGAGATTGAAGCACTTTGGAAGGGGGCTTTGAGAATAGGAGGATGATCAGCTCGTGTCTCTCGGATCAAGAAAATGGAAAATAAAAGCGCACGAGAAATTAAATATCGGAAACAGGGGTTGAGGAAAGGAGAGTAAAAGAGGATAGGGGTGGGAAAAGATATTAGGACAAGATTGCCAACACAAAAAATAAAAATTCCTCGAATGCCACGAATAACTCTTTTTGTAAGAATATTTGATTTTCTTTCTTTGTCCACGACTAATTGCTATGGGATCGAGAATCCTTTAAAACTTGGATCAACATTTTAAATCAATTCTCCTGCTAAAATTTCAACTTAGGTAGAAAGATATATTCAAGATGAGATTTTTAAAGGAAATTATTATCTCTCACCTTCAATTTCCGCGAATGGAAATGACCGTATTGAACTACAAATTTTCTAGTATTGCAGCTCATTCTATTAGAGACGGGTAAGCGATTGAATATAAATATTACATAATGTCTAATTTACATAACAATGATTTTGAGATAGTTGAAATTATTCAAAAAATCAATGTAATCGAATATTACTTTTGTACATTTAATAAAGTTAGTACCATAAAACAAAGCGGAAGATTACTAGCGTATTCCCGAAAACAGAAAACTAGTTTGACTTATTAGCTGAAAAAATATAATTAAAGAAATATTTAACGGAAAGTGATTCAAACAACATCAATGATGCTTGGAATTCCTCAAAGATATTATTTAAGATTGGCGTAGCTTCACATTCATGTATTAGTGGCACTTTTTTTTTTATATTCCAACTCAAATTTGATTAAAGCCCACAAAATTACTGCACTTCGCAAATTATTTGGCAAAGACAGAAAAAATCTTGAATCCCGTACATAAAAAATAGAAAAGAATTTTTTTTAAGTTGGAAGGAACGGAAGATGTTGAACGAGTTGGAAAAGGGAGGTGCAAGAAGTGAGGATAAAAGAGGGAGGAAAGGGGTAGAGGGGGAAATGGAAGGAGAGAGAGAGGAATGGAGTGAGAGTGAAAGAGAGGCAGGAGGGGAAAGGGACGTGGAGAAAGGAAGGTTAGCAGGGAGACGATGGCGATATTACAGCAACACGCATCCCCGCCTTCTTCATCTCGTAAGATTCCCTCAGTCCTCCCACCCTTCACCCTCCCGCCACCTACCCACTCCTCTCATCCAGATTGCCAATCGCACCCCTCTGTTGCTGTAGGTTCCGGCTGCGGAAAATAGCTTTGTCTCTCTCGCCCTCCCACCCACAATCACTTCTTTCTATCCTTCATCTTTTCCTCTTTCTCTTCCATTCGCTTCTGCAATTTTTCCATCTCTTCTTCATTCCTTCGTCGCAGAAGAGTAAAGAAAATAACTTTCGGTCTTAGTAAAAACATTCGAGGAAAGGCTGGGAAAAATAAACAACTTCTAATGACGTGGATTTTTTGGGTAAAAATGTACTAGCGTCTCGTGAGATGGAATGAAAGAAGCGTTTAATTTTTATCTCAAATATCAAGAGGAAGATTAGTTATCAATTATATATTTCAAGCCTAATAATCTAAAATTTTAAACTGATAGACTAGGCTAGGCAAAAAAACCTAAAAATCGATTTCCTTCTAAGAGGTACCATGATTACAAACAATCAGTATATTAACTTGCATTACCAAGCACGCCGATTAAAATCCTGTTGCGTAAGTTTTTTTGTTGGTCATTGAATGAATTCATCATAGGCAATTTCTATAGATTAATAGCAAACAGATAAAGGTTACCGTCATTATACAGTAAAAGAAAAGTATAAAGATTAACGATGTTTGCAAACCACTGCAATCTCAACCACTTATTACAGAGTATGAATAAATGTTTGCGGACTTCTTTGGTGGAGTAATGCTCTATCAACAGTTACCATGTTCA
Source organism: Tanypteryx hageni (assembly GCA_028673005.1). Lineage (NCBI taxonomy): Eukaryota > Metazoa > Arthropoda > Insecta > Odonata > Petaluridae > Tanypteryx > Tanypteryx hageni. The sequence continues at coordinate 62,159,000 of CM054114.1, read as the reverse complement.
CACCTTCACCGTTGTCCACAATAGCAGAAACGAGCAAGATGAACAGAAAAATAAATTTCCTGAGAGAAGAAGTCAAAACAACCATTTCGCCAGATGAAGAAACAAACACTATTTCAAGAGAAGATCCACAGCGAGCCCAAATCCCTGGACGAAGATTCCGGTGAAGTAAGAAGCAAATTTGAGGAGTTTTCTTCCTCTATCTTTCCCTACGCCCACACCCACTTTTATGTAATTCCGCGAGGAAAACCTTACATTTGGCAATGAAAACAAAGGGAAATAAAAGTGTATAAAAAAGGCCAGACATTGCCCTCAAAAACTCCTTTCCTTAGCCGGCCTTTCGTAGGAGCAGTGTTACTCCCCCATGACCCCGGGTTCATCTTCCCCGGAGAGGAAAAAAAACAAGGGAGGAATCTAATCTTGGGAGAAAGGGAAATGGCGACTGGAGAAGGGGGCGCATGGAGCGGTGGATCTTTTCCAGCAGGTCAGGAAGAAGACGAAAAGGGAGGACGGGACAGAATAGAGGGTGGTTGGAGGTTAGGATGGAGCCAGATGAACCCAAAGACATTGCGAGAATAATTTATTGGATTGTTCGCAGATTTTATCCGATTGGATCTCTTATAATATAACAAATAAAGGCAACTCGAGTAAAATGAATTTTCTTTATTTTGCCCAAGTATTTGTAAACACATTTTCACTATAATTTTTATCTGGATTAATAGGACCTAAGATTACTCGGTTACATCGCTGCGGAAATTATTATTCATGTTTTTACTATACACACTTCTACTACGCTTCTTTTTCACATTTTAATAACTTAATTTAAATAGGAAAATTCATTCACATGATATAGGAATAGCGGATGAAAAATAGCAATCATACCCCTAGCAGTAATGTACTCTCACTTTTTCAAGGTAAGCAATGAAGCAAAAATTAATTAGCTCGAGTTAAATGATTTTATTTGTGAATAAAAAAAGCAGTTCGTTCTGGTTTGAATAATATTTATCCTCTCTGAAAAATATTTTTATAACTTTCAAATCAATGATACACACTACATCAACTCTATCAACTGCTGAACTCTACATAATAAAACTTGGAGATTATTTTCGCCTGAACGTACAATAAAAGAGGTATCACTAAATCAAAATAGACATTAGTTACATAACTAGTGTACATGCCAGTTGAAATTCAACGGGAAAATGGGAACTTAATATATTCAACTACATTGGAAGGAATTGAGCTAAATCTGACACACAGGTTTTCACTTTAATATATTTTTTGATATTTAATAGTAAAAGACAATAAGAATATACAATTTTTAACTAAGTTAAGAACATCTTTAACGTTATATTCCGAAAAAATTAGCTATTATGGACTCACCAGATATGTTGATTTTCTATATGATCGCCAAGGGAACGTTTCAATAAAAATGCAAAATTTTGACAAATTTCCGAATATTTTAGCTCAATGTGAGCGAATTCGATTCGAAAACAAAAATCGACGATAAGAATAAGAATCTTCATTTAATTTCCTTTAAAATGGTTCTTATCCGAAGATCGTGCGTCAATCACTTCTAATTTGATTTTGTTAAAGAAAATAAGTCTGCAAGTGTGAAAGCGGTATATTTAAGATCCCTCTTATAGGAAATCCCATATAGCGTTCCAACCAATAGATTAAGGGTTTAATTAATAGTTTAATTAAAGTAACAGTGTCATTAATATGGACAGATTCAAATGGAATTAACGAATGGAATCGCAATCGCAAATATGAAACTCCAAACATGTATCGTGAATGAGATGACTGCAACAAACACTAATGTGTTCTCCAACCAAAACCATCAGCGATTATATTACTTTTTTTATATGTAATCAAGTAAAATACTAACGCGAATCAAAATCATGGAACTAAGGAAACGAAATAATTAGAAACACGTACATAAATTATCGTATAACTAATACTAGCAACCAGTGGCACGAATAAAGTAAATTTTTAGTTGTATTTGATTCGAGTATAAAGAATCCACATCCATAATAGAAGATACTGTATATTAGTCTGAAATACGTCAATATTATTCATATTTTGAAGTAAATAAAACAATATTAAACAAATGATTATAACATCTCGTTCTCTAAATGATATAACTATGTATAGAGATATCTCCAAATGCCATATAAGCCATCTCCCTAAATCTAAACGTGCAATTGAGAAATTAGAACATAAATACTAATGTTGAAACAATATAAGCATATTGTTTATACTTATTAAGAAGAAAGAATATAACACTAATGAAGAAACGATATATTTAGGTAAATCTCAGCATCACTCCTCTGCCGGCCTGTTGGTCTAGGGGTATGATTCTCGCTTTGGGTGCGAGAGGTCCCGGGTTCAAATCCCGGACAGGCCCGATTTTTTTCCTGCCTATATAGCATTTTTTTTGGAAATTATTTTCAAAGAAAGCACAATTTTTTATACTTTATTCATTTCTCCCCGTTTATTATAAAAAATGAACCACTTTCATACTATAGGTATAATATTTATTTTAACTTGGCTAATGCGATGCGCAATCAAATCTAGAGGTAACAAGTGAAAATAATATTATAAATTGGTAACTTCGGGGAAAGAAGCACATGCATCCCATCAAGTGCAATTGTATAACATAGATTTATAAGTTAATATAAAAATTGTTAAAAACAAAAACTGAATGTCTAGATATGGTAGGTAATTCATGTGTAGTCACAAGGCTACAAAACTTATTACACAATTTAATGTCTTTGCTTCGAGTAAAAATGAAATGGAACAAAACGCGTCCGTGAAGAAGTTAACCCTCGTATTATTAAGCCAATAAATAATCCAAATGTAAAAGGTGGATTTGACAGATCAACATTGAGCAAAGGAGAACCAAAAAACAATGATTATTACAAGTCTTTAAAAATAATATATGTTCAGTTCAGCTAGTGCCATAGCATATGCTCTCTATGAACAGTTACAGAATAAGGAACGCGTCCTTTACAGTAGCAGTGAGTTGGTGGGTAAGAAGGAAAGGAAAGGCAAAAATGAGATAACGAATGAAGAAAATGTATCCGTTGCGAGAGAGATATAAAATGCTCGCCCGAAATTCGTTGATATCAGGCACTGGGGAGATGACGGTGGCGAAACACAAAGAATGGAGCTAAGGACGTGTTACAGGAAGCAATGGGACATAGCTCTAGAAATCCCAAAACCCGCTCCCTCTCAACGAAATTCTCCCCCGACCTTTACGGAGGCAATTTCTTTGCCTTATTGGAGCATTCAGAAATTCTCCCATTACGACTCCTGGTAGTCGTGCTATACGCTATATGACGGAGATATCGTTAGTTCCCAACTACAACGGAACACAATTTTGGCTAATATCATGCTTCCAGGTTTCTGCAGAGCTTTGCATCGATATATAGAGGAAATTTTTTTTCTTCTGCAATGTCAAATAAAAGTGCAAAAATAATAGCTAGTATTTACGTGGACTATCATAATCGTGCCCCAAACTTGAGTAGGTATGCAATAGAAAACATCAGGGTTCCTATAATTTTTGTTCGACTGAGGATATTCTGTTAATCACAACTCATGTGTAGCCACAAGGCTGCAAAACTTATTACACAGCTAAATTCTAAATTTAATGTCTTTGCTTCGAGTACAAATAAAATGGGATTCATTCAGTAATTACAATTATTTAATGTCTAATGAAAGGGAGAAAGCGGATAAAATACTTGTAAATATCACTTGTGTTATTAAGTAAAATTTGGACTGTTTTATCATCCCTTATTTTGCTATATACTACTTTCTGAAAATAAATGTTGTACACGCATGTAGGAAATGTCATACAATGATAATTAATCATGAGATTATATCACAACCGCATAAAAACATCTACTGGTTCAGAAACGACACATTTAAACAAATATATTACGGGGTTAAGGATAAAATTGATACCAGTGGACTAAATCTATCCAATTCCAACCCCGAGATATAGCTCAAAAATAGTATATGACGTGTTCTAATACACGTAAACAACATTGACCTCTGATCCACTTCTGTCTCGATCTCCCATTACGCGGCGACAAACATTTAAACTTTCCGGTCAGCGAACTGACGTCTACAAACGCTGAGAAGTAGAAGGCAAAAAAAATAAGGAGACGGATGAGATTCAAACTCGTGACCCCATCATTTTGAAGCAGACACTCCGCTTCGCTCCAATCGGCCACCCGGGCAGGAATTCGTTTAATAAATCTCTCCCATTCATTTCCTGATACCTCCACCCACCATACTCCCGCCATTTCCCTCGCCCCCTTTTATTATTTCACCAATAGGAGGCGGTCCGAAGAGGGCGAAAAACGTCGGGAAATAATAACAACGGAGGAAGAAGAGAGAAGGAGATAGAGGGAGAAAGAGGGATATCGAGAGACTGGAAAGCTTCAGTCCTAAAAACTCCAATAGACGCAGACCTTCATTCGCCGACACCCCCAAAAAATGTCCTACCCCCCTTCCTCTCTGTCGACCCTCACGATATGGGGGCGGGACAAATAATTCCGGGGTGGGAAGATAAGGAATGAAACGAGACTGAGGGACAGGAAGATGGAGAGAGAAGGAGAGTGGATAGTTAGGAGACATATTGAGGAAGTGAAGGTTTGGAGGGCGTGCGTGTTAGACGGAGAGAGGGAGGGTGAGGGAGGTTTGGACGAGGGAGAGGGTTGGAAGAGGTAGAGGCAGGAAAGAGGGGAGAGGGCAGGTGAGAGGGATAAAGTAATGGCAGGAAGGGAGAGGAGAATGAAGGGTGGAGGCGGCGATAAAAGATTTCTGCGGAATGGCATAAGGGGAGATAGAGGGGGTGAAGTTCAGTGATGGGGTTTGGGGGAGGGTTAAAAGGGATGGGAAGAGAGAAGAGGGAATGGATAAGTAAGGTGAAGCGGGCCCTGGATGAGAGCAAACTTCATTCGCTGATATCAACTGATGAGAGATTGGCTCATGGAAATTGAGAAATTTCGTTTACGGATTTAGAGCGTGAAAATATTCTTTCAGGACCGAATACCCTTTTGCGCTTAATATAATAATTCTATGTAAAATCGAAACGTGCTCGAGAGAAGAGAATGAATAGTTATTTTCCAGATTATTAGCCCTTAATAAATAGTTTACGAGATCCTTCGCGGAAGTAATTAATCCCGCTTGCAATTAAATATCGTCATTATGATTAAATTTAGAGGTGAGAGTATCACTTCACTAAATAAGTATACATAGTGAGATACGCAATACCTCACTTGAGAAAGGTATTATGAATGCAATTTCACGCATGATAAGATACTATAAAATACAGTCACACGAGAGTGTAAAATATATTTTATGAAATGGTTGTATATAACGATAAGTAAATAAGAAAAATATATAGATGCAAAACCCGTTGTTCATTTTCTTGATGTAAACTGAAGGTAAGAAGTTTGAACCAGTAAAAATGAAATTGTGCCATTTTCACGAGTACTGTGAAAAGGGTGTTTTCTTTGACGCTGCGAAAAGAATAGAATATTCAACACAAAATCACTACGTCAATTAAATATTATTAACATTTGCTAGGTCTAAAACATAATAGAATAAAATATATTTCGTAGAGAATGGCAATGATTACACTAAATAAGTTAAACAATAAAAGTTAGTAATAAATCAAGAAAAAATAGTTTCGAAAAAGAACGTTAAAGCAGATCATGACCTAAATCTAAATACATTTTATTATTATTCAAGTTAAGATCTTATTTAGGATAGAAAGGGCATCTTATTTTAATGAGGTACTGACGGCAGCAACGAAAAAATATGCAACTTAAAATATATTTTGTTCTTTTATAGAAAAAGATGAGACAAAACACGAATAAAATTCGAGTGCATCATTTTCACCAATTGCGCAAAAAACAAATCATTTAAAAAAATACAAATTTTAATATTTTCATGAGGGACAAAAAAAAACGAAAAAATCTGTTTCAACGACTGTTCCAATGGCATTCCAATTATTTCGAGAGGCGCTCGAATCATTTGAATCGCCATTATTAATTTTCACAAAGGACAATCAACGATTTTCTTTAAGCCCGTATGCGCTTAACACAAATCATCATCAAACAAACAGTCGAAATTCATAGAGGTCGAGGGGGACTAACGATTAAACTCATCTCCTTCCCCCTTTGTTAATACCACACAAATCTCAATACCATTTCGTCCTTATTCTTAAATCATTCTCTTTGCGCATTACATAGAAGATCCCATCCGTAAACCAGACCCGCTTCTTTGAATGATTTCCTCCAGCCGAAGTCTTTGGTGGAATATTGCGAAGCTAGGGTACAGGAGGATGGGAAGGGAGAGGAGGGTTGTTCGGTGTTCTCTGCGAAGAATAAACGATGGATGGAGTGGGGAAAGAGATTGAGGATGAGAAAGGTGGATGGGAGGAGGGAACAAGGTAGCGAGTGAATATTGAAAGAAAAAGAGGTTTTTTGAGGGGAGGATGGAAAGGGAATCTTTTCCCATTTCAACCTTCATTCCGAGTTTTCATCCTCACGGTAAACTTAACATCGGAAGAAGTATGGCGTCTTTAAGACTGTAGAACGAGTGGGATTCCTTAAGAGAAGGAGACAGCGAGAGAGGGAGAGAGACAAACATAAAGTCAAGGAGGTTCACTATAATGCTTTAGACTATCTCGGAGAAGGGAAACGGTGAAAGAAACAATGACACAAACACCAATAAAATACAATTGAAATTAGTGATAAAGATATTAGGCTAAATAAAAGTAATACGATTTATATTTTTTTAATAGGTCAGTTATAATGAGCATTGAGGTAACGCATTTGATGTAAAGATTAGATAGCAGATAAGCATAAAGAATTTTTCAATAGAAAGGCGGATGAAGAAGTGGTGATGAAATCGTTAAAGAGAAAGGAAAGTATATAGAAAGAAACTTGAAGGTGCCTTAAAATATGTAGGTAGCGCATTAAGAAAAAAGAACTTAAAGAACTTCATATAAGATAAGAATTTGCGTATATTCATTAATTGGTTATACAATCCTGCAATATTAGAAACGAGTAATTCAAATGATAATCCGGAATTGTTATATTTTTATTTCTGTGAAATATTTATTTCCAAGAAACATTTAATGTAAGTACTAGGTGATTTCTTAAGCCGTAGACGGTTGGGTGTGTAAGACGCATCATTTTAGTTTTAACATTCTTGTATTAGATCAGTGATTTTCAGTTGAGGACGATTACTTCGCAGGTGGCTTATATAAATATATATATATATATATATATATATATATATATATATATATATGTGTGTATGTCGGAGACCAAGTCGGCAGGCTGCTGGGGGCGTCGAAGAGACACGTTGAACACACGAACACAAAAACAAAAAACACGCAAGCTTATCGGGCCTATGCCCTTCTTCAACGATAGAGTAACTGAAAGTATATATATATATATATATATATATATATATATATATATATATATATATGCACATACATACGTACATGTAATCATTAGTAGGTAATCAATTCATAGAAAGCTGGTGATTACTGTTGGTTAAACTTGGCTAGCCAAATACTCTTTTCGCAATCTTTTTCATTTTGTGGTAGCTCTCTTTCCATTTTGTATCGTCTATCAGCCGAAATCTTTTCCTTCCTCTTTCTCTTTTTCCCTCCAGTTTTCATTATAGCACGTTTTTAATCATTCTCTATCCTCAGGTAATGTCCGATCCAGTTCGCTTTTCTGTCATATAGTCTGTGGAATCATTTACTTTCTCAAATTATTTTTGGTATTCCCTCAATTTTCATCCTATCTGTCAATTTTATCTCACTATTCTTCTCCATGCCCACATTTCGAAGCTATAAAAGAATTTTATACAATTTTTCCTGAGTGTCACGTATCTGGTCCATACAAAGTGATACTTCATACATTGTATTTTATCAATTTCCTTCGTATATCTTCCTTCATTTCTTCCCGTTAGTAAAAGTTTCTTTCTTCAGAAGGCGACTTCTAGTCATTTCATTGGTTCATTTTGCATCTCTTGATATGATGCTTCCAAGATATTTATATTCTGAAACTTGATCTAATGGCTTTCCACCAATACTTACTTTCTTCTTTTTCCGGTATACCCATGACCTTGTATTTTTCTGCGATTATTTCCATTTACTACCAGTCTATTTACTTATTTTGAAATTCCTTTTCCTTTCTTGATAGAAAATAGTGATAATATACTTATGATATTAATAGATACAATATGTATCTTACTGGCGTAATTGCCCGTCAAATATGACGGGTATGCGTGGATTGAGGATTAAATTTAAGGCACTTCCCATTCTTCCTCCTTTTCTGTCTTCCTCTCTCCCATCCTCCTCCCATCCATTCGCCCTCCATCTCCCCCTCTATGGATAAATAGACTTCCTAGCCTCAATCTCGCCCTAAAAAGACTATTATCTATCTCTCCTCTCCCTCCTTCTCAGTCTCCCTCCCTCTCTCTTCCTTTATCTCTCTCCTCTCACTATCTCTCACTCGCCCCCCTCTCCTTCTCTGGAGGAAAAATAGACTTCCTGTTCTCAATATCGCTCTAAACTATCAATCTCTCCCTCCTTCTCTGTCTCCCTCCCTCTCTCTTTTTTCCTCTCTCCTTACGTATGTAGTATGTATAAAGATTGAGACTACACTAGAATCTAGAGATTTAACAATGACACGGTCAGCAAGGGAACATATTAAAAAGCTTAAAAATTTCCAATAAATATGATTTAAACGTATAACTTGTGCGATTTCGAATCGTAAGCAAAATGTGACGATAAGAATAAGAAACGCTATTTATTTTTCTTTAAAAGGGTCCAGGTCCGAAGATCGTAGGTCAATTATTTCTAATTTTATTATTTAAAGCGAAGCGATAGACATCGGATTAAGTTGTCATAAAAACTCAAACTAAGCAAATGTCAAATGTTAAACGGAATATACCATAGGGCATATCGCAGAAATTCTTTCGTCGGGGGAAAACGGGTCTGATTCGCAAAATTTAATAACTTAAATCAATCTATTAGGTTAAACATTCCGGCGGCGTCAAATTCATTACTTTCCAGCCCCATTCCTGGCGCCACATAAAAGCTTCCTTTCATTTCTGGTTCTTTCGGCCCTATCCTCTCCATCCTCCCTCTCTATCCCCTCCAGCCTCTTCGCTGCTCCCACCCTTCCAATTTCCTATACCCGGGCGCTTACTATCTCCGACCCTATCTTTCCATTCACAGGTCCGTCTTGTGTGGAATTTATCTGTTTTTCCGCACTTCGTTTCTGTCGCCCACACAGAAAGGCGGCTCTTCCACAATCATAATTTGCCAACCGCACTCGGCGATTAATGCAATTGAGTTCTCGATTGAGAGGAGTCAGCTTTTTTCTTAGGGGTATTAAGATTTTTTAGAAAAGTGGCAAATTCAACGCCGAGTTTCAAATTGGAGAGTAATACTAAATTATGGGGGTCAAGCAATGATTATCTCTTGTGATAATTCTGAACGCGATAGGTTCTTTTGTGAATACTACGATATTAGCATGGATTTGATGTTAAATTTACAAGTTTTGAGTTCAGATTTTCAAGAGTATCGGTTTGAATGCATATTTAACTTTATGAGATACAAATTTTACAGACAAATTGAGTTTTCACTAGTTAAAATTATGCATAAGGTTAATTTTAAATGACTCAGGAATAATAACCAATTACAGCATTTTTCGAATAAATCAATCAAGCGATTATTTGAACGGAAGTTTCGAAGATTACAACTATTTATAGCGTTTGCCTTTCATACACGAGGACTTCATCAAAGCAATTTTATAGTTAAAGAACAATCAAAGGGAATCATTAAAATCATGCGCGTTTTCATGGCAAGCTATAACCACCTCTAAAAATATGAAAAACACGAAAAAATAAAAAAGCAGCGTACCTTTAAGTTCAGTATTAAAAGTCTGAAGCACGGTGCTGTTTGCAAAAAATGACCCCATAGACCAAATATTCCAGTAAAAATTTCGATGAATAGGGAATTTTATAATTCACGCAATATCGGTTCATTTAAAAAGAAAAATGATGCACTCTTTTCACCGGCAGCCGAAAATTCCGAACATTCATCGGCGTGGTTCTTTAAGGCGTGCAAAATAATTCTCTGATAAAAATGAAACGCGATTAAATGGAGTTTGCAAAAAATTAGCAGTTTCTTAGAAGATAAAACAAAGGAAGATTGGTCTGAGTTTCAATTCATTCCCCACCTAAATTAACATTATTACCAATATGCAAAAGTTCTAACGTTTGTCTGGTTCTCTGTACTCAATGCATAATATTTCAAGAACGTTTTGTGCGATTTCGACCATTTTCCGTAATATACTGGGATTCCACTCCTGCTCTTTTAAGACATGCCATCGTCTATCTAAAATTCAAGGTTTCGATTCCAGGAGCGTATAAAACGGCGAGATCGAGTTATCATGGTAGCTCTTGTTTCTCATTGTTGAGGAACTGAAAAAAATCTCGTTTTTCTGGTTCTGTACGCATTTTTACTATAATTCGACACGGATTAGATTTCTCTCTTCGAAAATAAAACTTTACTCTTTCGAGTTTAGAAAAAACTAAATCTCGAGTTTCTACGTACCGTACCGGAAAATGTGTGGTCCAGGGGGAACAAAATTGAAGTCCCGGAAATAATTTAAGGGACTTAGGAAAAAGATATGGGCCCGCTTTGGCCATGGGCCCCCCGCCGCGCGGGGGAGGCGGGGGTGTCCGCTACGCCACTGGCTACACTCATTCACATGTTAATCAAACGGAGAAAATAAATGCTCTCTGAACCGTGATTTCTCCCTTCGTGTGACATAACTTGAGAACGGTAATTTCGATTTCGAAGGTTTTTTTCGCAATATCCTGGAATGTCAATGTTGCAATTCATTGCTTAGTCATCGTCTATCATACGATAATGGGTTCGATTCCAAGAGAGTGAGAAAATAACCTATCATGGCAGATCAATTTCGCAGCATTGAGATTTCGGCCAAATCTTCCCCTTCGAAAGAAATACTTTTAGCAACGGTAACTATGCTATTGTTTAAACAATTCAATTTCTTATATTTCAGTTTCGACGAATTTCTTTCTATTCAATTACAACTTCTTCAGTCTAAATTGGGATGGGTTGGGTCAACTGTTTTATAGAAATCGGCGGTCGCGTGAGGTACCCCCGAAAACAACGCCAAAACGAAAATGTCGTTTTTAATGGACGAATATAAGAAATTTTAATCCGAAACGCTTCTGATCAGAATTTATTTATTTAGAGTTGACATGGAAATTTATGAAATAAATGTCCGCGTGTGATGCTATTTTGAGGGAGGGATTTATCACACTTCCAGATTTCAATGCTTTATAAGCGTTACGTATTCTTACTTTGCGTTAGCGTTTTCTGTTCGTCGTTTGTTTTTATTAGTACTATTAAATCCGATATATATCGATATATTATAATGTCGCTGGACCGCTATACAGTTATTATTTTAGGAAATATGACTTATTTAGTATTGTCCATGACACCAAGCTCTATAACTGAATGAATTTCAATCAAAATCTTTGGAGTAATTTATTAATAAATCGATAAGAATAAATCAGCCTTTATTGCGGCAATATATCGCTTATCCCTTCATAGTTTCTGTTCTATATGACAGCATGCCTTAATACGAAATATCTTTCGATTTTGTCTAATAATTTAGGCTCTAGAGCCGTACACAGACGCCATGGCAAAAACATGTACTTTTGTCAATATCTCGAAGCCTAATTTTTTGCATATATGAAAAAATAAGCGGAAAAAACTGTAAATAAAAGTTAGTTTAGCTCATTTACCGAAGCACGAGTGAAGGTAATCTAATTTTGCTTCATCCCCTACCACTTAACACGCCTTTTTAGACACGAGGTGTCGAACAGGTCGACTAATTATAAAGTAAAAGATGCTAAGGAAATCGCCAGGCACAACGATAGAGATTTCAGAATGTGATGTGACGGAAAATTAGAATAAAATCGTACAGCTTTGGCTTACTACCTTTGTTGGCAATTATTATTGTTTTTTTTCAAGCGTTTTGTCGCGCTGCTGAAATTTTACACACACTCAAAATTCAGATTGATTTTGACGTATCTCAGTGTATATAGAGATTCGCAACGCAAACACATTGTTCTCATAATGCCACATTTTATGCAATGTACTCATCGATCATCTTGCAAAAAACGTAGCCATTAGGGCAATAATAATAAATAAATAAAATAAATAATAAATAAAAAAATACCCGTATCTCATTGCAACGAGCATGACTTTTAACAGTCAACCTTGTGCAAGCCATCTTTTTAAATCGATACTTTGACCTCTCGTATCAGAGAGGTATCGTAAAACTCAATCTAATCATTTTATTTTTTCCTATGTATTTGTGTCATCCGGCTGTCTCGTTCCATTGATGCGAATTTATACTAAGTCGGAGGCAATTGATATTTTAAGGACCGCAAGTGTTTAATTTCGGTTTCATATGTGTTCGGTTAACCGAGGTATGATTTTGTGTTTCGGGGTCGAGTTAAAAAAAAAATAATTTATTTCAGCAGAACTTGAACCGAAAGAGATGACAAAACAATTGGTGTTTAGAAAAACAACATACATTGCGTTGAGGAGAATATACACAAATCTCCATTAACAGTGTGATAAAACGCTAATTTGAATATCGATAGGTAGAGACTGAATCGATTACACGGATGACAAAGCGGGGCACGCTAGCCTTGTAAACCGAGGAGGATAATTTCGATCGACAGACGATGCAATCGATCAAACGTGTCGAATCCGAAATCGGACGCGTGACGTCACCGATAGAATCATCCCATCGATAAACCTTTTTCGGCATGAAATCTCGCATCGTCTCACGTGGAAATCAGACAATAACAGTTGGTGGTACGAGTTATAAAAACAGACCTCAAAAACCGACCGCAAAACATTTCCTCTCACTCTCCTCCCTTACCCTCCTCCATATCCTTCATCTTTATCTAGAGGCGACATCGCGTGGGTGATGGCAAAAAGCGAACACACAATGCTACGCTGCAAAAAAATATGGCGAATCAAGGAACGAGCATCACCTTGAGAAAGGAGTTTGGAGAATGCGAGGGTAATTGTGGGAACAGAGAGATGCAGACAGCGCCGGAGGAGGGATAAGAGAGCAAATGATTCATGTGTCTGGTTCACTCGTCGAAGCTAAGAAACGAGCAACGTAGTTACCGTTTACGCAGTCACCTTGCAGCGTCACGCCTGAAAAACATTCTTTAGCTTTCCAAGCAACGAACATCTTGAAAGCGGTTTTAATTGAGGGTCTTTTTTGCAAGACTAAGACTCGCCTTAGCAGTGGTATTACTTTAGAAGGAAAAAAATCTTACGTAAACCTTTGAGATGAATAATCTGCACATTGCGCATCAAAACCTGACTTAACTTCTCAATTTACAGCTGAAAATAATTTTCATGTTTAATGCAAGAGAAGTATGAATTTTCGAAATTCCAACTTTTTAATTTCCTCGAAGCTACGCAAAAATTCTTGTGATATAAACTGTATTATAATTTTCTGAGAAAGTATAATTTTTTAAGAAAAACACCAGCGTTCAGAAACAGGAAAGATTATCTGCTAAGGTAGTTCAGCGGTAAAATATCCGTCCGGTAAGTGGAAGACCAGGGTTCGATTCCCGGTCATAGCAGAATTTTTTCTGTTTCAAAGTTATTCCCAATATTAAGCTGTTGTCAAACAATAAATTTCACTCCAGTGCCTTTTTTTTGGAAAGTAAATGAATGAAACTTCAAGAATTTTTTTTAAATTTTAGAACAACAAAACTTCTAAAAGTATTCGCCATATATTTACGAGCTTTACGCCGCTTGCTCGAAGATTAGCGTGACCTCCTACCGTGAGTCTAGCAGTTCGAACCCCATCTAAAGAGTAATCTTCTCGAGTTCCCACAAATCCCGTCCAAACCGGCGCATAAAATAGTCTTCTAGGCCTCCATTGAGCAACATACAAATTTAACATCGTGCGATCTCACCGATTTAAATTCAACTCTGGTAAAACGATCCATTGGTTTACGTGTTAGAAGGCTATACAGATAGAATAACTGTTACCTCTTTCGCAAGAAAAGATACTGGAAGACTTAAAGGTGACGCTTGTGTGGTTTTTGCCTGTAACTCCCTCCTATCCCCTCGTCAAACCACAAGACCTCTACATGCAAGCTGGGAATCGATCCCAAGGTCATTACGGTAGGGAACCCAGCAATGGGACTGAACGCAAAGAGTGTGCGGTTTGTTAGGAGGGGAGGAGGGCAGGTGAGAGCAAGAGGGTTAAGAAGACATGTTGGTCGGGAGGAGTGTTACAAGGGAAATTTTTTTTAAGATCTGCCCAAGGTCTTGCAATGGTCTTCCTACCCCATAAACGAGCATAACCTAAGATTAGCGTCAAAACTCTTCGCGGATCGAGGATTTGTGGGGATGGGTGTGTTCATTATTATGCGTGGATATCATAAACTGGGTTTCGCGTCGGGGATCGAACCGGAGATTTAGCCGCACGCAGGGCCGGCACGAACTGCGGACGAGCCGGGCGGCTGCCCGGAGCGCCAAAGTTTTGGGGGCGCTATCCCGATCATTTATCTAGGCATTACTTGCAAGTGAATATTAGATACCAATTTATATCGAGGAACAGGCTAGAATCTTGTTGGCATTCCTTTTAATTTTTCATTGTCAGTAATTTTTACAGAGCGATGAATAAATTAACATGTACTTTGTAAATATCTCAACAAACGTTTACGGATGGGGGCGCTGGAGTGCTATCTCGCCCGGGGCGCCAAAATTCCTCGGGCCGCCCCTGCCGCACGGCATCGCGTCATCCTCTCGGCTATTTTGCGAAAAAAAGATTGAAGCGGACGGCGGAGAATGAAGGTCGGCGCGGAGTAGGCAGGCGAAATGTGTTAGCTGATGGCATATGCGTCGTTTATCATCTAACCGCGGGTATACGAAAGTTATGACATTGGAGGGAACAGTACCTTCTATCACATATACCTGAATTCGTTCCATCCCTTTTATTTAGGGAACTTACTTTTATCAAACAAAATTTAGGGTTATGTGATCTAGTCACCATAGTGGAACTGAGTGCAAAATTTGAATTTTCTACGCATAGATGTGATCAAGCTGTTATAGGATCTGAAATTCCCAGACACAATGTGCATGTACATCTACATAATAACCTACAATTCACCAAGCAGGTGGGTGGTAGGGGATGCAGTGCACCAGATTCCCTAAAAAAATCTCACTTGCAGGCTTGAATATCCTACTGTGTTCTCTACATTTAGACATTTACATTTATACACATCAGGACGCGCATGCAAATTCGATCGAACTAGAAGAAATCATTACATGTTGCGGAACTGAAAGCTTGAATACACAATTTGGTATAAAAAACAATGAAATAATGTGTTTTTGAAAACAACAATTTGCAACATCGACAGCAATATACTTTCAATACACACGTTACTTAATTTTTCGCGTGAATGTAAATTGGATAGATAGATATGCGTCTTTATTTGGGCGATATTGAGACTAAGCAGTCTTTTCTTCCGTCTAACCTATTCTTCCATCTAACCCATAAGGAATTGTGAAGAGCTAATTTAATTTGGATTCACTCTTAACGAGAATAAAATGTTCGTAAAAATTTAATGACAAGACGATAGGATTTTCAGTGATGGCTAGACCGACCGTGACGCAATGATTCTCGAGATGCGTCTGCGAGGGGCCACCAGACATTTTGGCTCAAAATGATTGAGTCAACGAATCGCTCTCCTCCCTCCAGCCAATCCGAAACACTGATTGTATCGTTTACACAACCAAAACACCAACTTTTGAAATATTTGAAAGGAAACTGAGCTATTCGTGAACAGCGAATAACAATTGAGACTCTAGGGAATAAACAGATCAATTATTTGAAACCTGACCATCTAAAATTAAATCCGATAGAAGCATGAAGTTAATTAAAAAATTCGAAGGATTTGAGAAAGATATGTCAAATATTTTTATTTGCAGCATTATAAATTAACTAAAGAACGCGACGCTCCATTAAAGTAAATTGAATACGACAAATATTAAGTTAGAGTAAGTGTATAATGCGTCCTGACGTGGGCATGCGAATCTTAAAAATGTTACGTTTTATTATTTTGAAATGCGAGTAATTCAATCAATTTAGAGCGTAACTCTTACGTTGCGCCGAGATTTAATTCGAAAGTCTATTTTTCTATAATATTAATCTGGTTCAATGAATAATAATCGAGCATGCTTTATAACTGGATTGATGAAATTAGGTGGTTGGTTTTCTCGACCTTTTTGCTGCTATTGGAGCTGCATAATTTTACCAACGATTTATTTGGCCTAGTTCAAAATTCAATTTTTTTGCGACGCCCTCTTGAAAAGTGCTTTGCTGGATAAAATGCGTGATAACTGAAAATTTAAATGCACGGTATAAAATCTCCAACAGAAACGAGGAGAAAAGTTCACACAAAAACTATAAATATATGGAGCGCATGCAAGAAGAAAATTCATAGTTCTACACCCCTACCACGCTATACAGTTAGGGCACGGCAATCCATTTCAAAGCAGTGTATTTCTCGATAGGCTCTGAATTATCCCGGCTTTTTAGTGCTTTTCTTCATTGCTGAAAAGCACTGTATGTATTTTAGTATGTAAGTGATATTATACAAGTTGTAACAGATTATGAAACGTATGCATTATTCAATGTAGTTTTCTGTTGTTACCTACATCAAAACTAAAATAAAATTATAACCTAATGTATTGATAATTATGATATTGCCTGTGTTGCCATACTTTTGTGTTTTGTGTTCATGACAATGTAATGCCCCTGTTGGGGTCACTACAATAACTTTTATTCTATTCTATTTTCTTCGTGATGCCCGTCCGTACGTACGCATATATCAGAGAAGAATTGGCCGCACCTATTTCTACCAAATTTGGTACATAGAATCTTCACATAAATGAATGACCGAAATGACATATTTAAACAGGATCGACTAAGCAGGGGTGCCACAATTGCAAAATAAAACTTTTCGGTAATTGTGAATTTGGAAGGAATTGGCAAAATCAATTTCAACTAAATTTTGTATGAAGGAGATGTGCAACACAAAAAAAAAAAACAAAATAAAGATGTTAAGTACAGATAGAGGAAGCAGGGCCGCAACAATACAAGTAATAAAAAATTTCTTTTGACACGCATTTGTGTTGAACTGTCTGCATCAATTTTAACCAAATTTAATATTTATAATGTACACATATAAAAAACCATAATAGCATATTTGGACTGAATCAACCAAACAGGAGTGCCAAAATTGCAAATTAAACTCTTTCAGTAATTATGAATTTGGAAGGAATTGGCTGAACGGATTTCAGCTAAATTTTTAATAAAGACTAGGGGTTCCGCCACTGCGACCTACGGCCGCCAACCCCGCTCCTCGCTTCGCTCGGACGTCAAAGCCCGTTAGGCGTAGGTGAGAATCGCCCAATCTTTCGATACCGTTCCATACGTATTTCCCATTAAGAACGCTTTTTAAATCTCTGTGTATTCCATTTATGGAATATACTTTTCTATCTTGTTTATAAAACTATATAACGTCGGTGAACTGGTGGCGCAGGTGATTGGATTGTTTGTAACAATTATTATTTAAAGAATAATGAAAATGTTATAATAATAAAAAACTTCATGAATTGGTATTATTAGTTAATAAACATCATGGAAAAAACATTAGAATATAAACTGATCAAGCATATTTCTGTTTGGGTAGCATAAATATCTAAGTTTCGCTCATAATTTCATTTGACTATTGGCCGAGTTGGTATAGTCGAAAGCTCCCGTTTCGAAATTCGTGAATTAGAGTCCTGAAACGGTTAAATATTTTTCTTTGCAAATTTTAAAGCCAAGTATTATGGAAGCTTCATGATTAGGCTACCGACTACAACTTTAATAAATAGAGAGATATGTACAGAATACCATAATGAAATCAAGATGTTTAAAGCGGAGCTAAAAAGCAGGGATACCACAGTAAAAAGTAAAATAATGTTTCTTTTATACGTATTTATAGAGAACTGACGGCGTCGATTTGAACCAAATATGGTATATTAATCTTCATATAAATAAATAACTAAAATAGTATATTTCAAGCGGATCAACTAAACAAGCTACCACAATATCAAGGTTATAATGTTTTTGTAACTATGAATTAGGTATTAGCTGAACCAATTTCAAAGAAATATCGTGTGTAGGGCGAGTATAGAATGGCAAAACGAAATGAACATGTTTATAACGGATCTAAAAAGCAGGGTTACCATAATATAAGGAAAAATAATTTTCTGATTTCTAAGCAAATATATTAGTATACGATTATACAACGGAGATTTTCACGAAGAGCACTTTTGTATCACGGGAAATCCGCGTATATCCCTACATGTTTTACTTAGACATATTTCATTGTTGGCCGTGCTTTCAAAATTGTTTTCTATCATTTTTATTTGTTGAGACCTCCCTCAGCCGCATGGCTTACTCGGCTGCATAGCGGAGGCGCCACAAACACCACCTTAAAACAGATATGCGGTATCGTGTCTGCGGCCAAGACAGGTTTGGCAGACAGTTGGTCTACGCTTGGCGATTGTCGATATATTTGGTTAAGAGACAAAGAGAGAGACAGAGAGATACTGTGAGAGGAAATGGAGTCAGGAAAAAGAGAAATGCCCCGGAAGATGAAAGAAATTTAAAATATGGGCTACTTTACAAGGGAAACGGTTCCCTTAAAACACCAATTTTTGGGTGTTAGAAACATTTTTCAAACGACGGGATAAAGAATGAGCATTTACACAGGATATTCGCACCAAATGCAGTCGTACCTTCTTCATTCGAACCTTAAGGGGATGCGAAAATATTATATTCTTAGAATAATCGTATAATAGAAGTTAAAATTAACGCCTAGGAATACCTACTAACGGAAAACGCCCATTCTTCGAGCTTTTGAAAATTCTCGTAATCGGCGTTCAATATAAGAAGGTGAGATTTTACCCGAAAGTTTTGCTTAATTATAGCATTGGATTATTGAAAAAGAATCAAAATTAAATGCTCATAGAAAAAGTAATTCATTTTCAGTCAAATCCGACTATAGCTCTAGTAATCTCACTTTCAGGTTGTAGGAAAGAGATTTTTATACTCATAAAGTAGATAAAAATCCAAGAGAGACCTCATTACTCAATGAATGAAAGTTGCCCATGTTTATGCGAGAAAAAGCTTTATTTTTGATGAGGTAGCTTTCATTGTGGAATAAAAATCCTTATAAAATTTTAACACCTAGCGAAAGTAAAGGATATTCCACAGAGAAAGTATAAATACTTTGCATTCAAATGCACCCAACTACCAAAGAATTACTTATTCTCAATTATTGCTCTCGGAAATAAATAAATCATGACTTCTTAGTCCTGCCAGCTCATAGTACTTAATGAACATATTTCGAATAAAATAAACTAAAATATGAAACTGTGGTAGGAATTCTCCATATTTAAGGAGGAACTGGATTATACTATGTAGGTCACTAAAAATTATTTCCTTGATTATAAGCAAAAGTATTAACGGGAAAAGTCTTTGTAAAGGATAAAAATAATTGAATGAACTATCAAACAAAAGAGGAATTTTTAATGGCGTTATGTCACGTCCATTTACTTTGAAAGAAGTAAAAGTTTATAGAATTATGCAGGCAAAGATCAACAAGGACTTAAAAACTAGAGTAATTTATGCTTCTCATATGCCTCCAGCGCTAAATTTTCGGAATGAAAACACGTAACGACACACAGCCTTGGAGAAAAATAGAAGTTGGAACGTCACCATCTATGCAGGTATAGCATAAGATAGTTTACTTATTCAGCGCGGCTGTGTGACCGACATACTTTAATATTTTTTTACCTGATAGATACATCTCTTAACGCTTTTGGGTGAGTAAAAAATTGCCGCGGAAACAATTATCTCCAGGTACGACGTTTATAGGTAATATAAACGTTTTTATCCGCTATGAAATAAAAAAAATGGTCCCGGAAATTAATATTCGCATTGTCATGGCTACCGGTCTCTTTTGCACGGAAATTACGACGTTACTACTGAATTTATTTTGCTAATGGTAAAGGTTATGCGAAATACTCCTTGGTAATTGATCATCTGTATCGAAGAAGCTGGAAGAAAGAAAAAACAGTGGGATTCAAGGAATTAAATGTTTATTTGATTACTATTAAACAATTTTGCGAAAGCCCTTTTGTGAGAAAAAACTCGACATACCGAAGAAAGAAAAACATTCATTTTTATTTGAAAATGTGGCATCGCTGTCATATTTTGAGTCGTGAATGTGATCAGTTTATTTATAGGAGAGAGAATTTTCTAAAATTTAGTCTAATGTTTTGATTGCGATACAGGAATGACTTTTCTTTTATTCATTGTTCATTTTAATACAATAAGGAATTCATTTCACAATATAAAGAGGAATATGAATTTTTAAAGAGCGCATAAGGTTCGCTTTCGATTAAAAATAAAAACTCAATATAAAACAATAAAATTTGGTTTGCATGTACTGAAAATTGAACTTTTTTTAGTCCAAAGACTATTGAAGCAAACAGTAAAATCTCAAAAACACATGAAAAATTTAGAAGTTTTGCAAAATTAACATCAAAAGTTATTACTATTAAGAATAAATAACTCGGTATAAATAATTTTAGGAGATACAAAAGCGGAAATTTATACAGCCCATTGGACTTAATTGCAAATTTTTGCATTAACGGCAGCGTTTAGCACCAAAATTTCCTAATAGACATATTAATAAACGCTATTTGAACTCTAAACTTATAAGACTGAGGACGTGTCATTCTAGAGAATACTGACGCCATCTATAAATATGGTATTACCATTTTTAAATTTCGTTCATAAGCTTTAAGGTTGGAAATTGGATCAATTATTTTAATGGATATATGAGGATGATAATTAAAAATTAGAAAATTTAAGGTGATATCTAACTTTTAAAATACATTTATAAGTATATTTATAATCTACTACCAAAAGGAGTTTTGGTGCTTGGTTAATATTTTCATTCTGTTTAACGCCATCGTGATTCACAAAATAATTATTTTAAATCAGCATGGGTGCGTATTACTGAAATTTGTCTACAATCAGTGCGTTCCTTACCCGTCCCACAACAATAAAACGCGAACAATACACGATACGATCAAGAAAAATCAGCCAATTAAAGCGAGTTCGCCACGCGGTCAAGGTGGCTCCGGGCCGCCCGGCATTTCAGGCGAAAATTCCCCGGGAGAGGAGAAGCAAACGTCCGGGCAAAACGTTGGCCGCGGTCAGCGCTTAAAAAGATCGGACGCCTCGCCAATATTTGCGGTCCTCTCTCGAGCGATTCGGTCGAAAGAGGGCAACGTAAGTGGCCGGCCGTGGATCTTTCATCTTCCAACGGTACCATCAAAGGAGAAATAAAAACTGAACCCGACCAGGATGGTCGAGGGCGAGAAAAAAAAACTGCGTTTCTTTACGACCTCTCCGAGACGCTGGGTAGGCGGTCGAAGATGATTGTTTTGCAATGAAGAGACTCGTTGAACTGAGTAGACCTCGTGATTAACGCTTTGCGGTTGTTTTATGATTTTTTTCAACCCCACCTAAAGTAACCGGGAGACAACGTATAGGAAGAGAGGGTTGTGCGTTGGCAGAAGTGCGAAAGAGTCGAACGGATAGAGAGAGGTGGTAAGGGACGAGTTCGACGTTCGAATTACCGGTGTTTTTGACCTTATTCGATACTTAATTTCCCATTTATGGCTTGTCTGTGTCGAATAAACTCCATTTTTCGGTAGCTCTCTGTAAAAATCGAACTACCGGTTACTTTATTTCGAACCGACTAAATTAAACGGGCAAATAGCTTCGTAGCTGAAACGGGCCGTATGTTTAATACCGCGAAATAAAATTCTTAATAAAATCCCACTTTGAGGATAACAATTCACGGATTGAGGTATAGACAGAATAAATAGAGTGGATGCTCGTTTCTAATGCGAAATGAACTTCTCTAGGTATACATTCTGCAATTATATTTCACGCCGATGAATTTCGTTCAAATTATACCGATGTCTGGAAAGAATTATGGGAAAATTCTGTCTTTTTCAACTTGTGCAATTGGAGTTGATTCATAGAATTCCAATGTTTTCAAGTAATTTCATTAAATTTCCCAAAACATCAGAGAGAAAACGTACTGGTTGCAAGATCATCTTCTTCGAAAAACATCACTGCGATAAATCCAGGTTTAAGCTCGGAACGTTTTCAATATTTTCCTATAATTACAGTAATATCAACACGTGCTATTCACAAAATATCTGCAAAAGATTTACTTATAAATAACACACAGCTTTCGCTACGGTACAAAGCAATTAGTCCAACTGCTTGAAGCTTATATAATCTAAACCGAAAGATTATAGCAAGACTGCAGTACAGTTACTGTAATAATTCAGGTTAATCTTTTGAAAAGGCTAAAATTATATTAACACCCTTAAAGATTTGCAAATTTTAACATTTCTCTGCCAGTATTATTCCATTCGTTTCTATGATACACCGCAATTTTGCACGGTTATATCCTGTGTCTACTAGTGCTAAAAGCTACGAAGTACTGTCATAAAATATTATCTCGGCTTCTAGCAGAGAATTATACGCATGTTGTTTCAAAAGGAAATTCAAAACGTTCGGGACGTATTTTTGCGTTACAACCGCTTGAAAAACGGTAGCAGACCATTCCAAATCCGCCTCTGAAGAGAAATTCCCAGTTCGCTGGCGGTGTGAAGTATTGTCCATTAATTTCAAAGAGAACTTATTTAAATTCTCGTGTTTGTTCCGAAATAGGTGACCTTTCTTTTTGACGATTCTTTCTGAAGAGGTCAAAGTATAAAGAAAATTAATCGCTCTTCAAAGCTCACACTACCCTGCGACTAAGAACAAATTTTGACGTTAACTTTTGAAAAGTTTTTATTAAGTATAAAGATCTTATCTTTTGATGATTCAATTTTTTATTTTATGCAGAAACGTTTTTACAAGCAAATAACCTCTCGTACAAAATAATTATCGAGCTCGCCTTATGGCTGGAATCAAATTGATTATGTAAGTAGCTCAGACAGCCATTAAAAGATTGGGAAAAGAAGATGAAAATTAATCTGATGTTTAGGTTTTTTACCTTTATAATAGCTAGACATGTTATTAGATAGATATTTTAAGGAAAAATGAGTCGCATATTTGTTTAGCAAGGTTTTTACTTTACGAATGTATCGGAGTTCAGTTTCATTTCTGCACTGCGTAATAAAATTTAATTTTCATAAACACAATTTAATAAGAAAAATGAAAGAATTAAAAATCACAATGATGTGTTTGATTTGCTGCATGAAAGATGCTCTCCTGGAATATCACTGAATTACGAGGGTATGTCAAAAAGTAAAGGGACTCTTCAAAAAAGCACATTTATTTTAAATATATAGAAAAGAAACTAATATTACTTTTCCATGTAATCCCTCTTGACTTAAGTGCATCGGTTCCAGCGTTTCACAAGTTTTTTGATTCCGTTAGAAAAACGTTTTTTGGTTGCATCTTTAACCAATTTTGCACGGCGTCAGTGAATTCTTCATCGGATGAAAATCTTCTTCCTCTTAGCGTTTCTTTCATTAGGCCAAAGATATGGAAATCCCAAAAAAGTATAAGCATAATCTTACCGTGTGATGGTTGACGTTTGAATTTCTTAACCACGGGTAATGGCGGGTCTCTCCAAGCCATACTTGAGCTTTATTCTCCCGTTTGTAACGATGCACCCAAGTTTCATCTGTGGTGATGATTCGTTCTAAAAATTCATCTCCCTCACTGTAATGACGTGTCAAATGGACACGTGAGAATTCCAAACGTCGAGCGGTATGAGTATAAGCAGTGTTACCACCCAACCGAAGGAAAATTTTAAAAATCCCTTTACTTTTTGACTTACCCTCGTATACTACATAAATATTAGAATTTTTAATAATTTCAGCAAACTTTTAATCAGTGGATTAGTAAAACAGTATATATAAAAATGAGACTTTTCTAATATGAATAGTACAGAACTAAAGATGCCATAACTGGTGAGATCAACAAAAAGAGAAAATACATCTGTATTAATAAATAATGAAGCAGATCTCATTTCTAGGAACAAAGATTTTATGCACGTGTAATGTCATCTCTTACACCGAATGCATAAAATGCACTGTACCCTAAAATTAACACACGTTGCTAAGAATAACACAAAACGAAGAAGCTATCCTAAAAATGGATTACTTTCTATTGATTTGTCTCAGAGAATTCAGATAATTTTTATTGAAACGTTGTTTTATACAGTTATAAATTAAAAATATTTTAGTCGACTAAAAATCGTTTTATATCGATGATCTATTTAATCTATGATGACAGTGGATATTACGCAATACTTAAGCTTAAAAACCTTATCCCATCGCTGTTTGTGTATGCTAAATATAAAGAAATTTGAGAATAGTTCAGCCCGCCGAAACAAGTAAAATATGTCTGGCTCTGATCTATGAATAATCAGATCATAATCCTATTTTTAACGTTTGTTTGGGATCTAACAGACGTGTGCGATCAGGAAAAAGAGACAAGATAGAAATATGATTCAATGTGTTGCTTCTCCTCCAATTTTAATACCTCTCTTTGTTCCTCTCCCTACGATAAACACATCCGATAGATAAAACCCGGAGGAGGCTGCGTTTATTAGTTTCTAGCGACCCACGCCGCACAAAAAAAACCGAGGCGTTACTCAGCGAGGGGAATTTGCTTGCTTTTCGTAGAATCCCTTAAGTTACGACAGCGCCTCCCGAACAACAAATCGAGACCTAGAAGACGGCGTGGAGGAGGAGATGCGTGATTGAAACGTGTCGGGATCGAGATCGTGGGCGTGTTAGCAGTGGACGCCGTTTACTTCGCATCACACACATCCCGTTATTTTCTTCGTGCGAAGAATGCAGACCAAGGCGTAAACGAAAAGGAGACAGAGAAGCACTGTTGTACCAAACGAGTTGCATTTCCAAGAGAGATTGCGTCGAAATATATGAACCTAAAAACTATCGTGCTGAGGATTATGTAAACAGACCATAAAATATATGAGGAGACTTTAATATAAGCATACTGCTGCATTTAGAGGAAACTTTTAGAGCTGTTTATGTAAAAATTACTCAAGTTAGAAAAAAACCTCATTGTCAACGGAGTTTTCCTTGCAGGGTTTTCATCGATTAACTAAACATGCGAAGTTATCCGAATTTAAAATAAAAAAAGACGTGTTTATCTTTTCTTAGCAGCGGTCATTCACAACCATGCACTGAAAACCTCCTTGACGCATTGCACGGGATTTCAAACACCAAAACTTGGCTCTTTATCAGATGCTTTACTGGAAAGAATCCTCTATCTGTTCTCTCAACCGCGTCCATGCGAGCTTGTTCAAAATATTTTGTTCGTTTTTGTTACCTCGCTGAACATTCCGATATGCCGCGGACGATTCTCTCTACGAAATTGAGTTTTGTTTTCCCTGCGGCTACCGGATTATAAAAGGACAACTAAGCCAGAGGATTTTTAATGTTAGTTTGGTCTATTGCACGCCCACTCTCCCTCAAAATCGCAAATTTTATGGTACCATGAAAATGTCGGAGCAGATGTAGAAGCTGATGCATAGGTGAGTTTGGAAATACAGTAGAACCCCGATTATCCGACATTCCATTTTATCCGACATGATGAATATAAGAATTTTTAAGAATGAACATCCAAAAACCCACGGGCCTTCAAAAACATAGCTCCTACAACACTGCCAGTTTGGTATTACAGTCAAGAAAACGCACGGACAAGCTCCGAAAATTTTCGAAGCTGGTTTTTTTTAGTAAAGTAACAAATCCTAATCACTCACTACTTTAAATAAACGGCGCAATATACATTGCACAAACTTTCTCATATACCTATATACGTTTGATCTCATTACAATTTTTGCCCCGAAATTAACTCTCCACTCTGACGCGTGCGCTGAGCGTCTTGTACAGAAATAATGCCACTGGACGATATATAGTAACTTTTTTGGGTCATATAGCTTAGTTAATATTATTTGTGACACCAGGCTGTACGTTTGGATGGATTTTAATCGAAATCCTAAGAGCCATTTATGAGTAAAATGAATTTTGTTTCAAATTATCCAAGAATCAAGTACCCTTAATTGTAGCGCAATATCATTTATCTCATTAGAATGTCTTTTTGAATAATATTATCCATAAATATGAGATATAATTCGATTTAGTTTAACCATAAGGCTGTAGTAAGAGTTTGAATGGATCGCGGAGGAGGCGTGACGTCATAAAGGTTAGGTAAGGTAGCTTAGCGTACATTGTAATGTCACTGGACGGCATATAGTGTTCAAGAGATATATGGCTTACGTAGTATTATTTGTGACATCAGTCTCTACAATTGGTATGATTTTAATCAAATTCTCTGGAGCTATTTTTTAGCAAATAAAATTTTACAAAAATCGCCAAGAATAAAGTACCCTTAATTTTTGCGTAATAACATTTTTATGAAAAAAGAGTCTGCAAAAGATGATATACTGCACAAATACGAGATATAGTTAAATTTCGTGTACGCGTTTGGGCCCTAGATGGGCGAACAGACCGACAGCGTGGAGAAAACCACTTTTATGGACTCGGGGACACCTAAAACGTGCATTTCCATCAAAATCTCGAAGTCGAATTTTTTCACAATAACAATACTTTATCCATATACTACGTATATGAGAAAGTAAAAATCAACTGTTTTATTCGCAAAATTATTATAAATGCTATTTTTGTTTGTGATATAATTTTGTATTTGTCCGTATTGTGTTCTCGTTGGAATTAGTAATAAACTGAGGTATAGATTTTGTACCTGTTTTTTCATTAGTATTTCGTATTATCCGACATTTCCGTTATCCGACCATCCTTCGGTCCCGTTTATGTAGGACAATCGGAGTTTTACAGTAGGTAAATGAATGCGTATACTGACAATAATTAATGCTTTGTTGCCATTTGGTTGATCAGAATTATATTTATTTCTTTCCTTTCTCTTGCAGCGATTCCTTCAAAAGCCCTCCCATAACGAAACAAATGCGACCATAAATGAAAATAAAAGGCGCAATATACATGGAACAAACTTTCTCATATAGGTATATACGTTTGGTCTCACTACACTCTGCCCCGAAATTAAATCTGCGCTTGGCAATTCACTGCCAATTATGTTAATAACGACGCCAGAGAAGTCATAAAGAGGTCTAATTATTTTTAGAATGTGTAATTTCGAAATATCTCATTTTTCTTTATATTTTTAAGACGCACAGTAAACCGAGTATCAAAAATACTAACTCAGGCTAATGTGTAATCTGCCATAGTGAACGTTACCGGCATGTTAACGCCTAGTGGATACAATGCAATTAAATACTTTGGGATTTTAACAGTGAGTTTTACCGACTAATAAAAACGAAACTTAATTAAATGAAAAAGTAAATTTGCGAGATCCTCTTGAGCTGCTAGGATTCATACCAAAATTACTAAGACCATGTGATGCGAAACGTTAGGAAGGCTCAGTCTCGTGAATCATGCCTCTCATTGACCTTCCATCATCTCTAACAGTTTTACATGAATGGAATTAGAGAGAGAGATTGGTGAAATAAATGATTAGATTAGAATGTTGTGGTTTTAGGTTCATGAGCATTTTTACTGCCAGCTAAAAGACTGAGTGCCTCTCAAGCTATTACGTAGTTATCAGATCTTTTCATAATAACAACTACACAAAAGTAATTCAGTCATTTTCCTTCCTATCACCACACATAATCAAACATACTGAAGTTTACTAATGCCTAACTAACTTTAAAATAGTCCGAAATTTTAATCCCAATTAAAAATCTCCTAAGTTGTGACAATGATTTCCAGTGCCACTGTCGATAACAATAAAATATTCATATTATGCCATGCGTTCAAATCAAAAGCTGAATTTACGCTGTATAGCTGAACAAAACAGATATTTGTTTGGAACAATGATATTTAACCTTGGACATAATCTCTCTGAAAATCGATACATTTCTATCATCTCTTAACAGGTGCTTGTATTCTAGCTAAATAAAAGGATTTGTCATTATGATTTAACCAGTTTAGGACACATATTTTAAGCTTATCTTCATTCTTTTTCTTCCTAGAACCTTTATTAGTGGCCCAAACAAATATAAATCAGAGGGCGACAATTTAGGACTATATGAGATTCCCAACCCAAATCCTGTCTAGTTTTGGCTGCAATGTGTCGTCTCGCATTATCCTGTTGGAGAATGATAATAAGCCTGCCATTGTCTTTAGATTTTTTGGCGAAGTCTTACATTAGTATTCACTATTGTCCATGTGACTTTTGGAAAAAAACTCCGCGTGAACAGCGCCGTTATAGTCCCAGAAATGGAAGCCATAACTTTGCCAACAGAAGGAATCACCTTGAATTTTTTCGGTGACAGTGGCGACAAATGCATCCATTCCATGCTTGAGTGGTGGTGTACGATGGTTATGAATCCATGTTTCATCACATGTAACATGTAACGATGAGTTGCTAAAACGTTTGTTCTTCTGTATTGAAGCGGCAAAGAAGTTTAGATTAAATCTGGAGTATGTCATTCTTGTGTGAGCTTTCGAGGAGCCCATCATGAAGACATATTCGTGAAGTTAATGCGCTAGTGAATTATTTTTTCTGCTGACTCATCACTTAAGTTAGCCTTCGCTAACTCAGAAACAATTAATCGACGGTTTTTCAAGATTACCGATTGGGCACTGTTAATCACAACAGGAATAACTGTTGTTTTCTTTGACCCCTCCTGCCAGCATTACCACGAACACTTTCACGCCCGTTTTTGAGACCGTTGCAAAACTCATAGACTTATGATATTTTCAGACTGAGTTTTTCAAGCTGTGCTTTGAGTCTGCGTGAAATTCCGATGTTTTAACGGTTTTGCTCACAAGAAATCGAATAATAATGCATTGTCTCATAGCTGCACTGATATCACCATCTGCCATCTTGAGTAATAACGGTGCAGTTGTTAATGGCAGCATTAAAAAGTCTTCCGAAACACAACAGGTTGTGTTTCGATAAATCTATAGCTAAATAGTTTCAACGCACATTTATGCTACGTGCTACATATAAAATTCCGGTTTTGACATGATTGACCCTCGCATTTTCTGCATCATTTGTAAAAGACTAACGTAATTTACAAATTTAAAACTGTAGTTGTTAGCCACCTCCAATCTGGCTCGCGATCAAGCGGTGCGATTCATACTACTCTGATTTATATTCCACAGCTCATTCCTCTATAATATGGCAAAAAACGACAAATTTAAACAAAAGTTTTAACCACTTCACAAATTTTTCATTATCTATTTCCTCGAAGTGGAGATAATCTTAATGGACATAAAAATTTTATATTCAGATATTACCACGTAAAACGTGCGCGTTAATTTTACTTCAAGATTTATAAGCTTAACCTTACATTAATGTGTATATTAATCCGCTCCGTCGAGTTGGCGTGCTAATTAGGTCTGCAAAAATGAGATTAATGCGCTAATCTAGTAAAAAATATCAACTTCGGCAACGTGTGATGTAGTCGAGGTACATATATTTCTCCTTCATAAACCCAGAAAAAGAAACGAATCTTTTTAGGATCCTATATACAAGCGTCTTGACTTGCTCAACGACTAAATACGGTCGGCAATTAAAAACTAATTTATAGGTTTGATTCAGATAGTTCTAGATGACGAAAGCGCGTATCATACCTCTAGTCTAATTAAAGATTGAAATTTATAATATCCTCCCTTTATTCCTGTATTTAAAGACAATCCTTAAGAAGGCGATTAAATAAGCGTGCATGGAGACTACCTTTACAGAAACTCTCAATCCATCATTGGTTGTTCCAACCAAAGCTGAAATTCTTGAAACAATCTACATATCTTGCTAAATATCATACCGCAATTCACAATTTTGTGGGTGCCAGAGAGAACAATTCGATTCGGTAAAAAGAACTTTGGTATCGCTTTGCCCGACAATCGCTCTAAAGTTATTGTCTATTGAATAATGCAGAATATCGATAAATACTTCATGTAATTTGGAGTTGACAAAAGGCATTATATAAAATATAAGGGTGCAGAATAATGAAGCATTTTCAAAATCAATTAAATCACAGAATCGTCCCCAGGAATATATAAACAATAATGTATTTTTATAACCTTTTAAAGGCAAAAGTTTGTGGCAAAGTTAAATTTCAAACAGAGTAATAAATAGTACAACAAAAAATTTCCAGTTCTCTCCTTAATTACCTCTGGTAATTTATTATAACAAATAAATCAAAAATTTTAGTTATAATTTCCATAAAGATATTTATTCTAAAATAAGTTATAAGTATGGTATGGATTTCTCGGGTTTTACCTGATTTTACCAGATTTATACCCTCGGAATGATTTTTTTCAAATTTTGGTTATACCCAAAAAACCCGAAAATTTTAATTCTCAATACTTTCACTGCAAAAATCCGTCGAGATCGTTGTAGACCAGTTAGGTAAAAGTAAAAAATGTAGAATTCAATGACATAATTCAATCTTTTAGTTAAAAATACACTTGACTTATATTTTGATGAAAGATTGGTACAAATGATTAATTTACAAAAAACTTGGAAGTAAAACTTCAATACTACATAGATTTGGCAAATATGTCAATATACGCATAAAGAATCAAATGGAACTTCCCTGTAAATAACTAGAAACGTGTGTATGCCGCTGTTATGAAAACACTACCTAGCGCAACAGCAATTAATACGGCTATAAAAGAGCTTTCGGAAATCTATTTTTCGAAAAGGATTGCTACAATCAATAAGAAAATTCATACATCTGTTATGTTTCTGGAGAAAGGCATCCGTATAAGTCCTATTAATAAATCTATGCATGTCCTAGATTCTAAAGAATTTCTCGGAATATATGGAGATATGAATGAGCAGATTAAATTCGAACTTGCAGCTTGTGTATTATAGCCCTCAACTCTAAACAAATATTTGGATATTGTTAAGTTTTGGATTGGTACTAGTGTCCGATACCCTAAATTAAACAAGTTTTCCTTAACACTGGTATGGATGCCAATAGATAGCTAGGAAGCGGAGCGTACATTTAGCCATTTGCGACATTTGCAAACGCCACAAAGAAGTAATATTATCGAAGAAACAATTTCCAGGTAGATGTTGTTGTGTGTGATTCATAAAAGCCAAAATAACATCCAAAAAATTTTAAATAGGTTTTTCGTTTAAACCCGATGTTGTCCAAATTAAAAAAAAATAATAAAACCAGATAATTACCCTACAAATGAACTTTTTTTAAACTTGAAAAATCCACACCCTGCCTACAAGGAAAGGAAAAATGAAAGTGAAATTTTATTTAATAATTCCGAATTTATGGAAGAGTGTAATGTAAATTGAAAAAGCAAAAGGATGTGTGTGTTATTGCCCCTAATACCATACAAGGGCAAAGAAAAGTACCTAAGAAAAGGATTGATAAGGCCCATTTACTGTTATAAGCTATGTATTTCATTAATTCGTTAAAAGATTTCACGAAAGATTTTGACTACATATTTTTGTTCGAAGTATAACGCTCGCGTGTGTGTGTGGGTATGCAACGGCGTCAAAAACTAGAAGATAATTTCAGTACGCTAATCCCTGCAATTGCACAGTTTCGCTTTACACGATTTCTGTTTATCACGGTTTTGAAACGGTTTCGAGAAATTAAAAAGCATAATATCTTTCAGCTCGACATAGAGGTTTTAAGAAAGGATAAATACAAGGATGAATGCAACATAATTATTTTGTTGCACGTTGAACTCTTATCCAGGAACGCATGTACACTACAAATCGAGGAATGGGCGTGCTGTAAGGAACTACGATAATGTAAAGGAGGTAAAACGAACTTTTATAACTGATTAACATGAAAGTGTAAAATAATATATTTAACACCACGGTTTGATCACTACTATATAAAACATTAAAGCTGGCTTGGGAAATAGGAGTGGCTGTTTTACATGCGAGTCAATGGCTACGAGAAGCAATGAGTCAAAAAAGGAGCTTGAAATCAGGTTACATAAAAATTAATTGGTTACAGGCCACAAGAGAAATACAGGTTTACTCACTGCTAGGCTACGTTTCAGTCGGAATGTTTTTAAAAACAAATTCTCGTATAAGCATTCGTGTATTCGTGAATCTATTTAGCCCATTTCTGAGCCTCTAGGCCAGCAGTTCCCAACCTTTTTCACTTCGCGAACCCCTTGAGCTAACTTATTTTTCGTCGCGAACCTCTTGGATTAACCTTTTAATACCCCTTGAGTTGCAATAGTTTTGGCGGTGAACCCCTTATAATGGCGAGTAAATTTTGTAAAAACAAATCTTTTTGAACGTGTTTAATTAATGAGAAATAAAAAGTTTATATAGCACATGGAAGCATAAGAAAAAATTGAAAATAAAACCATGGAACCAATTTGAAAGAAACTAAAATATTGGTAAGAATTGTAAAACCAAGGAAGTGAAAAGACGCCATTACCAAATTTTTCTCGCGAACCCCTAGGGGTACGCCAACCATCGGTTGGGAAACACTGCTCTAGGCCATTTTGTCAATTACAAACTACAACACCATCTGGCGGCGGTTTACTCATCGCTTTTGGACAAAATGAAAAAATTAATGGTACGAAAATAGAACCAAAAGTGTTCTGTGGTTATTAGAATTAACATCTTCAAATGACAAAAAAGAAAATCATTCCAAGAAAAATAGCCGAGTACATCTACTTGAATTAACTAAATATTCTGAAGTATACTCTTTTTTAAAAGCATTTACATGCATAACTTGTTCACCAATGAAAATTTTTAATGTAGTTAACATTATATTAAATTGTTTGCGTATTATCTATTCAAATTCAAATGATCAGTTATGAAAAAGCAACACATGTAACTAAAAGAATAGAAAAGTCTTAATACCATAGTAAAAAAACGAATACTAAAGATTTGAACACTAAAATTAGACTAGGTTAGCAACGAAGCACGATCAAAAGTACTTACTCATTTCTTGAATTTAACGCACTTTTCACCAATGAATTTCTTGAATTAATGTAAATTCATTATGATAATGGGCAAATCATAATGGAAAAATAAATAAGCTTCTCCGTAAATGTAAGACATTGTTAAAGTTTTTAATTATCTACAGAGCTTGAGAATAATCCAATTAATATATAATCATGCTTGGGACTGATTAAGGTAATATATACTCGCTAAGCACTTTCGTATAGAAAGTTAATTAATCCAGTAATTATTTCAGACCGATAAATGTATATCAGCAAGCTTACGGCAATAAACATGAGATAATCTAAGATAATCAAATAGTGAATATACACTAAAGGCAGAATATGACCCCGTGCTCGACTACAAAACCATTGATGAAGGTCAACTCAAAGTAAAGAAACTTCCTCTATTGAATGCAAAAAAAACAAAAAGACAATACACATATATATAGATATCATACAAGCACGTATAAAAATTAAAGCAAGCAACAAAAAAAGCTTCACTTACTAAAAAGTACTAAACCCACATTGGCACACAAGCATGCAGTAGCGGCAGATGTCGATAAGCGAGTAAAGCACACGAAGAACTTCTCCTTCTTCCTTAAAAAATCCTCCGGGAAATTCCTTCGAGTCAGGAAAAGGTTGGGGAATGAATCTATTGGTTCCGACAGGACAAAACCATTGGTCACCACATGCGGTGGTAATGTAGACACGAGCTGGATAAGGGAAAGAGAAGAGCGAGACACGGTGGCGTGGGGAGCTGAAAACGAGGCTCCAAAAATCTCTTTCTTTACGTTTAGCTCTATTCAAAATGTCGGAGCTTGCTTCGAGACAACAATGGACCGGTCCAGACACCTCCTATCACAACAACGCCGTGGATTGGCTGCCGGTACTGCGAAGCGAGAATGCCTTCCGCTGTTTCGTAGCCACTGCTACCGAAATCACAAAAGAGATCGACCGTGATTGACTGGTTCAGCTCATTGTTACCGGAATGAGCGCCAATACACGTCTCTCTTGCACACCACTCAGGGTCAGTTCCCTATGATTACAACCACGCTCACGTGAGTTTCTCGACAATGGTATGGAGGAGTTAATTAATTTTCATATTAAACCAATTACGTTTCAATGTTTTATTACGGATCTCGCGACGCGATTATTCCCTACTCGTTTTTACAATGATATCATCGATCAAACAATGACTACAAAACAAAGAGGAACATATTATTCTCGTCGATAAAGCAATTTGCTAGAAAATCACTCCTCAGCTGATCTATGTATGCACTTAGTAATAGAATGTATGCTTTAATAAAAGTTCAATTTCTCAAATATTCCTAATTAATTATCGCCACAAAGTATTCAGAGAGATCATTTGTAGCGTGAACGTCGTTCTGTCGGCGATGATTAAATATTGATATGAAACACTCAAGTATAATTGTGAGTAAAACAAAATTACTGGTACAGCATGATTAGGCTTGCCAGATGAAAATTCCTAAAAATCAGTACAGAAATCAGTACATCAGGCTAAAAGAAGTTCCGTAAAAATTCTGCTAAAAATGCGTCTTTATTTACAGAAAAATACTTTATTTAAAAGAGATACTTAAATAACAAATTCATTCAGTCTTTTTGAAAAGATATAACAGCGTAAAATTTATTGTAAGATTTATTTATAAAGTAAAAAATACTAAAAAATTCCATGTAATATACATAAATATTGAAAATTGGCAATGTTTGTATAATTAAATATGCATTTATAATTGTTGGCAATACCATTAAATTTCTTAATACTAAATAATCTTAATGATTCTAACTTACAGTTTGGTACAGTTAAAATGGAGAGTGTAGGGAAATGTATGCAAGCCGTATGAAATTACATTTAATTACTTTTAGCAAATTATATTATTAATAATAAGTAGGTGATAAAAATAGAAACAAATTTTGTTGAGTAACTCGTCGTAATAAATTGAATTACATTCTTATCTGTACTTTTCAATTAATTTAATTTGTTTCAATAAATTATCATTCTGTAAAAAACTTCGTGAAATTCTTTGCAGGTTTTACTGAAATTGTATTTTACTAAAATTTCCGTTTCCATGTAGTTTAACGTTAAGCGACTTCTTTCTTTTCTCCAGGCATGAAACATTATTCTAAACATTCTTTCACTCATTGCATTTGAGTGAGTGAGAGCAAAAATAAATTGGACTATTTTTTGCATGATTTGGTACATTGCATGTTTTCAAAGAAGTTGCCCATCTTTCTTCGTATGAAAAGTTTTTTAATTATGGCACTATTTCTTTTAAGTGAGAAAATTCGTCAAACAAAACATCTAAGTCAATATCAAGATTCGACATTGGAAATAATTTTACTACATTTAAGAGATCTTCAAAATGTAGAGCTTCTTCTAATTCAAAAAACTAAAACTCTCCAATTTATTTCCAGAAAAAAGAAACCTAGATTGAATGTAGTCAGGTATGTTTTCTAAAAACATAGTGGATCTTTCAATAGATAAGTTTTTTCGGTCATTATATCACAGCTATCCGGTTTTTGTTATGCAATCGCTCCATAAAATTTTTCTTCTAGTCGATATTTGAGTGCAACTCGCAGATTTTTTAGTAAATCAAACATTTCAATAACAATAGGACCTTCTTGCTTCATCTTTAAAATTACATTTTGTAAAAGCGACCCTACGTTTGAAACTAAACCTAAATTACCCTCAGCTAGTTCGTTGTTTAAAAAATCTAACAATAAAGGCGGTGCAGAAGTCTTTCAATTAAAATAAGATTTAATTGCCTCAAAATTTTTGTATCGAGTCTATAGCCGGCAGCAGTGAGAGCTATCTAGCAGAAACATGCCGAAACATTTAGGAATACTCCACATCACAGTATTCATAAAATTCCATCAAAGCTCGCTTCCTTTTAGTATGAGAGCTAAATTCGTTAAATATTTTTACGACAATGTATTCCACATCAAACTTTAAGCAATTGGAAGCCTTTTTAATGCAATTAGTAATCATGTGGCAGAGGCCTTCGATATCTATAATATCGTGGCTTACTTTTTTTATTCAATGAATACACTTTGATGGCATCCAACATTTACGTTTGCGTTATCTTCGCAATAACTAATAATGTTTTTCAAATCTAGTCCCGCTTTTTCAATTTTAGAAATTAAACAATTAGCAATCTCTTGTGATGTTTGCGTTGAACATTAAAAAAATTTAAATTTTTTGTTTGCAATACACCTTTCAAAAAAATATAGCACTACTAATGGAAACATTTTTGTTTCCTTTGTTCGATGCATCCGTTGCTATCGAAAAAGGAAGATTATTGTTTTTAATATCAGAAATGATTTTATATTGGGATTCTTTTGCTGAAATATTCTATGCTATCTTGGAACATTTTTTTTCCGTGACAAGTAAATCCGGACATAAATTTAGAAACCTAAAATATTACGGGAAATAAGGCGCTGTTAAAGCTGACCGAATTAAAACTATGTGCATGCCGTATAGTATGAAAGATAATTTGCTTCTGCAGCTGCCGTTTATTAAAAGAAGATAATGAGGACGATGAAGACGCCAAATAAAAGAACTTAAACTTTTGGTACTTGCTGCTGTTTTCACATGTTTTTGGTGTTTTTCCGTTTCCAGGTGTCTTTTCACATATGCAATTCCAGCTTTTGCAATACTGAATTCGGAGCTGCAATAAATACATTTTAAGTATCCATCCTTTGCGGCTGGCAATCCAAGAATATATTTTTTACATTCTTCGTTGAAACGATTAGTTCCTCTTTTTCTTTTCTTGCGCCCCAAATCTTGATTTCGACTGTTGTGCTCTTCTTCTGCATTATAATCTTCTTCAGAAAGATTTTCTACTACTGGTGCTGTTTCAATTTTTAACTGGCGACGCTTCAAATTTAAAATAATGTTTACGTCAATTTTTTATTTAAAAACTAATAAGTGGCACAATTTACAAAACCAACAATAATGTAATAATTAATTAGTTAAAAATTTTAATTTAAAAAACTCTCATTAAATCACTAACAAAAAGAACAAAACTTAAAAAACAGAATCAAAGATTAGAAAAAAAAGGATAAAATAACGGATTTCTCACCTTGTTCCATTAAAAAAAAGAGAACTCTATTTTGATTGGGTGAAAACATCTGTGAGTAAAGCCGGCTGAAGATGGAAAAGATGAATCCACGGAGAAAAGATAAATTAACCCAGCAAACGCCACGATCGTACGACATGCATTTTACAACTAGAGTTACTCTATCTTATTCCAATTTTAGTGAAGATGTCCTCTTTCTAATTTACAAGGCCAATAAAAAGAGTATTTAATGAAAGAATAGACGATTTGCGGTCTTACTGATTGTATTTGTCGATTAAATTTAATTATTTAACAATGATATTAACTGTGCTGTAACATTTTATTTGATTTTTGTTTCTTTCCAGTGGATTTTCATAAACGTTTCTATAAGAGAATTTTTAATTTTTGACAAAAAAGTACATTGTGATATTTCTTTGCAGATTATTGAAAAAAGTACATGTCAAACAAGGAAACAGAAATTTAGTACTGTACTTCCTAAATCAGTACAACTAACAAGCCTAAGCATGATAGATATCTATATAAATAATAAGCGAGGTCATCGTGTCCCGCGAAAGAGAGGATGAGTGTTCCATATTTATCAATTCAAAATTAATTAGACTCATCGTAGGAATTGAAAACTTGAAACAAAGAACACTTGATAAAACGAAATTTCATTTTCCTGTCGTCGATTTTCGAATACGCGTTGAATCAGTCCACAAATTAATTTTTAAAGCGAAAATTTGACATTTTTACGTGAAAATCTTTCGTCGACAAAATTATTTGTACTGTTGCCGATTTATTTCGATTGACTGGAAATATATATTTGTATCGCATCAGTACACATATTCAATACATTTAGTAGCAGTTTTGAAGTTTAAAACAATACCATCGTTAAGATAAATATAACGACAGTAACGAAAATAAACAAATATTCAATTATTCATTGATATTGTTTTAATTAAGTCAGATATAGAGATTAAAATTGCAGAATTTTCGAAGTTCTTTGAGGACATGATCTACGAAAGCTTAGTTATTAATCTTTGATAAAAACAAAAAACTTAAATTTAGATAAATTTATTTTAATGAAATGATCTTATATGCACTAAAAGTAAAAAATTAACCAAAATTTCAAATAATTCAATGGTCCAGAAATTAAATATAATTTAGGGCATATGAAATGTATAGTGTAATGTTTAACAAATAAATCTTCGTTAATATTACTTTACCACAACTTTCATTCCGTCAAAACTATTTTTACTGCCTAAAACATTGAATTAGGAAAATTTTATATTTGTTATTTACTTTTTAGGACATATAAAAGTTGCTTTCATTAATTTTTTAATTAAATTTTATTTTTACTTAAAACTTAACTCATGCACACCCGTCATTTTTGACCGGCGGTTACACTAGTTCAATCATAATAACACATTCATATAAACTGATGTGGCTTTCTCCATATTTATATGGCAAATTACATGTTGTTAGCTCTGGGATCGTTGTCAATATTTACTTCCGGTTGACAATTAAGAAAAGAAAAGGGAGCGTTACTAAGACGTAACTAAGCATCAATTGTTAACAATAGTCTTCGGTAGGTGGCGTGGTGGTGGCAGTTAAAAATATAAGATATCTCTTAAACAATGCATTATATGGAAAAATGTATCAAACAAAGGTTGTGGAAAATAAAATTTCCTACAACGTTTATCCCAATACATTTTTACATTTATCAAATATTAAAGCAAATATTTCAAAATAACGGATAAGTGACAAGAGTAAATACCCACTTCCGGTCGACCGATTTTTACCAAAAACTAATCAGATTTTCTAACGTATATAAAAATGTTAATTATAAAACTTTGCGTTGACCTGATTAATAGTTTTTGAGTTAGAGCGCCCATAAAAATCTATCACATACAGACAGACAGTCACACAAACATCATCGAGAAAATGGCCAAAACGTGTTCAGGGCACCTCAAAACGTGCATTTCCGTTGAAATTTCGAGTTCGATTTTTTTTTCATGAAAACAGTACTTCCTCATACTACGTATATGGAGAAAATAATAACTACTTCAAAGAATTATAGTGCTCCATAGGCTGAGTTCAGTGCATAGCTCTACTTAAGCATGAGTTGTGAGCCCTGTCAAGTTTTCGACGCCATGAAAATTTTAAAGCAACGAAACGGAAATAAATAAAAAACCCTCAAAATAAGTCTTCAAAAGATAAACAAAATAAACTTTGATATTTACCCATTAAAATATAATACCACGTAACTGATAAATGTGAAAATGCCAGGGGAGGGACATTACTACTTGCGCAACGCCGGTTCCTAAAAAGGAAAAGCCAAATCAAAACTTAACAATAACAGGAAGTAACTTCAATCAACGCTCCCGTTAAAATTTTTAAACCGAATAATTTCCGTTTTATTCCGAAATCGGTTACGCATACTCCATAAAAATTTAATAAGGGTTCCGTTGAGGGCTCATCGCGAGACGAATCGCCATCTTGACACTGATTTCAAAGCAGCACGTAACTACCCACGAAAAAGCGCAACGATTTCCGTTTGAGAATCAGCGATGTACGTAGATTAAAAAGAATTAATTACAGAAAACAAATTTAAAGTTAAAATCGAATTCAATTTTTAGCAATTGGATTCAACCCGTGGTTACCTTTGAACGGTATATGCTCCCTATTAATAAATTAAGAGCCCCCGAGGTAACTCTTTTTCTCATAATGTTTTTAACTAAGCAATTTATAAAATAGAATATCCATCAGAAATTCCATGGATGAAACGTCGATATTCGCAAATATCCTGCATCATGAAACGACCAATGAAGTAAACATTTTGTTTTTTTTTTCCAATTCAGGCCAATTTTCCTATAAATTAAGATTTCCTTGTGGTAAAATAGTGTTTATTGAAAACAATAAACGCCCCACGTAAAACCTTTGTTTTTTTTGCAGTTAGACCGCTAAGTGAATGTTCTCAATACATGTTTTTCAACAATTCGTTTCCTTTCACGGATATTCTACATCTAAATATCCCAAATAATAATTCACGTGTAGATAGCCTGCACATAATGAAAGGCTATATAGATTCAAGAAAATTTAGCCTATGTTTCTCCCATACGCAAATGTGTAACGTTTAGCGATATTGCGAAATCCTTGACACATTCTGCGAAGGAGGGTTTAATCAAAGAACCTGGCAATGTTTCAGCTTTGGATGGCTCATCTATACAAGGCATAGGCATGGCAATGGAGTTGGCGGGAAATATCGTGAGAAATAGGCTGGAAGTTGCCAAATCATAGAACATTTACAGAAACACTTGAACAGTCTAGCGGATCCCTCGAATCTGGAAAAGAATTGCGAAGTATATTTATTCTTATATGTCAGATGAGAATAGTGACCGACTCTGTCGCATGAGAAAATACTCCTCATATACTTTCAAAGCACTTTTATGTAAAAGAAATGATACAATAGTCGCGTTTATATTTAAATTTATTTGGATTCCTAGATATAAAGCGTAATTTTTACAAGAAGATGTTGCACGAGGGTCTCACGACTGCCACGCAATCTCAAGACTCCGATACCGATTATGTGTGCAGCTTGGATGTTTTATTTCGCATAGACAGGGATATTGTTGTAACCACCTGACAATATGGACACTAAATAAGATAAAAAGTAATAATTAAACATGCGACAAAAACGAAAAAAAAAAAACGTTTTTTTTCTTTTCTCTTGCCTTTATTATCTAAAAATGTGTCATTAGGTAGTATTTAGGTACAACAATGGTTAATAGAATAATAATATAGTAATACAGGTATTCACAAATATCCTAAAAACCATTGTAAAGAATTGGCCAGATATACTGAGAATAAAAGTGTAAGATGGTGTCAAACATCGTCATAATTCAAGGTATCCAATAGATAATTATCGATATAGCCTTATGGCAGGGATACAACTGATAAATTACAGCCACATAAATATTGGGAGAACCAGACTTTTAGAAACCAACTCTGAGGTCACTTCCTATGACGGTTGCTTTGTAAGCATGATGGGATATGGTTACCACCACTTTGACGTACGTTTGAGGTACCTAATTTTTGAATTCTGGATGACAACGAAATGTCTGATTTGCCTGGGATTATAACC
Source organism: Tanypteryx hageni (assembly GCA_028673005.1). Lineage (NCBI taxonomy): Eukaryota > Metazoa > Arthropoda > Insecta > Odonata > Petaluridae > Tanypteryx > Tanypteryx hageni. Next base: position 62,117,479 of record CM054114.1, on the reverse strand, counting down.
AGGCATAATCGATAACTGTCAGAATACCCAAAAGCATTTTCGAGAAAGGCCGACGACCGACATTCTAGATAAAAGCAGACGCGAAGAAACCGCATCAACAACAAATGGTCAAAAAACTAAAACACAAATAAAAAAGGAATTTCAGTAAACGATTAGCGGTTAAACATTTCCTTCAAACAAAAGCTATCCTTTCTCTCGAACTCGACCCGAACCTGACTATTTAACCACCGCAATTCCTTTCATTAACTACCAGAATACGATGGTAAATTATACGTTTCAAATGAAAACGTCAGGTATCAGATGTAATGAACCTTTTTCGAACAAAAAATAAAGCTGATAACTTAATAGAGAGAGAAGTGACGTGCTCTCCTTTCTCTCTCTCTCTCTCAGAGACAGTGTAAATACCCCGAGGACTTTGAAGACTCATCTCGCACGCGGGGTTGAAACAAGAAAACGTTGAAAGAATACCGCCGGGATAAAAATGAATCAGGTTGGACTGGTTGAAGGGCATTTTCGAGGGAAAAAGAGTTTCCGCTTAGTCGGTCGTGCGTAAATCGAAGCATAAAGAACGAGGAGGATGTAAAAAAAAGCGAAAATCACGTACGACGGACATGCGAATATGGTCGAAGACAAGAGAGGCGGCGGAAAATGATTTAGCTCTCCGTGCGTCGGGGCATCGTATGAATAATGCAGGAGAAAGAGAGAGAGAGAGAAACGCTTTGTTTTCTTCATTTTTTATTCGCGAACCGCGGGGGTATTAATTCAGACGGGGTCGCAAACATGATTGAGATATAGGCGATTGCTATTGATTGTAATTGAAAATCGTCGGGAATGCGACACCTGTGGCCACCGCTGTGAGGCACTGATGTGATCGAAAGCTATTTTTGTCAATGATTCGAAGAATCTGAGGGTTTTTTTTTGTTATACAAGTATTATCTCTCTCTCTCTCTTTAAATGGGAAATATATAATTAAACTCTAGAAAAGCTGATACTGAATATAATTCCAGATGAATATTATTAAGGCCGTTAAAAAACACTAATAATTACTCTAAAATCGTCTAGTCCTATGACTAAATTATTCATGAACGCAAAAAACAATAACAGTTACTGTTTTACTATACGCAGGAATAATATAGTTATTTTTCAACTTTATCACAAATTAAATATTTGCTCAGCTGAGGGTTCAGTTCTACTCCGCGAAATAAATATCTCTGTGCATAAATTTCACTAAATTATACTCAAAACACTCATTTTATACGAGAGATTGAAGTTTTTTTGAAAAAAATACAAAAAAATAAAAGGCTATTGACTAGCTCTCTTATAAAATTGTAGATTAAGGCAGGAAATTCGATGCTGGGATTCCTTTTAAATTCTACGAAGTGTACTTCAAATAAGTGCATCGTTAACTCGAACGAGAAGAGTGGAGCGAAAATTGAGACAGAGAATTCCAAACGCCGTCATTTTGATTATATACCAGTAGCATCCTGCTCGGTATGTATCACGTTAATAAGGTGGCTTAAAAAAGAAATTGCTAGCATTATTTTTTCTTCTGAATTAAATTTCAATTATCCCGATTAGACGCCATTAAACGGAAGATAACTTCTCAAAAGTGCTAACAACCATTAGGTGATAACGACGGGGAAATTAAAATAAAAACTGTTTTGAAACTCTACAGGTAATTGTGATTATTTGCGTGAGATTTATGAAATGAAGGCAGTTTACTTTCAATTAGTACTTTATATACATTTTTTTTAATTTGAGTCTTTCATTCGAATTGGTTTTAGTTAAACTTGAGGAAGGGAGTCGAACACATTCCTGACAACAAGAAGTTTAATTTATTAATTTGTTTTTAAATAAATAAAATAAGACTATTTTGAATAACTATATAAGTTGTAGACTGAGGTTGGTGCTGTCTGAGATATTGATATGTTTAAAATTTTAAAGCAATTTTAAAACGGAGATTCTATACGAAAGAATATTTGTTTAAGCATCACACTATCAAGACTTTTAGTATGACTAAACGGACAGGAGCTTTTTTAAAAACTAACCTTTGCCAGGATATGCATTTTCGAAAGCGTAGCGTATATTTCAAAAGAAAGAAATAAAAAATATCCTCTCTATCTGAATTTGAGGTCGAAATAAAAAAATAGAATAAGAATCGGTCACGTGACGCGCATATTTCCTCGAAACTTTATTTAGCCTATCGATTCCTTTCATTTGAGGCGCACGGTAGAATCCTTCTCCGCAGAAGCGAAAAAATAAATAAAATAAAAACAACCTGCGGTCCAAGGCGGTCTGACGAGTTGATCACGTGACCCCCAGTGCTTTAAGGGAGAAATGCATCTTCCTCGTTGGCGACTCCGTAACGAAGGGATCTTGTCCTTCTGAGGACCCTCATCCACACACAGTAGACTTGAACCCCTTTCTTTCTCTCCCGCATTCTCCCCCACGTAAGGTCTCACCCTTCCATTGAGAAAAAGAAATGAAAAAAAAAGTCCGCTCGTTCCTAAACCTCCAATCAGTCCCTTTGGCATGGTTAATATCATCGCGCGAGAAGGAAGCAAGAGAGAGAGAGAGAGAGGGGGGGGGGAGAGAAAGAGCCGGATCTTCGAGGGGTTGTACACAAAGAAGTAGTTAACTCGCGAGGGTTGGGTGCCAGAGGAGATGAGAATTAAATGGAGGGTGGGAAGAGGCTAGGGGAAATGGAGATATGGAGGAGGTTAGGGGCTGTTGAGTAGACTAAGCGGTTAAGCAATGACTAAGAAGTATTTTTTCTTCTATTCTTCGTGGAGTTGTCTGCGATTAGGGTGGGGGTGAGAATGAAATGGCTTAAAGAGCGAGTTTGGAGCGAGGGTGGATCGTAAGGAATGGGTTAAGAGGGGAAATGATAATATGTTAAATTTATTTTGAGATTGTCTCTACATTTGCATTTATTTTTATTATAACTTGGGTATTTTTCATTTGTAAATCCCATTCAAACTCGCGGTAAATTCAAACAACACCTATTTACATTGCATAATAAAATTTTAAATATGACTATTTAATTAGTTAAGCTCTATATTTTGGTATAACTGCAGTATTTTTTCGACAGAACTGGTAACACCATATTTAAAACTTAATTGACAGGGTTATAGAATTAAAAAAATGGAACTTTAGTACGGTTTAGAAAATTCTTGTTAGACGCGAAATATGAATTTTAAAAATATGTCCTGTAAGTTGCGCTCCTTAAGTGCATCAAGATTTATAAATATGCGTAAAAGATTCCATTTTCCTTCTGCACCGTTCGCAATTCATGTGGTTGAAAGTTATCGATGCTTCTGTGGATAAATGTTATAAAATGTACACATTTAACACTCCGGCATCTTATACATAAAATTCATTGTAATCGTTTCGCCTCAAAGTTGGGAAATATTAATACAGAAATAGAGAAATGGACATCATCGTGGGAAAGAGAATCCTTTAAGTATTGCTTCGGCGATAATTGAATAAATCGGCATTTTTTGATGAGTTTGGGTTTTATTTATTTATTAACTAGCGTAAATTCCCGTTGAAATTCAACGGAAAAATTGGAACATAATATATTCAACTATATTGAAAGGAAGTGAGCTAAATCTGACTTTTACGAACATTAGATAAGACAGGAACAGGTTTTCACTTTAATATATTTTTTATATTTAATAGTAAAATACAATAAGAATATACAATTTTGAACTAAGTTAAGAACATCTTTAACGTTATATTCCGAAAAAATTAGCTATTATGGACTCACCAGATATGTTGGTTTTCTGTATGAACAACAATGCTGTTGATCGCCAAGGAACGTTTCAATAAGAATGCAAAATTCGACAAATTTTCGAATATTTTAGCTTAATGTGAGCGAACAATTCCAAAACAAAAATCGACGATAAGAATAAATATTTTCATTTAATTTCCTTTAAAATGGTTCTTATCCGAAGATCGTGCGTCAATTACTTCTAATTTAATTTTGCAAAAGAAAATAAGTCTGCAAGTGTGAAAGAGGTATATTTAAGATCCCTCTTATGGGAAATCCCATATAGCGTTCCAACCAACAACCCAACCAACAGATTAAGGCTTTTATTAATATTTTAATCAATTTAATTAATAATAATTTCAATTATATTAATTTTATTATGAAAATAATAAATTACGATGATAACGTCTAAGCTATTTTGGGGAATGACAAAACGTAGCTTGATCTGACGCCCTTGCAGCGCGGAATGGAACGGCAAACCTTTCCATGTCCCCCGAAGGCGTTCAAAACAAGACGGGAGGAAAAAACAGAAAAAACGGACTTAATCGGGAAAAATAAACATTATAAGGAGCCGTAAAATCCAAAACAAAAAGAGGAGGCGAGAATGCGGAGTCGGATAAACGAATAACTGTAGTTTGGACGAAAGGAAAGGATTATGCGGGATGGGGAGGTAAGGGAGAGTTGTACCGGAAGGGAGGGTGGGGGAAGAGGGAGAGGTTGGGGAGGAAAAGGAGCAATAGCGATGGATGGAAATAACTACACGGGGAGGAGGAGAGAGGAAATGGACGCACTTTTTAGACTCCTATCCGCCTCCCATCTCCACCCCTTCCTATACCGCGTTTTCCATCATCCAATTCTACAATCCAACCATCACCTCCTTTTTTTTACCCACCCCACTCCTAAAGACTTCTCCAACCCTCTCCTCAACCCTCTTTTACCCACAATTCAAACCCCACCCCCCATTTCCCTACCCCCACCCTCTCTCGCAAACCTTCCCTTCCCAAACCCCTCATCGGCTCAGATCAAAGGGAAATATGTAAGAGGTGGTTAGGGAAAAAGGAAGGAGGGATTTAAAAAAAAAGAGGGGAGTGGGAGGATTTTTGCGGCGAGGGGTTCGAGGGAGGGAGAGAGGGAGGGAGGAGATGGAGTGGGAAGAGAGAGAGGTGACGGCGCCCACATTGATCCGCGGCGAATTTTCAATTCAGAAAAGAGAGGGAAAGAATGAGGTTTTTTTTATCCTTGGCGTCACTCTATATACGAGTATACCGGTCCACGGTTCTCTCCTCCATTTCACTCCCTCTCTTTCCCCTCCCACGCGTCTTTACTATAACCCGCCACCCCCTTCCTCTCTCCATTTATCGCCCTCATCTCCCATCTCTTCTCCTGTCATATAGCTCGGCAGGCGATGTATGATGGCCTGTGTGCATGCTCTCTCTCTCTCTCCCTTTACCCCGTTCGAGGACCGAATGAGGAGCGGGACACGCTCATTTGTTCGTTCGGCTTCTCTCAGATCTTCTTCCAGTCATTCGCGAGAGGTCCGAGATATTGCAAGCGGAGGAGGGAGAGGGAATTCCTACACGCCGCCGCAGCTGCACTCTCCCCCGTCCTCCTTCCCGTTTCGGGGACCGGCGAAAAAACCTCGCTGTGTAACTTGCGAAAAAAAAATCGCTCCGGTTCTCTCCCCTTTCGTTTAACTCTGCCTGCCAGAAACGAACGCGCGATAATTTTCCCGTCGAGAAAGGGAGAAGACTCGCTAAATGAATATTGAATAACCACTATCAAGTTGGCCTTAAACAGGGAGAATAGTTCAAAGTAGCTCTGAAAAAGTGAAGGAATTATATTGTTTATCCTTGATTCGACCGCAGGTCGAATATGCGTCAACAGTATGGGATCATTACGAAAAGGGACTCACTATGGAGATAACAAGATGGAAAAGTATACTCCATAAATGGAATACACAGAGATTTCAAAGGCGTTCTTAATGGGAAATGCTTATGAAACGGTATCGAAAGATTAGGCGATTCTCGAATTTTTTCACCGAAACTATAATCTAAGGGAATATCTTGTAGTAAATGTTGTTCTCTATCCGAATAAATTTTTTAATCTATACCTCGCAGATCATATAAGAGAATGGGAGAGAAATATATGGATTTTTAATTGTTGTTCGCTGAGAGAATCGTCTTAGCCATCGATGTAAACAAAATATGCGATGTTTTGCTCGGGATTTTCTCGAATTTTTATCTCTGAAACCATAACTCGTAATTGCGTGGCCTCGCGGACTTTCTTGTAGTAAATGTTGTTCTCTATCCGAATAATTTTTTCAATCTATAACTTACAGATCATATGAGCTAAGGAGATAAAAGTTTGATATTTCATTGTTGCTTGACGGATGCTATTTAACGAGATACGAGTATATGTTTATTAAAGTAAATATGTAAAGTGGAAGTTCTAATTGATGGATTCAGTTGAAAATCACAATTGGGCGATAAATTGTAATAAAGATCACCCATACCTAATTAAATTAAAATCCGTCCAGCGGTTTAGGAGATGAAAGTTACGACGGACGGACGGACCAGTCGTGCCCATAAGGCGTTCCTCTATTACCGCCTCGCTGGTAAAGAACGCTTAATGAAAAAGTTACAGCGCAGGGCAGCTAGATTCGTAAAGAGAAATTACGGTAAGAAACAAAGCGTAACGTCATTAATAGGAAATCTGAAATGGCTTCGTTAGAGGAACGTAGGCTGCAGGCTAGATTTAAATTGCTGGAAAAATATATGTCGCAGGGATTAGCGAATAAGGTGGTAGATCTTCTCAGAAGCAAGACGTATCTTGGAAGGCAGGACAGCGAGGATAAGATTCGCGAGATCGACAGTAGGACGAAGCGATATAAAGGATCGTTTTTCTCTAGGACGATAAGAGAACATAATAGAAAAAGGTAGCGTAGGGAAACTAGGGAACTTTGGTGCACTGCACCCCCTGCCATCCACCAAAAAGGTGACTTGCAGGGTATCATATACATGTATATTCTTAATGACATAAGAAAAAGGAAGAAAATATAACCTGCGATAGCTATTCCAATATTTATTTGGAATTTTATTTCGTTACAATTGAAATTGTGGTCAGTTATGAAATAATTATCGTAATTACTGGTAGAAGAGTAAATATTAAGCAATAGTTTCCTGATGCCACTAATGGTACAATACCTCAAAAATTGAAATAACCAGTGTGGTAGAGGTGCATTAAAATTATGCAATAAATTTCGAGATAATGAGCAAAGATTAAATTTTAAAATGTAATTATGGCAGGTATTGATAATTGACAAACAAGATGATCCAAACGGAACTTATGATGCCTACTTTCCAAATTTTCATAATTTAGCGTTATAAAATATTACAAATACATTCGAACGGAAAACTAAGTTGATCACACGTTTTTGTGTAAAAAATAACGTGTTTATGTATTAGACTATACTGAACCCGAGTTTAACAATAGCCGTTGCAATGGCAACACTCTCGTAATGAGCGATAAACAACAAGTCCAAACCAGGACTAATGCAGGCTGGTATCCCAACGTTGACGCCTCGAGTTGATTACTTATATTGACAGGAAATGTTTCAGGATGTTAGTCAATCCAAGAAATTCTCATACCATAAATACCATTTGTAATTCCTAGTTTATCAATGATAGAGAAAAATTGGAAAACAAATTAATAGAGCATTATCAGGTTTATAATACTAAAAGCAATGTCAAAATCTCTTTCTGACATTATAATTTGCATGTATTTTTTTAAATAAATGAATTTAATACATGTTACTGTTTATATGTTAATTAGGAAGATGCCAGTTGAAATTCAACGAGAAAGTTCTTTTATGAAATTCCACGAATAGATGCGACGCGAAGCTATTATCCATGTCAATGATACCCAATTACACGAAACCGGCAACGATGCGAATCACTGCGAATGCATCAAATTCTCGCGTTAAAAACTGATCTGTTGATCGATTCGACGCGTATTAAAAAATCGATGACAGGAAAACAAGCTCTCGATCTTTTAGGCGTTCGTAGTTTCAAGCCTTTAACTTCTACCATGATTCTAAGTAATTTTAATGTGCGAATGATTAATGCTCTAAATTCAAATGTATTCCTTTTCATAAATAACGCATCGAACGTTGTTTATTATCGTTACTATGAAAATCGTTTCCCTCTCTTTCCTTCTCTCTCTCTCTCGTATTAAAAGCATTCAAAGCATGCTTTCAATTAACAATAGTCTTTCGAGGTTTAACAATGTAATGGGTTGGCAAAGCAACATCCCGTTAAAATGGAAAGATTTCCCCAAAATATGTGAATTAAACGTTTGACATGAGGAAGTGTATAAGTTCATACCATAGCTGCCAATGCAAAATTTCAGCAATATTGATGATTAAAAGCACCAAAAATATATATCAATTGATGATTTGACGTATTCTAGTTCATTTAGAAATGCTAAACTGCGAATCAGGTCTGTATTTCAAAATAAATCAACGCGGCTTCAAGAGCAAATACTTATACTGACGATTCATTTTTCTCCAATCTTGCCTAACGTATTCTTAATTTGACACTTTTCGGAGGTCATATTTCGAAAAAAATTGTATTAAAAACTAATCAACTAAGGTATGGAAAACTTTCCGAGTCGAGCAAAAATAACTTTTCAAACTTTTTGCAATTAAGTCTTCCCGACAAAGAAGAATGAATAGAAAGCAAAGAGGAAAAATAACGGATTATCTTTAGAGGGAGGAAATTGGAATTGCCTCGAATCAAACTAACAGTACCTATATTTACCGAAGAAATGTAACGTGGCGAGGATGTGAGTCACGTTTGATTGATTCCAATTACCCTTTTCTAGCTGAGCAGAGTAATGTGAGGGGATTTCATTAGCGGCTGTGTGGCGGTTATTGCTACTTGTAATTCTAGCGTCATTTCATTCATTAATTTTTAAGAGAAAGTGACAGAGTTTCGAGACCTTGTCAAAAGACGGAAATTTTAAGTCTTATGCAATCTCTTTTACATTTAGCAAAAACTACCGATAAATTAAAATCCATTTTCTCTAAACATTTTCAAGCAAAAATATGAAAGATTCGCGGTTCACTAATATAGAATAACGTCGGAAGGTAAGAATATTACTCAACGTGGTAGTTGAGACGAATTTGATCGTTTAAATTAAGTGCAGTCTATTCCAATTATGAAATGATATAAGACAGGACAGACAGACAGCCTCAAAAATTAATACAAAAACGAAAAGAAAAACCTGGACATTAATTACGATAAAAGGTGAATTACTATTCCATCGTGGAGGATAAACTAACAGCTTGGTTGTATATTTGTAACCTATTGTAAAACATGGTCTGCTAAAATAAATGAGCACGAGAACCGTCAGTTCATATCAAACGACAACACAATTTCAAAATAGACATCCGTGCAATTATTTTCAAAATATAAATACGGTAAATCTTAGAGTTACTCATAGGTAATTAAGCAGCGATGAAAGACAGAATTACCTAAAAGAAAATGTACAAAACGAAGAAAGATTTCGACGACGGGAACGTGAGAACAAAAAAGCTTTACAAAAAGGAAATGAACCTGCTGTTAAATCATTTAAAATTCTCTTCTTGAAGCACGACCCGAATGCGGTATTCTGATACAAGTACCTTGCTGTAAAGATTTATAGCATTCTATTAGTTAGGCTGACTGTTTAAGGAGGGTTCACGAAAGAAAGACTTGGCGGCTTTGTTAGCTCTTAATGACCGAGCCTATTGGTTGTAATCAAGCTCTACCAAAAGGAAAAGTATATAACAATAAGTTATACTTTCGATCCGTTGGAACTTTTACGGTAAAGCACGTTAAAACGGACCGGTTTCCTAGCATTTTTGCCTTTACGAAGCAAGGAACCAATAATTAACTTGTCGAATCCAATCGATATTATAATAAAAGTAGATAAAGCAATTTTGGTTTATAAGTGTACACCAAACTGCTGATGTAATCAAGTTTCAGATGAAGGTTTTCTCTGCGTTCTCGGTTGCCGGTGGAGATTTTCGGGTTTCGTCGCGTTGAGAACGCACATAGTTGATGGCCGACATTTCGCACGCGTTGCAGTAGGCCTCTTCCTGAACTTACTGCAACGCGTGCGAAATGTCGATCATTAACCATGTTCTCAACGCAGCGAAACCCAAAAACCTCAACCAGGAATATAAATTAATTACGGCGATGACAAAATGAATAATTTTAACCTAAAAGTTTACTAAAGTCAACCCAACCAATCATATCCAGCAATTGAAAAATAAACTTAGGTACTGAATATGAAGGGAGATAGGTTTTACCGTAATATTGCAGCATCTCGTCTAAATTGGTATACAGCAACACCTCGATTTATGCGACACACAGGTTCCTGAAAGTTTCGCGCTACGCGAAATTCGCGCAAAACGAGGTCATTTTGTCAATGAGGACAGGTTCCATGGACGCGAAAACTAAAGTGTAATATTAATATAAATGCGCCTAATGCTGATCAAGTTCACACTCGTTCAGTACGCAAAATTTGATCTCCCAGTTCAGTTCTAATTGTAATTTAATATGATTTATACGTTTGTATGTAAAATTCCATTTAAAATTAAATATATTACCTATTTTAAAATAATGTTAATTATTTGTAGTACCTATTTGTATGGAGTAATTATTAACCCATAAAAATGGATATATGGATAATAAGAACACCTAATAGTGGTAAGAAAACAAGAGAAAATAGTGAAGAAATAAAAGTTTCAGATGTAGTGCTATCAAGACCAGTTACAACTTCACCAGAGCCTTCCACGTCATCATCAACATTATCACTTGGTGCATAAAAAAAAACAATTGTATCAAAAGAAAATGTACGACATGAAAAAATTCAAAAATATGATCCTGCATACTTAAAATATGGTTTTATATCCTCATTATGTAATAATGAAGAGAGGCCAATGTGTGTAATCTGTTTGAACCAATTGTCAAATGAAAGTATGAAACCGGGGAAATTGATTCGGCCTCTAAATACCATGAACTGTGAATACAAAAATAAGGCACTAGACTTCTTTGAAAGGAAAGCAACATATTTACAACGGCAAAACCAATTACTCGCAAAACAGACCAAATTGAATGATAAATTACTGAAGGCATCTTTTGAGGTGGCTTTATTAATTGCAAAAACCAAAAACCTTACACAATTGCAGAGGATCTTGTATTACCAGCAGCAATAAAAATGTGTGAAATTGTACATGGCGATAAAATTGCTGAAACTTTAGGGTCGATCCCTGTTTCAAATGATACGATTAAAAGAAGAATAGATTATATTGGGGACAATATCAAATCTAAACTGATATCTCGCATCAAACAGAGTAACACATTTGCAATTCAACTTGATGAATCTACAGACATTACAAACTATGCTCAGTAAATGGTTTTTGTGAGATACCAATACAATTTCCAAATTCATGAGGACTTACTCATTTTCCAGACTCTTGCCGGGACTACAAAAGGAATAGATATATTTTTAAAAGTACATGAATTCTTTTCAGAGAATGAGCTTGAATGGCCAAAATTCGTAGGTGTATGCACAGATGGTGCAGCAGCCATGACTGGAAGACTTTTGGGATTCATTGCAAAAGTGAAAAAATTATGTCCAAATGCGAAAAATGGTCATTGCATTATACACAGAGAACATTTAGTTTTTCGAAAAATTGGTTGTGAACTCAATGAAGTGTTGAGTGCAGTTATAACTATAGTTAATTTTGTTAAAAGCCGAGCTGTCAATTCGAGGCTATTTAATACTTTATGCAAAGAGATGGGGTCTGTTCATGAAACTTTACTATATCATACCGAAGTAAGATGGCTTTCTTGTGGCAAAGTATTGAAAAGAATTGTAGAACTCAGTGACGAACTTCGAATCTTTCTTCATGATAAGAAACCAGATCTAGCTGCGCATTTTAGCGATCAAAAGTGGATGTGTTTTCTTTCATATTTGGCAGATTTCTTCGAGAAAGTAAACGAACTCAATATTTCTCTTCAGGGGAAAAATATTAACATTTTGATCCTGAATAGCAAACTTCAGGCTTTTCAACAGAAGCTCTTGTCATGGTCAAAAGGTTTTGAGCGAGAATGCACTGATATGTTTACATGCCTTAATGATTTTCTTACAAAAGATAATATTTCGCTCTCAACATCAATCAATATGTGATCATCTTGCCAAATCACAATTCTTTTTCAAAAATATTTTCCTAATTTAAATGAGGACAAAGAATACGATTGGAAAAGAACACCATTTGCTTCTTCTTTAAAATATGACCATATTACGTGGGTGGCTCAAGGAGAATTGATTGAAATAAGATCAGATTCATCCCTTGAAACAGAATTCAATGAACGAGAACTAGCAGATTTTTGGATAAGACGACAGCAAGAATATCCCTCACTCGCAAAAGCTGCCTTAAATATCATAGTCCCCTTCGCTTCAACATATCTTTGCGAAACTGCATTTTCATCGCTTTTGGTAATTAAAAACAAGCACAAATCATGTCTATCGACACAAGCTTTGGAGGCAAATCTGAGAATTGCCATTTCAAATATTACACCCGATATTGAATTATTGCGTCAAAATATGCGATCACATCCATCTCATTAGCTAGTACATATTTTGGAAAGGTAGTAATACATTTTAAGTTTGCTTTAATTATTTTTATTGTATTTTTCCACGCAAAGAAATTAGAAATTTCTAAATATAGTAGAAAATGTATATGTAATAAGCTTTATCAAAAGTGGTTGTTAATTCATTTATATTTTTCATATTTTTTCCAATAAAAAATATTATTATTTAGTACAAGATTTTTATTATTGGGTCAGGGAAACCTTGACATTTTAAAAATCGAATTTGAGGGGCCCTGGAGTCAATACATTTGAGAAGCACTGCCATAAACGATATAACTAACATCCACAAATCTGTAAAAAATAGAATTTTTAATTCATATACGGTTAGGGTGTCTCTATAATCGACCACCTTTGTTTTTTTTTAAACCTGGTGGTGCGGGTCTGCCTCGCACTATAACGAATCCGCTTAAAACGGGGTCGCGCAAAGCGAGGTGTGCCTATATGCTATGAGAACATGTATTAAATCTACCAATTAAATTTCGAGGTTATTATACTCTAGATAACACGTTAAAATATAGTTTATGCAGTTTGTTTGCATTCTACTTGCTCTAAGAGCCACTGACTGTGTAATTATTGTAATTCAATGGCGGATAATATTTCATGGCGTATATTGGATATCATATCATCATAGGTAGTCTGTCCGTAGACAGGTCCGTGATTATTCTTGGTTAAACCTGGTTCTCCATATATTCCTATTTTCCGCTGTCCTCTTTATTTCTTGATAACTCTCTTTCCCTTTCAAATCGTCTATCAGCTGAAACCTTTTCCTACCTCTTTCCCTTTTCCCATCTAGTTTTCCTTCTAACACGTCTTTAATCATACTCTCTCTCCTCAGGTAATGTCCAACCCAGTTAGCCTTCCTCTTTCTGATAGTCTGTATAATCATTCACTTCTCTCCTATTCTTCGTAGCACTTCATCGTTTTTCATCCTATCTGTCCATTTTATCTTCAGCATTCTCCTCCAAGTCCACATTTCAAAGCTTTCCAAGTATTTTATGTCATTTTTCCTTAGCGTCCATGTTTCTGCCCCATACAATGCTATACTCCATACGTAGCATTTTATCAACTTCTTGCGGATATCTTCCCTTATATTCCCTGTAAGTAGTTGTTTCTTTCTCCTGAAAGCCGCTTTTGCTTTTCTTATTCTAGTTCTGATCTCATCCGTACATTTTGCCTCTCGTGTTATGATACTTCCAAGGTATTTATATTCTGAAACTTGTTCTAATGGCTTTCCCCCAATAGTTATGTTCAGATTTTCTTCTTTACCCGATATTCGAATGACCTTGGATTTTTCTGTGTTTATTTCCATACCGTATTTTCTACCTGTTATCACTAGTCTATTTATCATTTTTTGTAGCTCCTCTTCCTTTCTTGCTAGAAGTACTTGATCATCTGCGTATTTTACTGTTCTTATAATCCTTCCTCCTATTTTGAAATCCCCTGTGCCTTCTAAAGCTTCTTGCATTAGACTTTCTCCATATATATTGAGTAGGGTTGGCGATAGGCAGCAGCCTTGTCTTACTCCTCTACCGATATTTATTCCGCAGGTGTCCACATTATCAAACCTGACCTTTACAACTTGATTCTCATATAGATTCCTAATCAGTCTCCTGTCTTTCCAGTCTACACCTATATCCTTTAATATCTTCATCAACTTTACCCAATTTACTCTATCAAAGGCCTTCTGCCAGTCTACGAAACATGCGCAGATATCTTGACTGTATTCTATTGCCCTTTCTGATATGATTCTAACTACTCCTATAGCATCTCTAGTTCCTCGTCCTTTTCTGAAACCGAATTGATCTTCCCCTATTATTTCTTCTGCCTTTTTCTCCAGCCTTTTATTAAGAATCCTCGTGATGATCTTCGATGTGTGTGACAGAAGGCTTATAGTTCTGTAATCTTTACACTGCATTGCCTTTGGCTTCTTCTTTAGAGGGATCATTGTTACTTCTAGGAAATCCTGAGGCCACTCTCCCGTGTCGTAAATCTTATTAATTAATTTCGTGATCGCTTTTAGTCCTTCTGATCCTATGACTTTAAGTATCTCAGCCGGTATTCCATCGCTGCCCATGGCTTTCCCCTTCTTTAGTTCCACTATCGCCTTTTCTACTTCGCTCTTTATACAAAGCCTACACGTTACTGTATGCAAGCATATGCTAAAATTATTCATTTCAACTGTTACAAAATGATCACGCTGAACATTCGTAGTGGATATCATTACTCACGCACTTGAATACGTAGATGGCCATCGTACAATGCAGCGGTTGTTGTCAAAATTTTCCTTACCTGCAACAAAGAAAAATGCTAATTAATAAAGATTTAGTTCAAGTTAATAATATTAAATTGTTTATACTTAGCAACATTTATTTCACAATATAAAAGAAGAGTAAGTTTAAATGGAAATTAAAATTCTACATGCTAAGTCAAAATTACATTGTTTCCGATCGTAAGGTCAGTAACATTGAAATGAACTATGTATTGTTACCCTAAAATCACCCCGGCGGAAGCGAACATACCAATGAGTTTATACTCGCTAAAAAAGCAATAAATTTAAAAATTAAAAATTTTATCATTGCTAACATTTCAGGGAAAGCTACGTGAAATAAAACCAAGCAAACAAGAGAGGAAGAGATAGAAATAAATATAAAATGTCCGAAATGGGAAAGGAGGTGATAATATGCCAAATTAATCGAACGAAAACGAAATTTTTACTCCCATAGAGGGATATATTAGGGGAAGAGAAGTGAGAATCGTGGAATAACGTATTGTGTAATGATTCGGAATTAGCATTCATTGGTAATAAAAAATAATTTTATCTCTTTTGCAAATAACGTGATGAATAGATTGAGAGACGAGACGACGAGGCGCGGAAACACACGAAAAATAAAAAATTAACCAATATAAAAGAAAATAAAGGAATAAAAAGTAGGGTGGAGAGAGAGGGGGAGGGGGGGGGGGCGTGTGTTGGTGGAAAAGGGGAGCGAATGAGAGAGATATACATATATAAGGTAGGAACTTATTCGCAAATAAACAGCAAATCAACTTAAGAGGAGCAAGAGATGGAGAATGTAGAGAGGAACCTGGGCACGTGAGGGAAAGAATAGGACAACCCCAAAACAATTTTGGAAGAATGCCAATGCAAATCTTCCAGCACTTGCTAGACCAAAGGGGGAGGGAGAGAGAGAGAGAGAGAGGAGAGTGAAGGTAGGAGACTCAGAGGCGTGGGAGTAGAGAAGGGGTGGGGGTGTCGTGGGAGTTGGGTGGGGTTGTGGGGTGGGTAACCGGGCTATAGACTTGGAAACAATGGACGTCTTAAGAAGCAAAGTCCCACTGACAACGCCAGCTTCCTTCCCTATGGTCCCTCTTCCTCCCCCGCTCTCCCTCCATCTTCTCTCTAACCCCCCTACCTTTTCCACGTAAAGGGAGCCAAGCTGAGGTGGATGAGTGGAGGACAGAGAAAGCGGGGGCGAGAAACGACAGAAGAATAAAGTGATTATTTCTGCGTGGGGCGGATTTTTCGGCTGACCTTTATAAAAGGGTTAGAAGGAGATAGAGAGAGAGAGAGAGGAGAGAAATTAAGAGAGGAAGCAGCAGTAGGACAGAGAGAAAGGAGAAATGAGTTGTGCTTAATCATTAGGATTTTATTTTCAACCTTTGAGTCACGTTAGCGATTCAAAATGCTTCTTAAATTATGCTTTTAAATTGTACTTTAAAATAAGTGCGAAAAATATAGGTAGCTCCTATAGTTATAGAAAGATTGCGTAAAAATATAAGCTTATCAACCCCCAAATAGTCGTATTCCATGGTTATACATCTATAATTGATTCTCATAGTAAGTAGGCATTTTAAGCAACCTTTCTATGACTACAGATGTTAACTAAATCACTTCTTTGGTGCAGACTAAAATCATGACAAATAACATAAACGTAAAAAGTTAAATTAGAGCTACCTTAAAGTAAAAACTATACAATAACAAGTAGATGACTAACATTTCACCTGAATCACCGTTTATAAAATTAACCCGAGGACGGCTGCATTGTGGTAAAAACACGTTGTGTAGTTAGCAGTTTCACGGTAACAGATGAGTCATCAATCATTCTATTTATATAAATAACTAGTAAAATTACCCGGCGTTGCGCGGGAGGAGGGAGAGGGGGGGGGAGTGTACACATTAGAGTTATAAATATATATTTTTTAATTTCTAACAATAGCCTAGCTAAAACATGCTAAGCTTCTATCTGTTCTCGTTTGAAAAAGCTTCGAACTGCTTCTTGTCGTTATCTCTGTTTTTCTATGCGTCTCTCTGTGGGTTCTGATGTTTCTGATGCTCTCGAAGGAGCCTTTCTTTGCGCATCTGATTTGCTGCCAGTTAAACGTGGCTTTTTTGGGTGGAATTGCAAATCTAAAAACCATTTAAGTATTACCATTAAAATGAAAACAAACTAACCCCAACAATTAGAACTATGGAGATATTCTGTGAAAAATGCCTAAAAATCCATGCAATTTTCGTACTAAAATATAATATTCGATCGTTTTAGATCAAGAGACGAAATTGTGTGACCTGAATAATATTATGTATACTATTGGGAGTAAGTCAGTATGAATTTTACAACTCTAGGTCAACGACTTCATATTTTAATGTTCAAATTACAAAATGACTACACCTATTCCCGTATGACTCCCGTGTTAATGTTATGGAAATGCTATTCTGTGGACCCCATGAGGTTCTAAAGACCCCCACGGGTTTCAAACCCCACCTACGCTCTTCCTTTTGGTCCTATTAGATAGCATGTCAAGTTCGGTGGGTCTAGGATCAACCGTGTGGATTTTTATAGCCAGAGAAATATACAAACCAAGAAGCTTTCAGAATTATAGTAAAGATATTTTGAGCTCTCCACATTGGAGCTTCGTAAGTACCGCGGATGTAGGTTTAGGTCCCGGTGTCAATGACCATTCAAATGAATTAATTTCAGCTTAGTTTATTTCGCCGACGAATGACGATAAACTAACCAGGAATATAAAAAACAACCGACCACTACCTGTGGGGGCTTCGAAGTAATGGTATCATGGTAAGATTAAGATTCTCGAATCCAATCGATCAATTACGGAATCATCATTAGCGGAGATGAGCTAGCATATCCGCCATGGCACCGAGCAGCGTTCTGTTTCATGTCAATGTATTAATACCATCCAGAAAAATCAATTCCAGACATAAGAGACTTTATCTGCTGACGAGGGTTAGTAATATTTCCCTCTTATCATAGTAAATACAGAGAAAATAAAAGGTAATCCTTAAAACTTAACTTTGCCGCATAATTCACATTGTACTTATTTGACTAGTGAATCATTATCAAAGGGTAATTCAAGCGCTAAATTTATGAGGATTATATTTATTTATAAAATATTTGGACTTCATAAATTTTGATTATCGACTTTTGGAGGCGCGACTTATCAAGGCGATATTTACGGTAGCTAGAATGGAAGAAGTACAACACAGAAGTGCGAAGTAGATACAATGCAGAAGTACAAAAGAGGTGAGGACAAGAATAGCTAGAGCAAAGTAGGAATTTCTGAGAGGAGAAGACTTGCTAACAGGAAGTCTGAATAAATATATAAGAGATTAGCGTAAAACCTTAATGGAGTATAACATTACATGGGTGTGAGACTTGGTCATCGAGAAGAGAAGATGCGAGCAGATTATATACTTTTAAGATGTGGGTTTGGGAGAAAATCAGTTGGACTTGGAGTAAAACAAATGAGGAAGTCTTCAATACAGTAGGCGAAGAGAGAAGCTTAATTAGCGTAATAAGGGAAGGGCAGAAGATATGAGTGGTAAAATTTTGAAAGGTAACGGTCTGCTGAAAGAAGTCATGGAAGGAAGAATGTTAGGAAAGAGGCAGCAAGAGGAAAGGAATATTAGATGAATTAAAAGAAAGGAATGGGTATGAGAAGATAAAGAAAAAGATCTTGGATAATACAGACTGGGTTGCATGAGACAAAAGTCAACCAAAAGGTAGAATGACTATGATTTGATTTACCGTAACATGTACCACAAATTAAGCATTAATGTATCATTGAAAGATTGGCATCTATAAGAAAAATCTGCCAAATGATAGCCTGGATACTGCATTAGAACTTTTATAGGGGTATACGAGTATACGTAAGTCAGAGACAATAACGAAGAGTAGTGTAGGTTTTAAGAATAATACACAGTAAATCCTCGTCAGTACAAACTTCAAGAGACTTAAATTTCATGATTTGCGTTAACGAGGTTTGTAACGAAGAGTTCGTAATAACAAGCAACATATACCTATACTTCCTATAAACGAGCATTTTCTACAAACCGATTTCGTATTATCGAGGTTTTAATGTAATATCATTATAATGTACGGCAATACCACGAAGATAAAATGCATGAGGCTGATTGTTAGACATATCAATAGAGAGATTCGTTTTCCTCGAGGATTATTACGGAAAAAAGAGAATAAAAAGGCCTCGATATGGCTAGTTTGAAGCGTCGCATCCATCAATCCATTGATCTCTGAAATACAATCCAAAAAGGAATTATCGAGCTCAATTTACGGCAGAGACCAAATTGATTATGCACATCTCCACTGTCCATAAAACATTTTGGGAAACCAAATCCGCATTCAGGCTACAAAACAGCAATACTCGGTAATGGTTTAATGATCGTCGATATTCTACTGTTTTGTTGCTATTCGAGTTGTTATGACTATCAGATTAAGGTCGAAGCGTAGATGGACGTAAGGACATGTATGCAATACACAATCCCCACTCTTAAAAAATTCCGAAGTATAAAAAAATGAAGAAATACGCGAGAAATTGTTATGAGAAAAGTGAAAGCATTACCTCATCGCATAGCGGTACTTACGGGTCGACTAAATGCATTCGTGATACATTTTTGGCATTTTTTCACCTGACACCATTCCGACGCCAATCCAATATTCGCACATATTCTTCCGCCCGCGTAAATGGATGGGAGGAAACCTTGTCTCGGTTTTAAGCCATTCCGTGGATATTACGTCACGGAGAGGAACAACATAACCTCCATTACGAAGGAAGAACTGACGTTAACTCTTACTCGGCAGGGAAAAGAGCCAGATTCGGGAAGACCCAGGGTTGGATCTCTCTCACGCAATGCGCTTAAAAATCCAAATGGAAAAACAGGAAAGACGCAAGACTGATGTTTTAATTAAAGGCACATGAAAGGCGTTCCGCTGTTGCTTTATTCGTGGATTATTTAACCTTAATTGTAGTATGAGTACAGTGAAAAGAATTTTAGTTGTATAATTATAAACTTCAATTAGCGAATGCGCTAATTACCTTAATCAGAGAAAAGAAACTTCTCTTTCAGTAGATAAAAATACTTTATTTTATTTTTAAATTAAACCAGACTCAGATACCAACTAAACCAGGAATCAAACCCTAGTATTTTTGGTATAAATCTTTCGAGCAATTAAATCTGGGGAAAGATTTGCTGGAATTTCAGGATATACGCTTAGTTACTGATATACCTAATGCAATCGTATAATGATTAGCATACAGTCACGTACAGCTTTTATGTTAATGGAAAGTTCGATTATTGTAGCATTTCCAAATATTCTTCCACATTATGATTACGACATACATTTTTCTATGAACACGGCTATTATTTTCAGATATTTTTACACGGCGTAAATGTTAGAATAAGAACTACTTAGCTACTTCACACCCTTAAAATTTACAGTAAAACATAGCACTTGACTGCGCGTAGGAAACGCTATAACGTATATTCTTCGATGGATACATTCCTAATCCACAAACATGCGACATATTCAGCGTGGAACAGATCGTTATGCTAGTCTCTTGGTGCCAGATCACCAACCGAATTAAGCCGAGAGCGCCAACAACATAATGCAATTCTTGCCTAAAAAAGCCGGTGTATATTTTTACAACGGCACAAGATGGGTGGTCGAAATTTATATTACGATTACCGAATCCAGTTTCTAACAAACGGCGACTCTTGTTGAAGAAAATGACCGCCGTAAAGGGGAAAAAGAATTTTTTTCGCTTCCTTCATTTCACTCGACCCGCTTTCCTCCCTCTTTTCGACCCTGCCTGCTCCTCACTTTTTCTTTCTCTCCACCTGCCGAAACCTTGTTCCAGTTTACCAGTTTGCCTTCCTATCCCTCTCTCTCCCTTCCAATCCCACTCTCTCCCTCAACAATCTTATACCGCCGGAATGATCTCCTTCCAGTGTTTCATTACTTGTCTCTTTTCCACCTTCAACTACACCTACATTTATATTTTATTCTGCAAATCTCCTGAATGGTGGGCGGAGGCGGTTAAATCATTCCAACTATCTCAAACAATCCTCATCATTTAATAGGTTTAGGTCTCCTATAACCATCCACAAAAGTTAAAGGGAATGGCAAACCCCTGTATCACTCTTTTTAGAAATACGTCCACATCTTTTATCTTCTGTAGTAGCTTCTAATACATAGTCGGCAGTTTTGATGACTACTAAAGCCCCATCTAGTTCCTCCGACCAACCATTCTCTAAAAGTTTCAATTTATTTCTCCAGTCTCACAAATACGTCCACTCAATCACTCCACTTATTTACTCTCCTCCATCTCCTAACTCCCACATATCAGGCATAGGCGAACACAAAAACATCAACTGTATTATTTGAATTATTTTCTTACTTATAAAATTATTCACTTATTTTTTTCCTTTTCTGATTGTGCGTGGTTGTTTCTAAAATATCCTATTCGGCGACAAAGGAGTATTTATTATCTTATAGTTGCTCATCAATACTTGTAAAACACTCTACTGCTTTCTAATCCTCTTTATCAACTCAACTCCAACTTGTTGTTTCCATTTCTCTCCTGTCTTCTTTTCACTCCTCCCATTATATCTCACCCTCTCCCTCTAGTTCTTCTCTCCCTATCTTCTATCTCTCCTCTTTTTCTTTCTAGTTTACCTTTCCCAATCCCCCCCCTCTCTCTCTCTCCTCTTTTCCTCTTTTTCCTCTACTCTCCTATCACTCTGCCTTCCTCATTTCCCCTCAATCTTTCTATCTTCCACTATACCTTTGCTTCCCTCTCTCTCTCAAATATTCTTTCTCTACCTCCCTCAGCCTCCTGCTCTCAATTCCTTTCATCCTTTTCCTCTCTTCATCTCAATTTGCTGTCTCTCAGTTTCTCCCTCTATTTGCATCCCTCTGAGTCTATCTCCCTCCACCTCTCTATCTCTCTCGCCTCTCCCACAAATTCTTGGCGCAGCGCCATCTCCTCTCGAAAAAGGAAGAGAGAAGAACGAGCTCCAATTCTAAAAAAAAGGCGGAACGGCAGAGGGACGTGTTTTGGGGACGCATCGGACTAAACGTGGAAGAGGGGTACAAAGAAACCTCCTCTCACCTTTAGAGCCCAAATATAGTAGGGATGGTGATGAAAGCGGCGATAGCTCCAGGTTACCAGGTACTTCATTACATCATGTCAATGCGCTCACATTTATCTCGATTTATAAGGAAGAATTGATGAATCATAATCATGGGACTTACGACTCAATGCCACACGTCTAACCTGAACGATGCATTGTTTCACGAAGGTGCATATTCACGGCCTTTCATACTTTGTATATTTCAAAGATAAAGCACAGATGGCAACCTAAGTTACAACTAAACGCAAACTAATAAAAATAGAGGTACTCAAAAAATGGGAACGTGCATTATTGCAATAATAGCAAATAAGAATTATCAGATTCACCTTATGGGCGGAATAAATTTTTCTAAACGAACTATCGGTGGGTTTCCTCTGATAAAGGCTCGTTTGAAGTCAATATGCGACGTTGTTTTTACCATAATTTTATGGATATTCGAGTTATGTTGATGACCGATTGAACGCTATTTTAAAAGTTAATTAATTTAATTTTATATACCATTAAAATTCTTAGTTATATAAGTGCTCCTTTTTAAATTTTGCGATATACTCGAATAAACATCACCCAGAGAGAGAATATCTATGTTAGATTGTTGACAACCATAAATCCTTGAGAATTGTATCCGCTTGGAATGTTTACTCCCATAAATTTAGATCATACTTAAGAAGGCTCGATACAGAAATTAGCAGAAGATTGCTATAGGGTATTTTAGCCAGCCAAAATTAATGTTATGCCAAACAATACCAAAAATAAGTAAAATCTAATTTTTAAATCGTATATACGCCAAGGAAGTTTGCAGAACTGGAGGAAAGATCTACATCAAGATGAATGTTCTGAGAATACAGATACAAAATAATTTTGCACTGCACATCCAGTCACAGATACACCGCAAGCATATCTAAGCCTAGCGCAGGTAGCGAAATTCAATTACATTTTTTCAGACAGGTAAGTAAGAGCAAAGCAAAAGCGCAGCGACGGAGACAATTAATCAGATGCGTCTATAATATAAGAGTTTCTAATCACGTGACATAAACAAACAGCGAAATAGAGAGAGAGAGAGATAAAAAAGAAGTAAATAACCCCTCCCAACATCGCAAAGAGTTTGCAAAATTCATCAAGCTTCCGTTTCAAATGCAAGTTTGCCAAGATATTCCAAGGAATACTAATAAGGCCCATTTTGTATACATCCGTTGCCCCTTCCCTTTCCTACGGGTTTACACCTTAATGAAATTTCGCTGCAAGCACGTTGACACCTTGTGCGACATTCTCTACGTCACCCACCAAATTACCTTCTGGAAAATCTTCCGTGGGAGAGGAGTGGAATATATTAAAGTTGAAAAACTCGAGGCAAAAAAACTTACGCAGTTTCGAATAGCTTTTGACACAGGATAAATAACCATCCTTTTCTGGGAAAAGTTTTTAAGAAATGGGATCTCTGCCAGGTTTACCTCCGAAAAGTAACGCAGAGAAAAAATTAGACATTCTTGATATCAATTTATTAATTAATATGCAACACGTGCATGCATATGCGTTGCCATCTTTTCTTCTATATTCAATTTCTATCTTAACCCAGGTAAAACAAGATACAATTCAATTTTTTCGAGACCTGCAGCAATACTTTTGTAAACTATTTGCGAAATGTATTTATGCGTGCATGTGTATATGAACAAACAAAACGCGAAGATGATATCTTTGTAAAAAAATACATTCACACCTAGGCTCAGATCGTAAAAAAGTCCAAAATGCTGAGTCGGTTTTGAAATTTCATTAGAAGCGAAATAGTTGAGGAGAGTAGATATAGAGGAAGTGTGAGAGAGAGGAGGAGGTAGCAGAGAGGGAGGGAGGGAGGGAGGTAGCAGAGAGGGAGGGAGTTAGCAGAGAGGGAGGGAGGGAGGTAGCAGAGAGGGAGGGAAGTAGCAGAGAGGGAGGGAGGTAGCAGAAATGGAGGGAGGTAGCAGGGGAAGGGAAGGCTAGTGAGAGAGAGTACTAGGTGCAAAAAATTCCAAGATCTTTTGCGCGGCTCGACTTGAAGTGAGGAAGGGAAAAAAACGTGCATTTCCAAAAGAGGCCTCGAGGTCCGCCGAGGCGCTGGAGTCCCGGGAGGCAGAGGAGAGCATTTTTTATTTCGAGAGGAAATTCCTGGAAGGAACGATGGCGAGAAAGAGGAAGCGGTGGCCGCGGATGCGAGTCTGATGAGGGGAGGGAAGTAGGTAGGTCGGGGAGGGGGGAAGGTGGGAAAAAGACAGGGGGGGAGGAGGGAAAAAAGCAGGGGGGAGTTGGGAAAGAGGCAGGGGGGGAGGAAGGTGGAGAATAGGCAGGAGGCGGGAAGGCACAGACGAGAGAAAAGAGAATTGGTCGATTGTACAGTAATTAACTATGCAAATAGGATTTTGGTTCTTCGGAGTCTTCTGCATATCAAGGCAGGGAAAGAGTGGTTTGCCTTGCCCTGGAAGGGGTTTTTGAGCATGGTGAGGGGAATGGAGGGAGGGAGAGGAGGGAGCCGTCTGCACGGTGGGAATAACGTAGTTTTCGGACGATATTATGTGCCTGTATGTGCGCTTACGGGAGATGAGTAACTCGTCACTGAAAGGTATAATTTAACATAAACATTCTCATCTTTGTTAATATAAGCGTTGTGAATTAACGACGCATTTTACGTGAAATTAATCGAGAATCCTTTCGTCCACTGGTAGCTTTGGGACTTGCATAAAAATTCTCAATGTGTTTCAACAACCTTAAAAATTAGAAATTTTCGAGGTCTCACCTGCAACATCGAAAATTTCTAATTATACTACAAACTCATATTTTACTAAGACTTTCAAATACGTTTGACTGAATCTAAGAAAAATAATATTCAGTGAAAAACATAGACTCCATTTAGTTTCATTAGCGTAAATACTCATTTTAAGAGTATCGGTCTAACCGCAGTCACAAACAAATTTTGCTTGGTTTTCGGCCCGTGCGATATTAGTTATTCCGCTTTATGATAAATTAATTTGGGAATCAAAGCGGACTTACAATATTAATTTCCGAATTAATGGACTTTACTGGATACATTTTGCGATAAACATAATGTTACAAACCAACATATTATCTGAATCGAGTTAAGAGATGCCTCATCTATGAGTTAAACAACAATAATTAATCGTTTGCTTCACTCAACGGAAGGGAGAAAGAGAAACTTAAACTCGGTATAGAAATAAAACTGTAAAATTACCTTGCTCACTAATCGGGTTCGACTGTCGTACCACTTGAATGAAATTTAGCAACAGCCGTCATACGGAAATGTATAGTTTACTTGTTACATATCGCATCAGTTTTGAAAGTTTCCTCGAGCACGCGTGCTTGAAAATCGTTATTCGCCATTTGTATTCACCAAACTGCTATCGTGACTAGACTCCAGTCGCTAAACAAAAAAAATATATTTTAGGTCGAAGAAAAGGTCAAAGATGACAATCCACACGGTTATCACTCGGAATTCTAACTATACCTTGGTTATGGTCACAGAGTATGCGAGGATACCCTCCAAGAGATTCGAACAAGCGACTCGCAAAGGAAAACGACGAAACTCGACACGCAGGTTTCGAGAAGGAAAGGACGGGGAATGCGCTAGCTGCAGGGGGAAGAGGGAGAAAAATAAGAGAAGGTAGCAGGGCGGAATATGAGAGAGGATGAAAGAGAAGAGGTGGAGAGAGAGAAAGAGAGCGAAAGAGGAAAAGGAAGTTGAGGGGAAAAAGCGACGGAGGAAGGAGGGAAAGGGGAGAGGAGCCTCCCCAAAGTTCGAGGGAGGCTGCGAGGAGGAGTGGGAAAAGGGGTCTAGGGAGGTAGGTGGGATGTGTTGAGAGGAAAGGGCGAGTTAGGGAAGGGTGTGTGTTCCTCAGATGGAGGCTGGAGGCAGTGAACGTGTGCTGGGTAGAGAAATTCCCGAGTTCGGAATATAAGGGAGGATAGAGAGAGGGATGTAACGGGGGGGGGGGGAGCGGGAGGGGCGAAGGGAGGCAGGGTGGAGTTCCATTGGATTCGAAAAGGAGATAAAGATGTAGAGATGAAGGAGGACTTTTCGTGAGAATTAAATAAAGGAAAGAAAATAACGCTCGACGGTTGCCGAAAAAAAGTACGAGAACGAGACCAGTATAATACGCCGTATAATGTATTTAGGATGTATTTCAGACGAGAAGTGTGTTGATATGAGATGCAAATGTAAGGCTTCACAAATGTGTCTTATAAATTATTTTAATCATAAGACAGCGGATCAGAGATGCCAAGAGATATATCTTGCGATGATGAAAAAAAAACATTATATGAACACTTTAAAAGATATATCTTGCACAAAGAAAATTCATGTAATTAAAATAAATAAAATAAAATAAAAACGAAAAAGGTATGAATTTTAAAATTTTATATAAAGTCATCAATGTTGGACGCAAATAATGGCTACATGAGGTGCAATATTAAACGTTTAAATAAAAGTGTAAAAATGGGAGAATGCATAATATTTCTCAGCTTAAAATCATTGATTTTATAAACAGGGAACTCCGTTTAATTATTATGTTTAAAAGCCGAATGGCAACGAGGGAGTGTACAATAAACAAAAGCTAGCCTGAAATTTAAATGTGAAAAATAATAAAAACTAAAAACTTGTAAAGCATGAATCTTTTTACTGTGCCCATTAAGAACTGCGAAGAAATCCTTTTATAGCATTACCAGAAGTTTTGAATGCGGATATAAAAAAACAACAAAGCAAAAGTTAATCCGTTCATCGACAGATGATTTAAAATAAATTCCGGAATAACACTTGACTATTCATCATTTTACAATGAAGAAAACTTTGTAAACTTTCATATAACGTCATTCCCTCATTAAAAACAACTGTTCGTTCTCATTCGACACGGATTTTTATTCTGTTTCTAAAAATGTAAACTTCAGTCTGTCGACTATAGAACTGTTTATTCTTCGAACTCACACCTTAATTTTAACTAATTTGAAAATTAAAATTTATGATGCCCTGCTCCGATATCAAGCTCTTCTTATGGGGGTAGAAATGAAACAAAAAGGGGTCGAAAAAAAACACCGATTACTCCCCAGCAGCTAATTCTAGATCGACCAAATTTTCAATCTCTCTAGCCCACATATAGACCGCCATATCCTAAAACTTAGGTTTCTCCAAGTTGCAAAATTACAGAGATATTGTCAGTACCGACAGATGGAAAAGGACGGACAAACAGATCGAATACATACGCGACACTTAATTTTTGGCGTGCAATAAACGTATGTGTAGGGTATGGATCTTTCGGGTTTAATAAAAAATTTCATTCGGAGGGTAAATATCGGGTTTTATTATTTTCCTTTTCATTCGGGTTAAAATCGGGTATAAATAAGTTACCGGTTTTTCGAGGTTTTAAAAAAAAGTTCAAACTCGGGTAATTTTCGGATTTTAATATTTTGTAACTCGGATAAAATTATTTTAAAACAAAAATATTGTTTAAAAATTTAAAAGTTTCATCAGCATTCAAAACAGACACTTGGTCTCTTTTTTCCGTATCTCATCGAAGATCTAGCAGCGACTAGCTAAGGCGACGTCCTTGACTATTAGTTGCACGAGCAAACCAAGGAGATTAAGATTGTGTTACAAAGTAAGCTTAGGAATAAATTGTTTACAAAGAGAATAAACAGACTGATCACGACCATCTCGGACTGCACTCATGTGCTGAGGTGCCTACGAGCGCCAGAATAGAGATTCTATGACCAACTATAAAAAAAATTGTGTTTAAATAAAACTAATAATTTCGGGTTTCTTCGGGTTTTATCCGAACTTTAAAAATGCAATCGGAGGGTAAAAATCGGGTAAAACCCGAAAAATCTATACCCTAGGTATATGTAATAATAATAAATCCTACATATTACCAACAAAAATTCCGATACAGCAATGTAAACCGTATTGAAATTTTACGATCATCGTTATTAATCCCAGATATGTTGTAATGCTGGAAAAATAAAATGTTTACATAAATTGTGAGAAACACAAAGCGCCACTTATGAGGCAAGGAGGCTCCATAAATGGCGCATGCGCCATAGGTTGAGCACTCCTGTAATAAACGAACTAAATGTACAAAGTTGTATCATGTTTTTGATGCAAACACATATTTTAGCGTAATATGGCAAAGAAGAATGGACGAGTTTGTGATATTCTATCAAAAAACTGATATTAAGTTGCACAGTAAACTGGATCGGTTTTATTTGTTGATGAATACTTAAGTATTTCATAAAATAATTACGCTCGCACAATTTAAGTTCGAACAATCGCAGCTCCACTGTATTTTGTTTGTAAGCGCGTAAAATTTTTCTTCATTCTTTGGTGATGAGTCTCTATCTCATTTAAACATTTAATAATATATAATCGGTCAATCGTAAACTCATAAAATTTACGGGTGTGGCCAACCATGAATTCAAAAGATATTTAACTACGAAATTATGTCGCCATTTGTCGACTCCTCAACTAAAAAGAGCGTAAGTTGAACTTAGTCACCGCAGCGAAATATGGACAAACATTTTATATAACTTACACAGTAGATTTGTTATAAAAACCAGTTTAATATTTGAAAAAATAAACAATTATAACGTGTGGAAACATTACTAATATAATGTAAATATAAATCTGTTCAGAAAAATTACTGAATTAACTTTGGCATACAGTTAGTTATCCCATTCATGGCATTATTCGATTTAAAGTGCAACAAATAAAATGGCCAGTCCACCATACATTCAGACCCGATTTAGCGCCCCCCATATAGTGACACCCCCGCAAACCGCTCATGAATCTTTGTGAACAGAACTTCCATCTTATGATTACATAGAGCAAGCATATATGTACCTCGACTTACTGTCAGTGACAGGGATAGACAAACGGTGGCGCTAAATCGGAGTTGGACTTTATTTCCATCACAAACCGTATATAATGTTTATAAAGCGTATTTTTGTTCCTAAAGCTGACTTATGCGTTTTGTAATTTAAATTAGTTCAAGCTAAGTGCTGCTAGATTATCAAAACAAATCTGCAGCAAAAAAATCATGCGTTTTATCATCAACATGAGACAAATTTGGCATCGCTTGAAGAAATCAAATCGAATTCATGGCGTGGAAAGAAAGTTGACGAGTTTTTAGGTAGAATGGAAATTCCCATCTATACCGGAAAGGAAGAACACAGAGATGCTACTTGTGATCGATCGATTATAGAAAAGAATGAGAGAAAAGTTCGTTATTGCAAGTGTACTAGAGATCACAATAAGAGAAAAACGAAAATAAGAAAGGACTATTAGACAAACTCCGGTGCAATTCAGTCTCTACCACTCAGCAAACTGGCAAATAATAGGGTTTAAAAAACTCCAAATATTAAATCCCCCTCACGTTCTCATTCCGTGTTCATCCACATACGGGGACGAAGTTCCTCGTTCCCCCTCGACGATTCTCTAACGAGGGCCCAATTTCCTTCCCCAGAAAATAAAGGCTCTGTGTCGCGGGACCGTAGAATGATTTCGGAATAATAAGAATCCGAATCCCTAGTGGGAAAAAATGAAATTATTTAATGGAATATTTTCTCCACAGAGAGCTTCGCGGGCTCCGCGGTGGCGGTACTCCGCAAAAAAGGAGCCGACGACGACGAACTCAAAGCACGTCACACGTTAAAAGAAACACGTACAGGAAGAAAGAGCAAGAGGGGTAAAACCTCCCGTTCCTTTTCTCCCGCAAAGCGAATTGAAATAAAATAAAAATTTATTACTAAAGCCATCCATCCAGTTTTCCTTTTGCGTACGCCTTCAGAAATAGAGAGAAAATGATGGGAGGGAAAAAATTGGGGATGGGAGCTAGATGAAGTGGGAAAAATATGGGATGAATGCATGGGGTTGGGAGGCTAAGTGATGTTGAGGAAGGGAGGTCGTGAAGGATAACGTGGAGAGGAAGGGACAAGGAGGTGCCAATAAAGTGGGCTCATTTTGGGGCGTGGTGGAGATGAGATAGCGGGGATGAAGATGACGAGCAAGGGAGGGAGGGAGGCGAGGCTGGAGGTACGTGGGGGTGGTGGCGGGTGGGAGATAGATAGGAGGGGGCGGCGTGGAAGGGTGGCTTGAAGAGGGTGACCAAGCGAGAGTGTAGAGGAGAGGATGGCTAGGAGTGACGTCGAGGTAGTGGCGTGGGAGGCGTGGCGATAAGGCAAAGCTTGGACAGGTGGGGGCGCGTGAAAGGGTTGGAGAGGTGTGTCTAGGAGGAGTTTCTAGGAGGTGGCGAAGAGTGGGTAGAGTGATGGGAGCCGCAGGGTAGCAATGAGGAGATGAGGGTGGTGAGGTGGGGATGGTTAAAGAGGGGGTGGCGAGAATGCGGGGTCAAAAAGGTGAGAGGGAGGGGAAGTGGCTGAGGCGACGAGAAGGCAGGGGTGGAATAGGAGTCGAGGGCGTATCTGGGGTGGGGATGAGTTATCTGACGAGAAGAGGTGGCGCGGAGGCGTTGGCGAGTGGAGGAACTTCGGTGGAGGGGGGGGAGGTGTCGAATGGTGCGTTGGCGAAGAGACGAAAACGCATAGCGGGAACCATTCCAACGCGTCGCATAAGAGGAGAGGGGGCGGTAAGGCAGGTAGGCGGATAGGATGAGAGGCGAAGGGAAGTTAGAGAAGGGAGGAACGAGGTTAAGAAGGGTGGAGGAAACAAAAATGAAAGACAGCTTTCCCTTTTCACGAGGAAAGGAGACCCACTCACGCAAATTTTTGCATCCCCTCCGCCTTCGTTTCATACTCCATTCCACTGCCATCCCTACCTGGAGGTGTATATAGGACAAGAAGGAGGACGGCAGGGGAGATAGAGATACGGAGAGAAGGAAAATAGAAACGGAGAGAGAAAAAGAGACAAAGAGAGTGGGAAGGAGAGAATGAGGGAGACGGTACGGATGTGAGAGGAAGGAAGAAAGAGAGGTATGGAGAGAGAGTGAGAACGAGAGAGGACGGAAGAGAGAGGAAGGGGAGAGAAAGAGTGAGGGAGGGAAAAAGGAAAAGTGAGGATGATGGAGGGCAAAAGGGGTATGTGGAGGAGGGAAGGGGAAGAGAGTAAGAGGGACTGAAAATTAAGAAGGAAGAGAGAAAGGTTGAGGAAGAGAGACTGGGATGAAGATGGAGGACAAGGGACAGGTAGTACTAGGATGGGGTTGTGGGAGAAAAGGGGAGGTAAGGTGAAAAAGGGGGGGAGAGAGGGGAGAGGGGGAGGGAGGTAGAAGCAGGCGAAGGAGGTACGGGGATAGAAGCGAGGGTTGGGTTTTCGAGGACGACTAAGGTCAAATGAGTGTCGTAAGAAGGGAAATGGGGTAAAAGGAGAAGGTTTGGGGGTGTGGAGGCAAGGTTTTCGAATTTCCCCCACCCCCTCCCTCAATCCCCACACTTTACCTCCTACACCCCTCTTTCCCAACCCATTTACCCCAACCCTCTCGGCCCCCCTTCAGCAGAATAAAAAAAGCGGAGAGAAAGAAAACGTTCCCCGTTTATACCGACCTATTCCATATTCCTCCCCCACCCTATTTCCTTCCATAGCAATCCTAAAGAAAAACTTCTTCACTCTCTCTCTCCCTCCCACACCTCCTCCTCCTCCCCTTCTTATTCACGGGTAGGGAGTTGGAATTTTCCGCCGAAATGGATTCTCTTGCACTGTGGGTCTCCATTTGGAGGAGGGTTGGAACGGAAGGTGAGCGTGTATGTGTGCGTAAGTTGCCCGTCTACCACAAGAGGGCGTTGCGGGATCGCGAAGACGACGGCCTCCCTCCCTCCCTTCCTATCTCTCTCTCACTACTTCCCTGAAAGACAACGCGTGCTCTCTCTTTCGCCGCTTTTCCCCTTCGCCTCGCCATCTGCATAATAGCTCCGCAAGCCGTATGTGGCTGAAGGGGGCGCTGCGGTGCCTCCCGCGAAAGAAGCGTCACAACGCATCGCAAAATTCTCAGGAGAATGAGGGAGCGAGCGGAATATAGATATTGGTGTGTGTGGAGAGAGGGATAGTGCAGGTTGTGAGGGGGAGAGAAAGGGAGGAAGCCAAGGGAAGGATAGAACGGCGGAAAGAGAGAGATTGTAGAAAGAGTACGGGAGATGGGCAGACAAAGGGAAGAATCGAGAATGTGAATGAAAAAGAAAGTGAGTGAGGGAAGAGATATAGGGTAGGGTCGAAAATAGCTGAAGAACTTCATGTAAAATAGAAAGATAATTGTGTTTATTTAATGCGAGATTCAGACTAAATAGTCTATTCTTTCCGTGTAAGAATTGCAATAATACAACAAGGGAAAGAAAAGACAATGAACACAGTTTATGGAGCTCATTTGTAAATAAAAAGTGATGTATATTTGTAGGAAAATATAACGATAAATAGGTCATTATTGCACCTTAGAAATAAAGACTGAAGAAAAACACCTATTGATAGATTATAAAAAGATTAAAAGATAAATACTCATTAGCTACAGACAGGAAGAAAGCGAGAGAGGGGCGGAAGGAAGAGGAAGAAAATGGGAGAAAGAAGACAGGGATGTAAGAAAGGAGAAATGTGAGGAAGGAGAGAGGAAAGAAGGGAAGATGTGAGAAATACCGGAAGTTAACAAATGGAAAGATAGATATGAGATTGAAAAATACAGAAAAGATAAATAAAAATGCGGGATAAAGAGACAAAGAAAAGGAAAGAAAGGTAAAACTGCTAAGATGAAAGAGTAAACGCGGGTTGGCATTAAGTAAGAAAAGGAGATAGCGAGCAAAGAGGGGAAAAAGAGGCGGAGACAGAGGCATGAAAAAGTTGCGAGGAAGGGAAAGAAAAGGGGGAAATAAAGAGAGGAAAGAGGAAGGAAGAGAGGGTTTGAAGAGTGGAGTCATGCTGGACGCATCACGTGGGACTGGACGAAAGGAGTGTCCACCTTTGAAAGGCCCGGAAAAACAGCGGACGTGAGGAGGAATTGAAATATTTGCACGTCTGACGACTTCGAAAAACTTGGCGTCGCTTTAATGAAAGTCAAAGACACTTAATTACCCTAGATGTATTCCTTTAAAAGAAATGAGAGGAAGTTGGCAAAATTATATTGATAACTACTTAACTATTCCTAGAATAAAATGCAACATATTAAATTTATATATATATATAACAAAATTCATGGTACTTACAAAAGAACACAATGTCCAGGACTCACTATGAAATGCTTATTGCACTTTATGTTAATTTCAAAAATATCATCGAATTGGACAGCCCATAGAAGATGACATCAACTTTTACACCCCATTTTAATGAAATTATCCAAACAATCACGATAATTAGTTGTGCAATTCCTTGGCGTGAAAATTAACTCGACGCAGATGAAAGCCCTTGTTATTGGTTTATTTTTCATTAGCTCTTACATAGGTCTTCACGGTCTTTTATGAATATATAATTAGCAATAACAGAGGTTAGCACAGACTCGATATCCACTGCAGTATCAGACTTTGGTATGCAAATACGCAATACAACGCCGGTCATATGTACGGGTATGTCATATGGTTAAATAATAACGATGGATTATTCGGAATTAATTTACGGATTGGAAAAATAGCAGATAAATTGAAGTACACACATTTATTTATATGGTAAAATTATTTTCCAGGAATTTATAAGAAAAGAATAATGCACTCCGAGAGATAATTAATTGAATTTTCCGCAGAATTATTAATTTTCCTTTGCTGACCAAAAGTAATTATTAAATGCAAACACGTCACTGATGAAAGCGAATCAAAATGAAATTTCCAACGTTCGTTGGCTTGACCCTGGTCAGAAATTACCAGCCTTGCTCGGTAAATGTTTTAATTTTTCAATCGTACTTTCACAATGGATGCAGAAAAGCCTTAAATCTTTTTTTTAATCAGCCGAAGAAAGCATTGCGCCATTACAATCCCCAAGTGAATAATACACTAGAAAAACATTACGTGAATTATATCCAAAAATAACCGATGTGGAGGAGGAAGTCTGGCGATGGCGTGCGAGGAATCATTTTTGCGATTACCTGACCTGCGTCGTTAATCACGCCGAATATTCTCGTGCTTCAGTCACGTTCACGAAATTATCCCCATGCATCATCAACTAGTTCGAGCGAGTGAGTGAAATTCAGACAAAAATCGTACAGAAGGCACCATCGCTAGATTGCCTCCCGGAGAACCGACCGGGCCGAAGGAGGGGGGAAAAGTAAAAGAAACGCCTGATCGCCTAATCCCTAAAACGTTTTAAAGAATAAAAGCGCCCGGTGTTGTGCGCCTGTCGCCCGAAAGAGAAAAACAAAAGGGGAACGAATTAAAGAAGCCTCGACGCAAAAGCGTGACGAAGAGCAGTTAACGAATTCTCTCGGAAAATAGGATGAGTTTTATTGCTTTCGGAAAGAAATAGAAAGAGGAGAGGAGAAAAGGAAAAAAAGTTAGGCCAGAGAGGACTCTCGCTCTTGGGCAAAAGCCATTCGCCCGTCCCGACCTCTTTTTAACAACTTCCAAAAATCGACTACCAGTCTCCGTGAGCAAAAAAAAAGAAGATGAGAATAACTATTCGCTCTAACGCTACGTTCCGCCCTTATCCCTCTACGTCCTCCCCTTGACGTGGATGACGAAATGACAAGCGCTCGTTTGATACACGGCCAACGGAGCATCACGATTATTTTTTTGCGCGCAGATATGTGCATACTACAGTGCTGCGAGAATACATTGAAAACGGATAGCGAGAGAGAGAGAGAGAGATTCGCAAATGACTTGGATGGCGAAAAAATATCCTTTTTTCTCCGCGTTATTCGGAAACAAGATGCCGCTTTAACATTTTAGGCCAAGAGCGCAGTGGTCGTTAAAACTCGGCATTTTTACAATAGTTTGGGAAGCAAGCACCTCAGTATGATACGTTAGGCTGCACGGATGCAAAAAAACATCGAGAATCACCTCGTGCGCTTACAACGCCATAGTAGAAAGTTTAAACAATTAGATGCTAGTTGTTTTCGATCATTCGATAAGGTGGATAAGATTATCAAACAAATATATAATAAGAAAAGGTGATTGATAGAATTTCTCTCTCCTTAAATAGGATTTTTCATTTAGAAGGAATGGTGAAAAAGTCTTATACTCATCCGTGTTATGAAAATTGAGTTATTACCCCATAATTAAGTCTCCGTGACCCTAATTCGCCTTAATATGTAATTTGATCGTTAAAGACTCGTGGATTGTTAAAAAACAAGGGTCCAATATGAAAGCCGATTGAATTTTGGCAGTTTAAAATTTTTCGAGCAAAAAATCATTGCTTATCAGACTGGTTAAATCTTTGAAAGAAAACTAATATTATCAGGTGAAATCCATCGAAAGACTTTCACGCGACTCAGCGAGCGGAAAAAGAATGAGTTTGTCAAAACTTCCATTTCATGTATAAACTGCTTTTTTTCTGTTATCGCCGAAATAAAATAAGTTGACTGCACATAAATAGGCCTCGAAGCTAACCTACGATGTCAATATTTCTTCCACGAAAATTTTCCCATGGATAAATGACACGGGATTAGCTAAATAGAAATGCCTTTCTTTTTCGCCCAATTCCGTGGAAACCATACACAACGATTTCATTCACTTTGCTCGAGGTCAACCTAGAAAATAGCTTCTGGGGTTTGGGGAGAGATAGAGAGAGAAGAGTACAGTGGTACTGGAAAGTGCTCTGAACAATTTGTGTCGTACCATATGGGGCGAGGGAAGGGAATGGAAAGATGGCGTTGGCGCGCAAGAGTTCAAAGCCCGAGAGAACATTGCCTAATTCCCGAACGCCCAGTCTCCTGCTTCCCAACGTTGTTCATTGATTCATGAGACCGCCTTCCCGGCCTTTACCTCCCATGTGGACACTGGCTCCCCAACAATCCCTCTTCCCCCTCCTCCAATGCGTTCCCCCACACTACCCCGACTTCCTTCCCTCTCTTTCTTCCTCTCTCTCTCCTCTTTCTCCCTCCCTCGCTCTCGGCTTCGATGGAGCCGTCAAACCAATAGCCAGGAAACCTCCTACTCTGCTGTTTACACGGCATGCATGCAGAAACGTAAAATAGGAGGAGGGAATATGGCCGGAGAGGTTCGGAAGACACACTGTCCAAGTTATTTTGGAGTGATACCAAATGGATCGGGGAATCCCCGGAAAAGTTATTTTAAATTTTTAACGAGGGGAGTCGTCTTTGGCGAGCGCAAGCCTATAATGGCAAAGGATCCCGGAGTATGGTGTCATCGAGTTTATGGCCGTTGATTTCGCTTTGTCCCGCGCGCGCATCGACTGCGGCTTAAAATCCTCGGAAAATAAACGCATCGCTGGGCGTAAAATGAAGTCCTTCGAAGAATTTCACGGTCAAAGATCGCCAATCAAAAGAAGGTCCTTCCCGACAAATGTGATCGGTAATGCGAGGTTCTTCATTTGCCAGGTAATCGATGGAAATCTGGAGGACGTGGGAAGAAACTGTGACTCGTGGAAATTATTCGACCGGCTCGGAAGTTATAAATATAAATCAGTCCGGAGAATTCTCATTACAAACCTTCGTCATCGTGATTCAAATTCAAATAGGTACATTTTTCGACAAATCACGATGCAAATTATATTAAAGCGTGTTTTCGCCCGAAGCATTATGATCTGTGAATCTTATACGACACCTGTACTTATGCACTTCAATGATAATGTTATTCTATGTATCGATATAGTGCTTTGTCCTTTCTATGTTTAATATATATTTTGTAAATATTGGCCTTGAGCTGCATGCCGATTTTCCATGAATAAAAATAAGAGTAAATATAAAATGTTTAAAATTATATAATAATTTATAAATTAAAAGGATTCTCAGAAATCATATACTGCTTGTTTTAAACTTGAATGAAAAACACGGCAGTCGCCTCTCCTCAAAAATTCTGTTTAAAACTCAATCAGCGAAATATAACCCATTTCGAAATTTAAATTACTAACTAGTACGTTTAATCCTCTTCCAAAATATTTAACATAGGTAAAAAATTGAAGATTGTTAGCGATATTGTTCGATATTTCAATTGGTTTTCATCCTTGATAGAGCTAAAAATGAGATAAAAATGGTTGTAAACACCACATATGCAACATTTAGGGTAAATGACCTTTGAATGCGTTGAAATACCCTAGACACGTAACGTTTGACAAACCGTTACCACGAATTCGACACTGTTCCAAACAGTTCCCCTTGTTTGGAAAATACTTCCAGCAGTGCTTCGTCGGCAGTTTCACCTTTGCTCGATTCTTGGAAAGGCATCGATAAATTTGCCAAGTCCGTGTACGATTCGGCAGTGTTGACTTAATCATAGTAGCAAAACATATGTTTGGGCGTGGAATGTATCTCTGAGAATAAATAGAAGGCTTTGATAGAGAAAAGAATCAATAGATACTCGGATCCTGAATAATGGGAGGCAGCAGTAACAGAACTTGTAATTTTTTACAGTTTACGAGTTCATTGTGGCGAACATTAAGAGCCATTTAAAAGCTTGCGATTAAAGAAATGAGTTAATGATATGAGGACACTTACGCTTACATTAGCAGATTTTGTTGATTTATTCGAATTTTTATATTGGCGGAAAATCGATAATTAAGGCGTCTAGTGGCATCTAAATCAAGTTTCGATAACGTTTGCTGATCCAATACATCAGGGTTTCCCAACCTGTGGGTCGCAAAAGAACTTGAAGCGGGTCGGGGAAAGATTTCTAAATAGTTTATTTTGATACATTTTTCCATTTTTTAATGATTTCGCGATAAAATAGTTCAAGAACGTATGATAGTACAATGTGCGCCCACTGTGAGCACATGTTTTATCTACTGCTTGAAAACATTAAAAAGGTTGGGCTAGTATAAATGGTTTCCTTAAATCCTAGTCTCGTAAACATGAGCGAAGAATTTTGGATCCAACACGACATCTCATGTTTTTTCACTGGAAATTTTGTGCCAAGACAATAACTTACGATATCGGCGATCCGTGCTTCTCGGCATGAAAACGATGATTTGTTGGGTCCTTTTTACGTACTTCGGCACGATCTCGACAATGACAAATCGAACAATGAGATTATTCTTGGAAATTAACTATTTAGGTCTTAAACTCATGATTGCACTGATGGCAATCATTATCTATCAAACAAATATAATTTTTGAAATTCAAATTTGATTTTATTAGAACATTTTTATCTAGAGAATACCATGA
Source organism: Tanypteryx hageni (assembly GCA_028673005.1). Classification (NCBI taxonomy): domain Eukaryota; kingdom Metazoa; phylum Arthropoda; class Insecta; order Odonata; family Petaluridae; genus Tanypteryx; species Tanypteryx hageni. The sequence continues at coordinate 62,079,331 of CM054114.1, read as the reverse complement.
CTAGATCTGATATCATAATCCTACAATTTGGCCTAATAGTAAACTCAACTACTTATTCATTATGGAGTTTTTAAAAAAAACGACATTACCCTTTAATTTGATTCTACAGCCATAATTTAATGCGCAGCAAAAATTTATTACGACAATTTCTTTTTTTCTAGAACAAGGGCTGCATCACTTCCGCTTGAATGTCATTTGTAAGAAATATTTTTAAATTTTAATTCCTTATACATGAGGATCCAACAGCAACAAATCTCGTCAGTCGCGTGGACTGCTCAAATTTACAGGATTCGACCTGGCCACTTGGCCTTATCATTTTTATCCAACGCGGACACCTAATCAAAAGTCGCGTTTTCGGCGATATATGCGTCTATCCGCGCATCCTATCTGGGTAAGCCATACACTATATTACTTAAAAGTGGATGGCTGCGGGCCAGATAACTGAGGAATTCACAGAAATTTCGGAGAGAGACAGCGACATGTTCCGTCCGACTTTGCTGCGTACTTCTCGAACATGTTTACGCTTCATCCACTTTCCTCCGCTGCTACTGAAAGAGGATAAAGTGGAAATAGAGCAAAGGGGCTAGATAGGGAGAGAAAAAGAAGTTGAAAGAGAGAGAGAGAGGGAGAAAGACTTGGCATGGCGTGTACGTGTTTTCTCTCGAACTGCGAGAATTCCAAAAAGAAATTCCCTTCACCGAGAGGGTCTTACGTCACCGAAGACTTTTTCGGAGCCCTTTGAAAAAAATCTCTTGTATACAATTAAAACGAGACGGCGCCGGCCTGGGACAGCCATCACGACGGGTATGACACTCAGTGAAGGGAGGTTAATCAAACTCGGTCCGCTTTTTTTGCGGAGAAAATTGCAACAAAACGACGGCGAAAGCTCTCAAAAATAGGTTCTTGAATATCTATAAGCGACGGAGACGGGTTTGGAAAATCTCGTCAAGAAAATATTACTCTAACGTCCTTTCCGATGAGATATTCATATGACGTGAACTTGTTCAATGGCTAAATATATATGACAAGTTGGAATAAAGACATGCCGATATAGTGCAGATGTTGCTGGAACATGAAAAGGTTTCTGAGATTATTTTACAGATATGAATAGTGTAGAATGTACCGTTACTTTTTGATTCTTGTCCAAAATGGATTTAAGATGCGATATGAGACTCTTAAGGTTATGCCCCTGTCAATGAACAATGAAGTGAGATGATGTACGATCAGTCAAGGGGATAATCTTTGTGGAAACAGCTTCTATTGAAAAAACAAAGACGCATCATGTGACCACACCAATAATAGAAGTGATCTAAACGAGTGTTTTCAATCGGGTTACTTTTGCCTTGAATGATGTAATTAGTACTATACTTATTTGTCAACAAATGAACAATTGGACAACATAGGTCGGATTCGCGTATAAATGTTCAAGAGTTCATCGAAGATTATTTAGAAAGAAAAAAAATCGAGATCGTTTATTACGCTTTGCGCTATAGTATCTCAAATAACACGCATTTACACTGGGGGAAATACATATATTACGCACCAGGTCCAATTTTGACCAAAATTTCACCGTTTCATGTGTGGTGACTTAACTAAGACGATGAACATAAAGGACACCAATTTTTTTTAATAAAAAACCTTGAAATCCACGACACCAGAAAAGAACGTACAGACCAGCTAGTATCCAACAAAACAATCAAAACAGACGAACATCGAAATGTTGACGTGATGGGTGTATTTTGACGCGGCATTCTCGCAAACGGGGTGCCAAAAGCTATTGAAAACTATCGAATCCTTTATTCAAACGAGACATTGATGTCGTGTACGCGATCTAGTTTAAGCCTTGGCGATAAAAACGAACGTTTAAGCGCCGCAAAAAACCTCCTCATGCACGCGGATACTGTCGGCACGTTATCAGGCGTCAAAATCTCTCTCATCCCTCTCCGAACACCATCCTTGTAAAAAGTTAAGTAGGAAACACATGCAAATGCTTAGCGAGATACGTCTCGTCTCGCACCTCCGCCGCGAATCTCGGCTCGAAATGAGACGAAGCACTGAAGGATTGCGGCGAAACCACTCCTCGGGCTTCTTACGCCCCGACGATCTTTATCTCTCCGAGCGACGAAGTTAAAAAAAAAACGCAGCCCGATCTTCTTATTTTTCCTCGCCACTCTTCAATCTTACCCGCCCGCCTTAAGGAGCACCTGATCCCACGCACATGCACACACAGGCACACGTATGCAAACTTCCCACCAGCCCACGTCATTCCTTCCCAACCCAACGACTTGCCCCTAAAAAGCCACAATTTCTCCCTTTAGCGTCTGTTCGTATCTCATCTGAAATCCCGAGGAAGCAGAGGGTGAATGCTGGGGGGGAAGTGCGATAGAGAGGAGTGGGAGGAGATGGCTGTAAAGAGGAAGGGAGAGAGAGAGATATTGAGGGAGTGAATTCTCGGTGATTTGAAGCATGAAAGGAGAGAAAGAGGGTGTGAGGAGAAAGTGTGAGTATGAGGGGAAAGAGAGAGGATGGAAGCGTGGGTGGAAACGGGCATGCAAAGGGAGAAAGTTGGAGAGAAAGACGAAGGAAGGCGGCATGAGAAGGATAAAGAAGGATAGAGAACGAGAGGTGAAAGAAGAAAGTCCAATAAAGAGAAAAGACGCGAAAGGAGGGAGAGCCTGAGAGAAAGGAAGGAATGTTTCGTTTTGGCTTAAATAGGACGGCGAAACGGAGGAATTTTCGAAAAGTATCGATTATATATAACTTTCGTACATTAATCAAGATGAGGGAATTCCTCTTCACCAAGGTTGATTTTTCAGGCGCTCGAGTAATGTTTTCTTTCCTCGGGTAATTTGAAGCGAATCACAGATGGCAGAACGAGTAAGAGGAGGCTTTTCTTTATTTCTTCGCTAAAATACCGAGCAAAATAAGGAAAAATAAAAGATGTATGCGACGCGAAGAGGTTTTCTAGCTACATAATTTTTCATTCCGGTTTCGGAGACCGATGAAATTATCCGAGGCCCCGAGATCTTATCTCAAATTGGTTTACGGATTACGAAACAAAATAGTGGCGGATATCGAAGATTTAATGGAAGGCGGGAAAGGAGGAAAAATTAAACTGTGAAATAAGATCGTTATTTAAGATGAATGAGAAGCGGAAAATTAAAATCCGAGTGCAATGTACATAGGAGGAAAAAGATAAAACTATAAAAAAGGAAAACAAAATATCGAATTAAAAGTAAAGGAGTAAATAGATTAGATAATAGAAAGAAACACTGTAATCAAGTTGAGAATGATTTTAGTGAAATTAAGGATTGAAAGAACGTAGAGAAAAGGAATAAGAAGGGAAGGAATTTTTAAAAATATATAGCAAAATTGGCTGCTGGTTTACAACAGAAATAAATAAGTAAATTCATAAAAGAGAGAAAACCACTATAACATTACATATGCATTTTAAATGCCATAATAATTGATAATGCTTTTGTTAACGCTGAATATGTATAAATTAAAGCTCGCGATATGTTCAGTACAGTAGCAAAAGAATGGAGACAGCTGGGCGACCGCCCCGGGTGCCGTAGTCAAGGAGCACCAACAAGCGTTCTTATAACTGTAAAAGTCTGGGGCGGTGTGCTTACGTCTCGCCCCGGGCGCTGAACTTCATGCTACGGTGCCGGATATGTTAAATGCAAAGTATAACCTCCAAATTAAATAAGTTTAAAACAAACTATAACAGAAAATATAAGGAAAAATAATCTATTAAATAAAAATCTGATAGAATTCTTCTTCAGTAGATGTATGAATCAAGTGTGTAAATGTTACGAATGAAAGGTTTTTTAGTAATTATTTTTTCAATAATTTTGAAACTTTCATATGATACCATTTGAATTTTAACCATTATTTTGAGGAATTTCAAAATTAAACCATTCAATTTTAATTAACCAAAAGCCGAATAAAAGATCTGATCAAATATGAAACATAGCACACCCATAAATTTTCTTTTAATCTAAACTTTTATATCCAAGATTACTCACTAATACTTCGTTTAATAATGTCATGTCATAGGATGCAACCGTAACATTAAATTGCGCTCAATCGGTAAAATCGAAAACCAAGTTGCGCAATTTTTTGTTTCGCATCTAGGATGTTCTTTCTTTTGAAAGAATCATAATTAACGAGATAAAAAACAATATATGTGAGTGCGAACGACAACTAATGAGGAAGCAAATGCTTACGAGACAGACGAGGATGAAGGGTTGTGTTGGAGGAAAGGGTGTGTGCATCGTGTGATAAATACTAGAAGACAGATAGGGGATTAGCAGGGAGACGTAGGGAGCCATCTGGTGACAAACGCCGCGGAGAGGGATGGAGAGAGGAAGGAAAGAGGCATAGGTGGGAAGAAAAAGAAAGATACGGGAGAGGGAGCAAGAAATGATGTGTGGTGGTGAGAGAGGGATGAAGAGGTTAGAGGGACAGAAGAGGAGAGGCGAAGAAAGGATAGAGCGATGGAAATGAAGCAATGGAAAGAAAAGATGAAACGCAAAAGGAAATGCCCTAACTGATACAATTTACAGAATAATTTTCGGCTTTGGAAGATTAATGAAAAAGTTGTTAAAATGACCATTGAAAATGCAAAAATACCAAAACATCCCTGGCGGCGAAATTGTATTTTATCTTGCTTAATATTAAGGTATTCCGTGTGTTTCGAAACAGTTTTGAGATTTATAAGACTTCGAGATCCAGATCTCTCATGTATATTATATTATTTTTAATAGTGGTGTTTCAGAATAATTGGGATGCTCACAAGGTTTGAAATCATTGGCGACTCGAAACATTTCCGCTATCAAATAAGCACAAGTTTTGAGACTGATGATATTCTTATCGATACAGTATATATGACGTAGGTTTAAACTAGACACATAAAAGTGGTGTATTACCCATACACTTTCAATAGATAATTATTCAGGGCTAGTCATTTATGCTTATGATCACTTTTAACTACGGCATAGATTAATAAGCAACTATCAACCAATTTATGTAAACTATTGTTTGGAAATCTAATGAACCTTACGTTTATTTTACTGAATATCCTGTATGCTGATTATTTTGTCCTCAAGCTTGATCTCACTCAAATCGCAGAAACTATAAGGAAAGAGAAGAAAAAAAAAGTTGTGCAAACAAAGGTACATTCTTAAAGCAAGGATGAGATACGAAAAAATCCGATTAACATCAACCAAAATCCCCTTGAGTACTAATATCCTTGCGTCTGTAATTTGCTCTCTTTGCAAGCGCATAATCGCATGGGGTGGCCAAAACAATATTTTCTAATGATTCACTAATGACTTTTTTGAAGAGCGTCCTATTTTCATTTTTCATGGATCCTTATTTTAACGTGCTGCCGCTATTTTTGCTCAGGTCCTTCGAGAAACACTTGGCAATTACTTCACGAATCTTTTTTTTCCTGCAAAGCTACTGCCAAAAAGTAAATTAATTTAGCAAAGTAATTTGTATGAAACTGACGCACCAAAGTATTAGTGGAAACCGTACTCCATTTTGATATACTTGTGAGACACCTCTAAAATCGATTAATCGTTTTCTATTATTCCGAATTGAAACTGGTATGGAAGTAAAAGGAAAATTAAGATCTCACCATAAAAACGCAAAGAGCCAATTACATAATGGAGTTGCTATAGAGAACTGATAGCAATCTAGTTGATGGTCGTTTTACCTCTCAAACGAGCAGCGACTGAAACGATTCGATAAGGACGCGATTGTGTGCAAAGTCGAAATGAAAATACATAGCAATCCTTAACAATACTAATCTCTTTATTGATTCACAAATAGTTCATTCGCTTAAACAGAGACGAACATCGCATACTATCAATTACAATGTCACTGAAAATGTTCAATGCAAAGAATGACTGATGGACTGCATACCGAAAAAATACTCTTAACTCTTATTCTAAAAGTCCGTTCCATTAACTTGCTTTTTTCACAGTAAAAACATTCCATAAATAATTATATCTCCAGAAATTAATCCTCAAACTTTTAACGATTTCTATTTATGGAGATTATTCCGACAATGACTGAATGTAAGGAGGGGACATTAAATCGCATCATTAACATCGACAAACATTGTCATTTTTCTCGCATTTGGGAATCAAAACTTTTTATGAGAAATAAAAAAATTCGAGAAAAACTTTCAGCACAACACGCACACCGAAAGGTTAAGAAAGCAGTCACGTATAGGGGGTAAGAAGATGAAAAAACAGGAGAGAAAAGAAGAAAATGATGAAAAGAAAGGAGAAAGGGACGAAGTAGTTTAAGTAAAAGAACTTGGGTTACTTCCCCTCCGAAAAAGTGGCTAGACCATTGGGAAAGGGAAGACGTGAAAAAAGAAGGGGAAGCACACAGGTTTTTTTTTAAAAGGAGTTAGGGAAGGATTTTGAGATAAAGGGTTACAAAGCGAGATAGAGAAAGAGAGGGTGAAAGGACAGAGAGAGGGGGGGCGAAAGGAGAGAAAGGGAGCTGAAAGAGTGTTTAGGGAGGGAGGAGAGAGAGAAAGAAAGATAGAGAGAGAATGTTGAGACCGTCAAAAGTGGAGGGGAGAGAATAGCTGCGGTGAAATTGGGGAGAAGAAGAGGAGCGTTACGTCCCTCCTCCCTCTCCTTTCCCCTCGTCCTTTCTACTCTCTTCCCTCTCTCTCTCCATCCCCCCCTCTCTCTCTCTCTTTCCCTGGGCCCTGCCACGCTGCCGACTTGGATCTCCAGACTAGGACCACCAGAGACCGCAAACAGCGTTTTCCACGCTCTGGAGATTTGCGAAGTCTGCTCTCTTCCCTTTCTCTCCTCTCCTCCACTTTTTGCCGTGGAAAGACCCTCTCTCCCTTAAAACCCTCGCTACTCGCCTCCGTATCTATCTCTCTCCCTCTTTCCTTCCATAATCCGCCGAAACACGTTACAATCGCGCGGCGTAGCACAACAGAATCACAGATCCGGTTGGGAAGCCTAGAAGGTCAGTAGCAATACACCCCAATCCAGTCTGAGTTAGCCGGGGCAGGAGGCGGAAGACGGTGACGAAATCCATTCTCGTTAACCTTTGGAGGTGCGCGTGACCCTTTAGGATTTATCGATACAACTTCACTACTGAAAGATATTGATAACACTTGGAACCTGGGAAAGACCCGTTTTCATGGCGCCAATGTGTATTTACAATAGCGAAAAGCGCAATTACGTCTTAATATTCGAGAATAAGGCGTAACTGCCAAAAATTCAAAAACTTAGTGCTTATCTTAGGTATATCCAACGGCCATAATACGTTTATGAAAAGCCAGATGCGCATTTTGGATAAGACGCAGCCGTCTTTACTGGTGATTCACAGAAATGAGCATCTGGTTTTTGATAACTATTGGAGATAGCTAAAAGACGCACTTAATTTTTCAATTTTTGATACTTAAGTGCTAATACTTTAAGATGTTTTCAGTCTCAGGACGAGCTCGATAATTCTCTTCTGAATATCTTTATATGAAAAAAATTTATACCAGAAATAGAACGGCAATATGTCAAAATAAAATAATTTTGTACCGTGAGCAAGGTTTGTCATCCTGAATCTCTCTCGTCATTAAACAAATGACAAAAAAATTGGAAATTTGTTATGGTTGTTAAACAAACGAAGAAATATTTGCAAAGGAAGCTAGCTGAATATGATAATTGATTGAAAAGAAGTTGGACTGCTATATAGTTTTGTTGCTTTAGCGCGAAGTTTTCTTTAAATGAATTATTTCAATGCTTAGAATAAACTAAACTAAACTAATTTCAATAGTTCGATGTTCCGGGCTATGAGAGAAAAAGAGGAACAAGCACACCAAGTTGAATATCTTAATAAAATAACCTCGGACAGTTAATACACTTTCTGAGTGCATTAATACTAGTTGAAAACAAGAAGTCCAAATCAGGACTAATGCAGGCTGGTTTCCCAACGTTGACGTCTCGAATTGATTACTTATATTGACAGGAAATGTTTCAGTATGTGTTATTCATTCCAAGAAATTCTCATACCACAAATGCCATTATAGTTTCAATTCATTCATAGTTTATCAATCACAGAGAAAAATTGAAAAACAAATTAATAGAGCATTGTCAGGTTTCAAATACTAAAAGCAATGTTAACATCTCTGTCTGACATTATATTTTGCATGTAATTTTTTAAATAAACGAATTTAATAAATGTTACTGTTCAAACGCTAATATGTCTGAATCAACTGTCCATTGCCGAAAAGAGAGAAAAAATAATCCATTTGTTCACTCGTCTATGCTCAAGCCGAGTTTGGAAATAATCGTCTCCATGGCACCAATCCGATAAAATGCGATTTAAACGCAAAAACGCTGTTTTAGTAGATATTCAAGAAAATACTATCAATCACCAACATTCAGTAATAAGAATAAGAATCTAAAGTCTTTTCCCCTTAGAACAGTACAAACCTCGCTCCGATATCAGAAGTTTAAGATATATTAAAGTATAAAAGAAAACATCTCTGCACGATGGATTTGAGACTTCCTATGTATAAAATAGGAAAAACCTTCTAGGAATCAAACCTGGGACTTCAATTTTCGCCAAATAAAATATAGCCCGGAGGTGGGCCCTGGAAACACGACTCTCATACCAAGTTTCTTGAAAATCGGTACGTTGACGCAAAAGTTGTTAGTAGGAGACACACACACACAGAGACAGGACCATTTCATAAGACTACGTTTCCTTTGGAAACCAGCCTAAAATATCGACACAGATTCTGGAATTCCTCTATCATCAACTTTAACTTCGAAATTTAATAATATATTTTCCTTCTTGTAGGAAGGATTTTAAAATAGTTAATTTCGATGTGAAAGTCAAGGTCACCTTGAGGGGATTATCTAGGAAGATAAACAATAAGATTGTTAATTTTTATTAGTCCTTTATACCGGAGGAAATACGGCATCCTTCAATAAAGAACCACAAAAACGAAGCGAATATTCCAAGCTTCGAATTACTCCCATTTCTTGGAAAGATGCGGCGCCGAAAAAAATAATTCCGCCTCACCTGAGGCCATTGCAACAAAGAGCGAGAGAGAAAGAGAGAGAGAAAAAAGCAAATGGAAAACGCCCACTTGAGAAATATACGTTTGTTTCCAATGTCCGCCCACTCCAAACAAGATAGGAACTGGATTCCTGCCATCGATGAGTCTGCCTCAAGAACAGACAAGTAGACGGCTCGCATAAATTTATTTTTATGGTTTTTTTTTGTTCTAGTGAAAACATTCTTTCTGACGCTTGCTTACTGATCCTTTTATTAGTTTTAAATGAAGCTTGAAAATATTTTGTTTTGATTCCTTAATTAAAGAAAAGAAAATTATTCCTATTAAAAATATTAACATGCAAAATACGATAATGGATTCTCTTAACTTTATTATTTTAGTATCATAATCGAAGTTTACCGTGTGGAATTAATGAACTGTTATGCTTTAAATTTCATTTTTAGCAATTAATTCAGATTGTTAACACTAAAAAATAAACAAAAGAGAGATATTAATAATTCATTTTATTATTCTTTATTCCAGTTTAATATTTGCCAATGACTTTCAGTAAATAAAAACCTAAATTTTAACTCATTAATCAAATTTTTGTGGGGTTAATTATTTTGCTGATTTTAACAATTTCATATGGGACGAATGTTTTAAAAACATCTCTACTACCTGCGGATGCAAACGGAATTATTTATTATTTCTACATAATTTATGATAATGAATTGACGATATAAACGAATAGGGCACAAATGAGCTCTGAAATTAATCATTTGATCAATGATAATCGCATTTATTGGAAAATGTACTTATTTAGCAAGATAAGGCTTCTGAACATGCATACAGGATATTCCGAGACAGAAACGATTTTTCCATATGAAATAACATCATCATGACGAATATTCTTCCTAGTGGAAAGAATGATATTCACAATTGGTAACCTCGGTTATGCAAAACAGTTGATTGCAATATTAACTACTCAGATTACTGACATCCTGTTCACATTACTTTGACGGAACATTATCTTTCAAATTCTTGATATTATCTAAAGAGTAATTTGGCATCCATATTTACGAGTAACGTATTATTTTATTTCACACGCATTCGGTCCTATTTCCTAAGATAATATAGAAATAAATAATTCGAAAGTGAACAATAGAACACGCCTCGAGGCTTGATTCCGCTCGTATAACCGCAAAACGGTTGAGTAAACCAGATGGAAACGTGTGAGACCAGGGAGGGAGGAGTTTTGAAGTAAAAGGTATTATTTTTAAAAGTTTGGGATCATACTCAACCGTTTTATACCTACAGGAGTTATCTTTGTCGTAAATTCCAAGCTATTATAAAATGATTGCTCTTTCAGAAATATATAGAGATATGACCATACCATATGAAACGAGTGAAGAGATGAGATATTGATATGATGACGATACATAATATCATTTTCAACGAATAGGACCAATTTAGTGGAAGCTATTCAAAACGACATCGTTATTTTTTGAACGTAATATATTATTATATGTTTATTATCGTTAACTCTCTTCCATTCCGCGAGCGCCGGAAATGGAATTTTTTTAATCTAAAAAAACTGCCACGTAAGTTATCAACACTGATAAAAATTAGGATGTCGATAGTTGGCAACGCATCGTTTCAGAAATTCAGATCAGTCGATGCGCCTAATTATCTTTCAAAATGGTGCGTAGGAAAATTTTCAAGACCAAGGCATGCCGTCAACAGGGTTCAAACTCCCGGCGTTAACGGTAAGGATGCACGGCGCGTCTCATCGTCGGCCGCAAAGCCAGACGCATGCAGACGCGATGAAGGAATAACAACCCCCTCCGAACAATCTCGGAACAAGGACTAAGCAGCATACTAATTAAGTTCTAGCGCGGAAGGGAAAATAAGAAAAAGAAGAGCTGCATTTAAAAAAAAGCACGCCGCGTAATTAATGGTTTAGTACCCCTTATTAAAAGCTCCCAGCGTCTTTTTTCCTCTCTCTCTCACCGTTCTTTCCATCTTTATTTTTTCTCCGCGGGGAGTGAGTGTAAGAAAGGGGAAACAAATCTTCACGTATCAAAGACTGCAATCTCTTCCCTTCATACAACGAGCAACAACAAGAACGGAATGGAGAGGGAGGAAATAGGACGAAAAGGAGGAAGAGAAATTGGATGAATATGAAGAAAATGCATAAAAGAGAAGTTAGGAGGAGAGGGGAAGCAAGCAGAGAAAAAAGAGGGCGCTGCGGGAAGAAAGGAGGGGGAAGACTGATGATCAGAATAGAAGAAGAAATTAGAGGAAACTGCTAAAAAGAAAAGCAAATGGAGAGGAAGAGGAATGAAAAGAAAATGCAGAGGTATGAAAGAAAGAAAGAAATGAGGAAGGATCCCAGAAAAAGATGGATGGTGAAGTAGGGTAAAGGAGTGGATCGAGAAGAAATTTTTAGAAAAGAGAGAAATACGAGACAGTGAGAGAGAAAATATATGGAGAGTAAGGGAGAGATAGAGGAAGGGTGAGAGGTCGTGAGGGAGGGGGATGGAGACGAAGGGAAAGAGGGGGGTGGAGAGAGAGGGTGAGAGAGAGAGGGTGGGAGAGAGAGAGGCATAGAGAGAGGGAGAGAGAGAGGGAGAGAGAGGGGGAGAGAGAGAGGGAGAGAAAGAGAGGAAGGGAGAGAGAAATGGAGGGGGGAGAGATATGGAAGACGGAGAGAGGTGGGAAGAGACGGAGAGAGAGAGAAAGGGAGGCGAAGGAGGGTGGGGAAGGGAGAGCGGAAGGGAAAGGGGGAGGAGAGAGAATAAGGGAGGAATAGCAGGAAAATGAGGCACAACAAAAATGCAGAGAAAGGCTGAGAAATAAGACAGGAAGCAATGAATGTGGACGAGGGAGATAACTGGGGGCCAAGAAGAGGAGGAGGAGGGGGTAAGAAAAAAACAGTTGAGACAGAGAGAGACGGAGGGAGGGTGAGAGAGATCGAACAATACATAAATCCGTTGCGCGCCCTCCTTCAGCGAGAAAGCGCGATGCGGCGCAAGACCAAGTCGCACTTAATCATACGACCCCCCCACCCCTCCTCCATCCCCCCCTCATCTCATACCCCCCACCCCCCTCTCTCATCCTCTTCCTCCACGCCTGTTTCCAGAACAATCCGCAGATGTGCCTCCAGGGATACAACTTTGCGAAAGGGGGCAGCGGCATCCGTTCCTAGTGATTTACCGTGGTTCTCCTCCACGTTCGAGGGAGAAGCGTGTGTGTGTGTGGAATGGAGGAGGGAGGGAGGGAGAGAGGTTGGCAGCCCTGATGTGGGCGAGCCGGAGAGAGTGTAGGAGGGAGGAGAAGAAAGGATTGTCTGGGTGGGAGAGTTGGGAGGATGGGTTGAGGGAGACGTGGTTGACGGGTTGCATAGGGTTAGGGGACTGGATGGAAGGAGGGTGAGGGGGAGGGTGAGGGGGAGGGTGAGGGGGAGGGGAGTTGGGCGGGAATGCTGGAGAGAGGTGGTAGGAAAAGTGTTGAGTCTACTTGCGGGACATCCAAGCTCCTCCTATCAGCGCTATCTAAGACGGTCTCTGTATTTCTTTTCGCGCAAGGAACAACCATTAAACATTCCACGTACTGGCGGGCAGTCTTCATGTAAATAAGGAATAAGGATTTGTAATCAATTTAAATCATCGACATTTTTATTAAATAAAGATTCTTACATTCCATTGAGTATATTAATTGAAATTGTATCTATGATTTTGTTTCGCGGCTCTTCATGAGCAAATAGAGTGAATTTCCTACATAGTATTTTCCCAGTCCCTTGCAAATTTACAATTCGCCTTCTTATTTCAAAGTACATAGATTGCAATCTAGCAACTTTTGGATGGCATTTAAAAATTTCCTTCGGGTACTCATTAATTTTTCTTCATATCTTTTATAACTGTTAGAAAATTAATATTATTTTATTGGAAATTTTCCTCGAATGAAAAGAATATAAGCAAAGAAGGGAAAATGACGAAACGGACGGTTTGGACCACCAAAGGAAAGTCGAAAGAAATTTATTCTCGTCGACTGTTGAATCGCGACTTCTACGTACAACCTGATGGCCGGGAAAAATATAATCCGCCTCTATGGCAGTAAAAATATACCAATTTTAGCGCTTTACGGGATTAAATAACTAGAACAAAAAGTTGTCACTTATTTTCTGAAAAGGCAAAAAACATGCTGTGATTACATAACGATTTCCTTCTAGAATATAAATGCATAGAAAGGCGAATAAATTTTCGCAACCTTTTTGATTCTATGAAATTCGAGGAGTTAACTTTTTTTCTGACATAAAACCATTCAGACATGATTCGAAAATGAACACAACTTGCATAAGTATTATAGCAATTTAACTGGTAAAGACGGAAGGGATAGTTTAGAATTTCAAGAATTTCTCGATTATCTCTGTCAATAATAATATAACACCGTACCGCAAGCCTATCACCACAGGATAGTTGGCATTTCACATAGAAAGAGGGGGAGGTGTTATCAGAACTTTCTTCTATATGACGTCCTTGCCATAAGAGACGCGGATCGGAGCGGGAATTAGAATATTTCCCGTGTCTCAGGTTGCTCTTTCATAGCTAAAAATAAACCAATGCATAAAATTTAACTGAAGACATTTTCAGAATATACAATTCAACAAAAACTTACATAAAAATCAATCTTTCTTTCATCTACATTTCTTTGTTCAACTGATCCAAACGTATATGCACGGTTGATATTTTAGCTACAAAATGAATTTTCCGCACTCCACCAGTTTATCCGAAATTCTTACCCTTATTTTTTTAAAGAAATCGTTTCGTGAAATTTTAATGTTATGAATAAAATTTCGATGCACGCTTTATGTTGTAGATGCGAAATGAATTTCCCCCACTCAACCAGTTTATCCGAATTTCTTGCTCTTATTTTTAAAAAATGTTTCGTGAAATTTAAATATTACGATTAAAATTTCGAAGTTATTATTTGCTTCCTCACTGCCTCTTTACATCCTTCAGAATTATTATTTTTTAATGTTACAACGACGTGCGCCCTCTACGATGAAAATGCGTTCAGTGTATTTCACGACGCCAGGAAAAACTTCCTGCCGAGGGAAGTACAAAGTTTATTAGATGGGTTGGCGTGTACTAGTCACTTCGAAGTTTTGTATGCACATGCTGGCGTATTTCAGATTCCTTCGCCTTTATCTCTCATCTTGTTCTAGTAGTTATCGCTCTCTTTTTAACTGCCAAGGACACTATCTCCTTCCTCTTGTTCTTTTACAGAGCAAACTTCTTTTTCTTATAGGGAACGTGGTAACTTAAGTGCTAAAGAAGCTACGTCCGGAATCCTTGGAAGTGAGGGTTGAACTGATTAGACACATTGATGCGTGAGATGTATACGAAAAAAGTAGCGTGGTAATAACTCTTAAAGAGAAATTCTGATCCGGGTTTTATCACATGGAAGTGCCGTATCCAAGAGGAAGGAGATGGGGGTGATCGCCTCCCTTTTTTTGGACGTCCCTATTGCCCTTCATCGGATGCATTTTGAAATTCATCCCGCGAAAAATTTCTTTATTCTGGCTGCCGATTAGGTCCTTAGGGCATGGGAAAGAAAGATACCAACATGGGTTGGGATTTTCGAATAAATGGTCGTCGGCAACGGCGGATTCAAGATGCGGGAAGGGCGATTGGAAAGTTCCTGGATACGCTCTTGTAGCGGGGAGACGATTGATAAAATACAAGCGCAGAAAATTTGAGATCCTTGGGCTGGAAGCCTTTGATGTATAGCGGGATTGGGTGGAAACGGAAACTACGAATCATTTAATAGCCCCGAGGTTGCTGAGGATGTGTATTGCACATATTGCCTACTGGTAAATCTACAGCTATATAGTACCCCCCTGCAATTCACCGTAAATGTGGCTGGCAAAAGGCGCAGCATCGAAAAACATGGCCATATGAATAAAATCATTTCTAAATCCTAAAATATAACCTGGAAAAGTACACATTCGCTTCTAAACAAAACCATGCAAGTATTGTATGAAATACCTAATCGACCCTTAGAGTTCTCCTTAGAACTTGGCAAGTTGTTAAGAACTAGACTTTTAAACATTAATTATACCTGAAGATGTTAAATTTATTTAATTTTAATTTTAAAGGATCGAATTTCTTTAGAGTTTACGACAATGGGGGTGGTTTTTGAGGAAGGAGAGGAACGCTTGGTGGGAATATGTAAGTTGGTGACTTAAAGGGTTCTCTGACTGCTTTGGTAGCTGGAAAGGCCTGCCTTAAACTCTGAAAACTTCAATTAGTGCGGGATGAGAGGGCAGAATGTCCCATTTGGCATCCTGGGCTGCTGCCCCACCCATTCTATGCCACTGCCTATAGACAATGTAATTTTAGAGCAGGTCATTGCTAACATGCATTTCGTTAAGAATCTGTTAGTAATAATACCGCTTTATATAATTTCATAAACTTTTCATTCAGGTGAAAAAACTTCGAGTTGATTTAAGAATTCTTAAATCAACTCGAAGTTCTTTCACCTAAAGACGAATGGCGCATTAAAATAAACGACATTTTTCAGAGAGACCGAAATAAAACAACCAGCTTCGCCAAGAAATTAAATATTCCATCGTTAGAGTGCTCCGTTGGAAGTGAAAGTCACTTTTCACGGACGAATCATCTCCGGGCTGCATCCCGGTTTATAGGTCTAATGAAGGCGATCTTGACTATAAAAGAGTCGACAGGTTTACGATGGCAATGGGCGAATAATGATTTACGGGCACCGTTAATACTAAAAACAAAGGAAACTCGCCCCTGGCTGATTTGGGAGTCGTAATGATTCTTTCGAGAGATAAATACTCTGCCACGTGAGATAATGCGATTTTTGCTTCGAGGGGTGGACGTACGCAAAATCAAAAAGATGCGATGGTTTCGGAGGTCGTTGCACGCGGGAAAGTGTTATCGCAAGCGTGCTTCTGCCTGATTGCGTGTGCAACCTCTATCCGACCGATCGTTTGAGAGCGATGGGTTGCTTCGTTCAGTCTTTACTCGAATGTCTAGCCACGTAATAGATACAGGAAAAAGTAGTAAGAAGGCTGGGAGACGGAATAAGGATTTGAATTACTGATTAGTAAGAGGAAGAGGCGTACTGGATCGGGAATTTCTTTGGAATAGCGTAGATTAGGGGGTCTCAAAGTATGCGAGCTGCATAGAGGCACCGCACCAAATCCGCGGGCCGCATTTCATGTTGCAGACTTTCTAAGTCTTCACACCGTTTCATATTCTCTATACATTTCTCTTCCATTAAGGGCGAAGATTCTCCCACCATATGACGCGCTCTTAAACCAATTCATTAGAAAAATACTAGATTCGTCGTCAAGGGTTAGGTCCTTTGGATACGCAAGTGACTCGCTGGCAACGGGAAGAACGTTCTTCTGTACCACAACTCTGCAGAATAACATAATACATGGGAATGGGCAATAAATTGCAGATACTTTGAAAGAGTTGATCTAATATATGTCTTAATTTATTTAAATAATTTGCAAATATTTACGAGAAATATTTTATAAAAATATGAGCTTGCACCGTATCATACTATACAGTAAATTACTTCGCGGGCCACATAAATGCTTCTCGCGGGATACATGTTTGAGACTCCTGGTCAAATCCATAAAGAAGTGATCGAAAGAAAATTTGAAGAAAAAAGAGGAAGGACAATGATGCAGCTATCAGAAGATTTGAAAAGAAAAGATATTAATCAGAAAATGAATAATGTTTCGTACGACAGGACGACAAGGTAAACCCGTTCTATCCCGTAATCATGAACCTGTCTGCGGACGCACAACCAAAAATGGTTATTCCACTGCGTAAGCCACTCGTCCAACTCCAAGCTGCATAGCGTAATTTCTGTGATGTTGGAAACGATTAAAAGGTATATAAAAATTAAAAAATATCAGGTTTGATTGTAACAATAACTAAAGTAAAATAAGTGAAGCAAATTTTTAGAAAAAAATATAAATAAACAAAAATTCATGAAGTGAATTCGTTAAATCCACTAATTCTTTGCTGGACATTATGTAAATTGAATATGCATGAGAAGATTGAGCGTAGTGGAACAATTTAACGTGAAAAATGCAAAAATATTCATCATAAAATTTAATCTACTTAATTTAATGAAATACTTCCATTTACAAACACCCACGTAGAACTATAAAGAATAATAAAAATTCCAGAACTGCATGCAAAACTTAAACCGAGAGTCCATAAGTTTTTCAGCCTCAAAGTTCACAACTGTAACCGTATCGTTGCGTAAAATTCACTTTCCCCCGAGCTGAGGCGTTTCGAAGGTGATATAATTGGCACACTTTCTAATGACCGTCATACGAAAACAAAATTACGCATTAGTACAACCTCAGCTGTCCTCTATGATATGCAACCTTATTGCCGAATATTCTCATTTCTGTGATGAAAACGTGCAGCCACCTCGAACCGGGTTTTGACTGCGCTTCATTTCACGACCGGCATTACAAACTCGCTTCAGCTAAAAGCCATTGTCGCCGCGAATGGGTATTTAACGTAGCATTACTCCGCGCTTGCGCGTATTTGGATAGCCACAAACTCAAAAACATAAATCAGGCTGATCTTGAAGGGAATAAATTTCGCAACCTCGCAGAGCTTACTCAACTTTTTCCCCCCTCTCCCTTCGCTCTATGGATGTGATGGGAGAAATCCTTTCATTATTTTTATTCTTGTACCTTGCGATCAATTTTCCGAGCGAGGCAATTACTCGGTTTGTCTCATCAGTTTATTGCCGCAATGAGAGGCTGCGTGAATCACTCCTCAATAAAACCATGACGATGCATAGAGTGGATCTCATTTCTCCCCCTCTATATAATTACCTAGCTCCCCTCTTCCATCCGAATTCGTACTGCACACACGCTTAGTATTAATGGAATAGAGGCGAAAGGTTTTATATTTAAAAACAGAAATAAGAAAGATGGCGTTTCTATTTCATACTGGCGTTCCTATTCCTTCATAGCAAAATAATTTCGCTCATATAAAACCCGGTAAATTTAATTGAACCTCTTATTTTATAACTTTTGTTTTGTTTCGCGCAAAAGATGAAACTTTCCATGTCCCTGGTTTTCGCGGGAAAATAATTCAGGTTCGTTTATTAAACCCTTTCGTGGATAATTTTATTCATGAGCAAATCGCGCTAAAATAACACTTCGCTTTTTCCGCGAGAGGGTGTTTCCTTTCTACTTTTCCAACTTTCCCGATCGCAGTTGGGATGGGCATCGTAATGGCGATTGCTCATTAGTTTTGCAATTTCCTTAATCTCGAAACTATGATTTCCCTAATGAGAACTGATGGTTTCATTCAAAACAATCCTGGCGCCAAACGAATAACTTTATTCCTTAGCAAGCCTTTCGGTCAATAAGACCACGAGTAGGAGAAAGTTATTATAATAGCATTACTGCGTCATTAGCATACGAAACAGAGACGGAAATAGGAAAGTAAATAAGTACTGATTCCACCAGAGAGAAAGGTTGACGGGGTACATAGAAGTTAATTAATTCGTACTTTGCAATTTGGTAACCAAGAATAAACCATGTTATATCTTACATACCAAATTTTATCTTAAACCGTAAATTAGTTCAGGAATTGTTGGCCGGAACGTTAAATTTATAGTGTTCCAGAAATTTCTCAAGCGCGGTAGCATAACGATAAAAACTGCGGCATAAAATTTTTCTCTCATTTCATAATCAAAATTCGCCCGTCTCAAATATCTCTACCTATATTTTTTTGGATATTTTCCAACATTGTTATGAGTTTCCTTGAAGATACCGACTGAAATTTCTCTAAAACGGCTTAAAACAAGACGCACGCAGCGCAATAGCCCGGAAGAAATTTATCATTGGAAGCTCGCCTTGAAAATTTTTAGTGCCTGAAAACATGAACTTCTTTAACAATAAGCAATAAAAATCAGCTTTCATAGTCACGACAAAAGAGTAACTCGTTATTATCGCGTTCTTTTTCACTTTTTAATTCTGCCTCCTTTGCGGTGGGTAACGCATGCTCGATAAAAAATAAATAAATCCCACCGATCTGGAGTGTGGAGGGGGGGGGGGGGGGGGGATTAAATTCCAGCATTTTGAGATTAAAAAGAAATATTTTAAGCCCACCGATTTTCAACTCCGGCGGATGACCAGATGACGCGAAAAATCGATCAACTTAATTTACAATGCCCTTCCCCGCGAGGATGAATTATAAGGGGAAGGGAATAGGGAAGAGGAGGGGAGGAGTGGGAGAGGTGGAATTAGAAGGTTGGATGGGCGGATGGATCGAGTGTTTTGGGACCCCCAAAGCTATAAGAGGGAAGAAAAAAATCGAGTTGGGTTGTATTTTTTTGACGAGTCCGAAACGGGTGCGGAGGAAAGAGTGGGGAAGCGTATGGAGAGAGAGAGAAGTGCATGATGGGTAGGGAGGGGGTATCGGGAGATGGGATGGATTCGCCTCCGCCTGTACGGCTGGTTCACTCATGCACACCTCACCCTCCACTCTCCTCCTCCTCTCCCTTCCCGTCCTCCTTCTCTCTCTCCCAACTTCCCTTCATCTCACTCCCTCCTCCCTCTATCTCCCTCCCTTCTCCCTCTATCCATTTCCCTCCCTTCATCCCCCTCCTTCTCCCTCCCTCCCCCCAATCCCTACCTCTCTTCCCCTCCCTCCCTCTTTCTCCGTCCCTCACCCTCTCTCTCTCTTTCTACCTCCCTCCATCTCTCTCCCTCCTCTCTCTCCTTCCATATCCCTCCCTCTCTCTCCCTCCCACTCCCAACCTCTCTTCTCCTCCCTACCTCTTTCTCCGTCCCTTACCCTCTCTCTCTCTCTCTCTCCCTCCTTCTCTTTCTCTCCCTCTCCTCTCTCTCTCCCTCCCCCTCTCTCTCTCTCCGGTCCATCTCCAACCCCCGATTCCGGGAGAGAGGGAAAAAAGGAGAATAAAATTCATTTGTAATTAAGAAGCCCTTCACCACGTGCCCACTTGCAGGCCCTTCTTTAAGAGGGCCCGTAAAAAGGAAATATGAATCCGTAAGAGGGCTTTGTTTTTGCTTCCTTCACTTTTTTTATTTCGACTTTTTTTTCGGAGAGAAAAAAAATGAGAGGAGTTGGATGGGTTCTCGGGGCTTAGAAGAGGGATGGAGGTTGGGAGTAAAAGGGGTAGAGGAAAAAAGAGTGAGAGATGGAGAGATACAAAGAGTGAGACAGAGAGAAAAAGCTCGGGAAGGGGCATTGTGTTTGGTATTAAATCCGAGAGTTCGGAAAGTGAGAGAAATAATTTCTTGAGAGTTCCAATTAGGGACGTCGTTCCCGAACTTATAAATGAAGATGTTGCAGATGGCTTAATACCGAGTTATAAGAGAAAACGTTCGAATTATTATTGCGAGAAACCTTCGAGGCCAGGGAGCGCTGGGGGAAAAACGCGAAAGAAATCTCTCTCGGCAAAAAAAACTTGACTGTATCCAGGCGAAGCGACGGACCGATTCCTCATTCATTCCGAACGAGAAACTTTGCACAGGTGTAAATCGAACTTTTTTTCCTCACAGGCAGTTAAAATTCAGTTACTAATATTCGTCTCGTCCTCCTTTTGACTTTTGATTGAACGAGGCATAATCCTATTAATATATATCGCACAAAATAATTAGCTTGTTCAATTAATTTTCTCAATTCTTAGCATTCGGAGAACCCCTACTATAATAAAAGCCAATCTAATTCTATCATTCTGTGCGTAAAACGTGAGGAATTTATGCGAATAGCTCGAGAACGGCTCATTCAATTTCGGTAAATCTTTCGCCAGATTCTCGTCGCCCACCCTTGCAGGTTTGAAATGGGTCTATGACAAAGTCATGGGTTTCATTCCAGAAGAATTTTATTTCTTTTTCGATTAACATGTGAATGAATGTAGGATATCTTTAGTTTAAAATTAGTTAAAATCGGTGCTAGTTTGGGACTTGAACGTATTGACAATAAAATAAACAAACATTTTTCCAGTCAATAAAACTTTTCGAATTAGCTCAAATTTATTTCAAATCCAAAAAAAAACGAAAAATATTCAACGTTTTTAACAATGAAATTATTGTTACCCTGACTACTTCACGCATTATTGGACGTGCCACTGAGGAAAACGACCTAGCGTTCGAAGCAGTCACCATTCACTTCCCAAACTGTAACGAATTAAGAAGTAAGGAATGTTTTATTGTTAAATCATCATCATCATCATATGTAATTCTGACTCTCGGCAGGTCCAGTCATGGCAGCCCTCCAAGCTTCTCGATCCTGGGCCAGTCTCTTGGTTTTATCATACCTGCCTCCAACCCTAATTGCATCCAGCATCTGGTACCTACTTCTTCCTCTCCCTCTCTTTCCATTTACCATTCCTTCAATTGCAGTCTTCAGCAGGCATTCTCTTCTCATACAGTGTCCAAGCCAATTCATCTTTCTTTTCCTAATTTTTCCTAACATCTGTCTTTCTTCGCCATTGTTAAATAAATCAGATAATTTCTTAGATTCATTTTTGACGTCATAATGACTGCGAGTAAGAAAATTAATGAGCAAATGAAGGCAGCGACCAGTAAGTGAAACGGTATAGGAGAAAATAAATTTTACTCTTTTCTTTTTCGAACTACTCAATCGCTGCTAATAAGTCAACCGAAATCGGCGATACGAGGATAATAACAAAGCAAACAAATGTCACACTCGTAGCTGAATACGAACTCCATATCCTGCGCTTTGACGCGGATACTCACCGAGGCCATTAAAGATCTCTATACCTTGGAGTGAGGGAGACATGAGCTCTCAGAGCAGTTAAGTTTGGACGACAAATTACCGATAGCCCTTTTACCGCCGTCGATAATGACGCTCGGGCGCAGATCGATGAGAAGGGATAAAGGGTCGGATCCCTCATTAGTTGAAACGCCGAAGGCCGACGACACGTTGAAGAGATCGACAACCCAGTCACAGATCAGGGAGGCGTTGGCCGAAAGGGCAAAGGAACATCCAACTTGATAAAAGGAGGTTCGAAGGTAGGTTTTACGCGCGATACAATGTATCTCGACGTTGATTTTACCCACGAGACGCATTTCGCTCTCAAAATGGAACCCTTTATGAACAGATGCTACAAAAAATTATTTAGAACATGGTTTATACAAGAAACCACGTAATTATCGTCAGACCATTGTTTCTCAACCGGTGGGCTTCAAAAGGATTTGAGGTGAGCCGCGAATAATTTGAAAAAATTAAGGTCGGTTAACATTATCTAAAAGCTGTCGCATAGCGTATAGCGAAAACTTAATATTTTGTAAAAAGTTAACGCAATAGATATCTAATGACAATTTTAATAAATTGCTTTATGTATTTTTAAATGACACCCTACTTTTAGTCAATAAAATAGAACTTTCTACTACCTACATAGGCATCTATCGATATAAAGGTGGGCTGCAAAAAATATTTTGTAGCATATTTAGGTCGTATTATCAAACAGGTTGAGAAACGATTAGTTAGATAACCATGTCTTCTACTATACAATCATGTATCTGGGTATAGAAAAAGAAAAAATTAATATATATGTAAAAGGACTTTCCGCCTTCCTAAGGAAACTTAGAAAAACGTCCTTACAATCCAAGGCATGCGATTATTGCTCGGCACGATAGACAGCCAATGATCTTGCTGTCTTTCTTCAAGTTTATGAACATTCTCCTTTACTGATCATTCCATTAATTTTTATTAGACTTGTTACCGGAAAATTTATGGATGTGATAAAAATTATTTTCAATTTATTAAAATTAAATATTTAAAAGAGCCACAAGACCTTTCTGGTCGTGGTGAAATACTACTGCTACATAGCAGACTGGAAAAATATCTTAAAAGTTATTCCAATTTGTATATCTGACAAAATATTTCTATCAAGATGCATGCGGGAACAAGCGAAATCCTTTTATTTCGCGAGGACGTAACTGGTTCCCGTAATTGGTCACAATCGATTCAGGCCACCCGAATAACTAGCGCAAAGGCGCAGAAAGCTTTCCCGCGAATTAGGTCGAGGAAAACATTTTAAAACGAGAATTAATATCTAGCTATCTGTTGAATCACACCGCGTTGATAAGGGAAAATATGTTCTAACCATAACCGCAGTGAAGGGCAATAAATACCGAGAGGATTATTTTTAAGAGACTAAGATCTAGTAAAGAATAGGAGCATGGAGAAATAATCCAGATATTACGTTATATCTAGAAGGCTGATAAGAGGAGGTATAGAAGTGATTTAATGTCAGGATAATTTTTTCCGACTTAAATTCGTTTTTATATTTGGCATATGTAGATGTGCTGTAAAAAAAGGATAATTGCTGGCCTAATTTTTACAGAAAAAATGCCAATAATTGAGCTGATCGAAATGTCGCAGTAGGTTCTTTTTTATTTCCTATAATTCTGTCATATGGTTCAACAAAATTTCTCAATTGATCGAACTTGATGATTTGTTGTTAATCCCAGTGGCGGCCGGTGGTTGTTTCCACTGGTAGGGCTAACATATGTAAAATAAACCAAAATTATAATACAAAAAGTATTTAATTTTTTACTTACCGAAAAATGTACAGTAGTGAGTAGATGATAAGTGTCTTGCAGCTAAAATGAGCGATAAACAAAGTCAATTCTGCGATCTTCCTTGTTAGAAAATAAATCAATAACTTTTCTGTTGAAGTTATCTATGTTATTTACAAAAGTTTTTTCACACGATAGCATGCCTAAAGCACTTAGTCTTTCTTCTTTTATACTATTCCTAAGAAAAGTCTTTATTCTTTTCATCATTGAAAAATACCGTTCTGCTTCTGATGTCGACATTGGTATCGTGATCAACACTTTTAAAAGCTTTATTGTCTCTTGAAATGTTTCACACAAATCATCACCCAAAATTAACGACAAAAATGGTACCGCACCAGAAACTTCCTCTCTTTCGTAAAATACTTAAAGTTCACTCTTCAGTCTCTTTTTTCCAAAAAAGGATACTTTTCAATTATTTCACTGAGATACGTGTCAGGAAAGTTTTTGCTGTAATTATCAAATTCTTCGACCACAAATAGATTCGTAGCTACGAGATGTCCAGTAAATTGAAAGCTATCTTTTATTTCTGTGAATATGGTGACACAGCTTCTTTACCTTTTCTCTTCCTGCAGGCAAAGTCGCTGTCAGTGATCCGCGATCTTTTTGGTCGAACTTCTTCCTCTTCATTTTCTAACTCGACTTCAACCTGTTCGGTAATCACATAAACTTGGTTTCTGACTGCCTGTATGCTATTCTTGAAATGCTGCATCGCTTGATGATCTTTAACTGGAACGGTGATTCGTTTTTGAACCCGACTAAAAATTATCTCCACGTGAGGCATTATCCGGTGAAAAAGCGTTAACCAAAAGACAAAGTTATTTTCTTTCAGCATAAGTTTATATGCACCTGTTTGTGTTATAGTAGACTGCAACTTTATGATATCACTGTTTTCAATAATTTCCATAACCACTATGACTTCTTTCCTATATTCATAAACAGTGCTGACTCCACGAGAGTGAAAATTCCATCTGGTCTGTGATACCCGGGGCAATCTTCTCTCTACAACGTCATCCAACACTTTTGTTCTTTGGGGCGAATTAGAAAAAAATGAACAGATTTCAGACAAATGTGCAAGAAGCATACGGGTTTGGCGGTTGGTGGACGCTGCGTTAGACATAATGAGATTCAGCTGGTGGGCGTAACAGTGGACGAAATTAGCAAGTGGGTACTTGTCTTTTATCAGTTTCTGAACGCCATTTAAACGTCCAACCATTACAGAAGTACCATCAAAACTTTGCGCTATAAGTTTATTCTGACTGTCACTGATTAGGGGGTCGAGTTGTTTTAAAATACAATCTGCGATTGCACGAGCATCATGTCCGTCAGGATTAACGAAATTC
This sequence comes from Tanypteryx hageni, assembly GCA_028673005.1. Lineage (NCBI taxonomy): Eukaryota > Metazoa > Arthropoda > Insecta > Odonata > Petaluridae > Tanypteryx > Tanypteryx hageni. The sequence continues at coordinate 62,054,295 of CM054114.1, read as the reverse complement.
CAGAACCTTTCTACCGGTTTTCCGCCTAAAATGTAACGTAATACAATGACTAACTGAAATTGACATGACACGTCAGTAGATTCATCGGCTATCAATGCTACATAATCTGCTTTTTGAATTTCTTTGCTAACTTCTTCCTGGTATACTTCTAACATGCATTCCAGAAACTCATTCTGTATAGTTTTAGACGTTCAGGCATACCTTCATTAACGAAGCCTCTGGCAACGAAGCTCCTTTTTTACGAAGTCAGCACTTTACTCCGGAATATGACCGGAAATGTATTTAAAATACTTAAGACGCGCGAGAAAACAAAGATTTCTTTGTTATTACGAACTTTGAATGATTTTCTTGCAACTTAAAGTTGTGAATCTTATGCAGGACGATAAAACCACATTTTTAGCGAAATACGAAAAATAATCTAAAAAACGAACAAGGAAAAAAAATGGTATTTTGTGATATTAAATGCGGTTTCGGGCGTCGAAAGTATGTATGTTACTTCGAGACTATCTTTCGTGAGAGACCGAGTTTTTCGTGAAAATAGAGAAAATGTCCCATTAGAACCTCTACTGCTCGGACTGGTGAGACACGTTATACGCCGCCGCATGTATACACAGGTGTCTCCAAATGCTCTATTTGCAATAAACAGTTTCAAGGGTCTTGTGATTATATTACATATTTCATCCTTCAAAGAAGTCCCTGACATCAAAGGAAAATATCGTTTGCTTTTAATTCTAAGTCGTCAGGCGCGCAGAGAGCATTGCTTTCGTACTTTCTCAGATGCCTTTTACGAAGTGTTTTTTAAAATCCTCAAAATAAATACTTAGAATTTAAATCCATATTTTAGGGTTTAATTAAGTGAATTTAACAGCAACCCTAATGTCAGCCAAACCTAGTGCTCCTAAGCAGAAGAAACAAAAATCCATCTCACTTGCTGAGAAAATGCAAGCGATACGACGAGTAGAAGCAGGAAGGCTATGGTGAGATGCTTAAAGAAAGGAAGAAGAGATAAAGACAATCTACCCTTGATGCATTCCTTATGAATAAATCGTCTACTCCACAGCCCCAAGATCCAGGTCCATCAACCGGGGATCCCAGTACTACTAACCCCCAGTAAGATCCGCAATCCACCGTTACCAAGTTAAGGCGAAGACGTTGGTAATTATAATGATTTAAGTTTCATGTAAAGTCCCTGGCAAGAGATATTAAATGATTTTTTGTCTTTTTATTGGTTGTACATACATATTTTTATTATTTTAAGTAATATACATTTTCTACGATGCGTGTAACGAAGTACTAGAACCTATCCCGTTTTACTACATGTTAAATCTACCTCAGGCAACGAAAAGGATGCTATGAGATATGCCTGTAGCTTTAAACACAGCTGATTGACTAAGGTGAACTTTTAAGTCTTTATCTAACTCAGAACTAAACTGGATTAACTAACGAAAAACTCTTATTTTGTGACTCATCCGATTCATCATGCCCTCTCAATGCTAATTCTAATGCCCCACAAAACTTATACAATTTAAAATCAAATTTAATACGCACCTATTTTTATCTACTTGTTCGTTATATTTAGATATACATAGCTAGCCGATACTGTGAGTTAAACTGACTTCGAATATTTGTTTTACCCAGCAAAGATAAACTCAAAATATTGTTCATATGTTGTTTGGATTTTTCGTGAGCCCTCATTTTTTCTCCTTGGAAAAGAACACAAGGAAAACAAAAAAACGCATCTTTTTCATCACACCCGCACAGCCAATTGTTCTTCGAATAAATATCGGCATTAAATTTACGACACCTTTCCTGTTTGTTGGCACACTGTCGCTTTTTAACTAAATTCAAATTAGGAAGGGGTCTTCCCATTCGTTTTATTTCGAGTTTATCATCGTAAGACAACGATGAAAACGGGTTTTAATAAAGCACTTATCGTATTCATTGCGGAGAATTGAAACATTCACGCTCACCAATACTACACCGAATTTCTAGCTTGAAAGCCGTAGAAGGCCGGCTGAGCCAAACTGGACTTGGCCCCAACGGTAGATATTCACAAGCGCGGGAGAGGGGAGGAGAGGGGGATAAAAACATGCAGTGTGCATGCGTTCCACGTCTTGTGACCGAGCCAGCTAGGCGGTGGCCCGCCGGACGCATCCCGTAAATTCCGGAGTATTGTGCTGCTTCACGACAAATTAAACTTATTAAAGACTCAAAAATGAAATCAATATATTCAAAAACAATTATTTATAGTGTTTTCTTTCTTTCTGTGAATTTTAGTAGGGCCATGGCTCCATGCCAGCGACCTGTTCTAAATCAAAGCCGTTTAAAAAGGGTGAATGGACAAAATAAGAAGTTAATTTACAGATTTTTCTTAAATGTTCCACTAAAAATCCATGCATCATATTCAAAAGATGTTTACATTTAGACGGAGATGTGTAGTTAATAATTCTTAACCTTTATAAGAAACACAAAATAATCTCCCGGGTTTCTTTTAACTCATTTTTATAAATTATGGAACTAACAAGGGAATTGATGCAAATACGCAATAGGGATATAAATAAATTCAAATATTGTAACTAAATAAATCTGTTTGAGTGCAAGAAGAATCGTTTGTATTAGAACTTGAAAATATTATTTGCGTTAAAATTTTAGAATTAAAACAGAAATTCTATATGTATTAACAAAACGATTACAATTTTAACAAGACAACTCTATACTTTTCAAAAAATGTTGTTTGTTCAGACTGGCATCAAAAAAATTAACGACGTAATGCCTCAAAAATTAAAATTTCTTTCGAATTTTTTTAAAAGTCCGGTATAATAAAACCACAAATAAAATTACGCGAGGAGATAATTCATTTTAAGTGTTGAATCGTAGAATTTCGACGCGAGAAAAGGTGACGTTAAGAAGGGAACCGTAAAACGTATTAAGATTTAAGAATAACATTCTGGCTAAAAACCTAATTTGTTGCAAGTTTCGATAGCATGATGGGGAAAAAATTGATACAATTTTTCGCGAATGTCAAAGCGACGATATCCTTTGGTAATTCTATTCGCTATTTTTTCCTTCCGAAAAAAAAACAAGAGAAACAGTTCGGCATTCCGCACGTCTCACGCGACGCATGCACAAAAACGCGGACGCTCACCTTTTCGGAATATAAGTTAATTAAGGCGCTCCTCTCATCGCCTTTAATAAGGGAAGCTCCCGGTATAATATATTGTATACTTTTATAATTTCGAAATCCCATTAATGCGGAGGCCGTTTTAAAATTTTCCACAACGGCTTCCTCGTCCGTAATGTGTTGAAGAATAAAAACGAAATGCAATCCGAAAAAATAAAGTAACAAAGCGAGGAGAGAGAGAGAGAGAGAGAGAGAGAGAGAGAGAGAGACGAGGAAAAAAAAGACTAGACGACGACAAATTTCAGAAAATAGAGCAAAAACGATTATTCCGCTACCTTCCACTCCTAACCCTTAGGCGTTAAAACGCATTCGTACGAAATCAAGACGGGATATAAAAATAAAGCGCTCGAAACGAACACAAATAATATTAAAAGAACCGAAGCCGCAACGGTCATCGCTTCCGGGGCAACTTGCAGCTACGGATTAAATAAAAACGCCGCGGCGACCGCCGAGAATAGAGCGTAATTAACGGCACCGCGATGCCAGGATTTGCATAAAGTGACTATACGAAACGAGGAAGGAGCAAAAAGACAGGGGAGAGGTGAAAAGAGGGAGGAGCAGAGCGGAACGAGTCGGAAAGGTTATCGTGGGCTTGCAGCAACAATGCGTAGTAATGGCGGTAAAGATGGTAGGAGCGAGGAAGGTAAGAGGGAGGATGTGCGGGAGGGAGCATAATAGAGAAGATTGGAAGGAAAAGGTAGGGAGAGGGTCTAAAAGGGTTGAAAAAATAAGAAGGGATTTATTAAGGGACGCAGAATATATCTGTAGGAACGCAAAAGGATATGGATATGGGTGTAGTGGAGGTTGCAGTGGTGGAGAAAATGGTTGAGGAAGTGGTGGGATGAATGGTTTGAGGAATGGTGGAGAAATGTGGCAGGAGTGAGGGAGAGATAGTGGATGGAGTGGTGGAGGAATGGTGGATGGAGTAGTGGAAGAATGGTCAGAGGAGTGGTGGAGAAATGGTGTATGGAGTGGTGGAGGGATTACGAGAGGAATGGCGGAGGAATGGTGGAGGGATTACGGGAGGAGTGGTGGGGAGATGGTAGGAGTGGTGGAGAAATGGTGGATGAAGTGGTGGAGGGATTACGAGAGGAGTGGTGGAGGGATTACGGGAGGAGTGGTGGAAGGATTACGGGAGGAGTGGTGGGGAGATGGTAGGAGGAGTGGTGGGGAAATGGTGGATGGAGTGGCGGTGGGATTGTGGGAGAAGTGGGGGAGAGATAGTGGATGGAGGAATGGTGGATGGAGTGGTGGAGGAATGGTGGATGGAGTGGTGGAGAGATTGCGGTAAGAGTGGTGGGGAGATGGTAGGAGCGGTGGAGGAGTGGTGGGGAGATGGTAGGAGCGGTGGAGGGATGGTGGATGGAGTGGTGGAGGGATTGCAGTAGGAGTGGTGGAGGGGTTGCAGTAGGAGTGGTGGAGGTATTGCAGTAGGATGGTGGAGGAATGGTAGGAGGAGTGGTGGAGAAGTGATGGAGGAGAGGTAGTAATGGAGCAGTGGTGGAGGGAATAGCGGTTAGAGCGGCAGAGGGATGATGGTGGAGTGTTGGAAGGAGAGATGAGTGGAGTGGCTGACGGGGGTGGTGGGGGAGTAGCCAAGAGCGTGCTGGATGGAGCGGCGTATGGAACGGTGAAGATAGATGTGGATGGATTGGTGGATGAAGAGAGGACTGAACGGAGTGTCGGAGAGAGAATTTGATGGAGTGTCAGAGGAAAGGACGGATTTAGTGGCTGCGAGGATAGTAAAAGAATAATTAGCGGTAATGGCGGAGAGAACAGGAGGAAAGTAAGTGTTAGGGGGAGCAATGGAGGGACCGGGAAGCAATAAAAAAGAGTAGAGCACGGAGTTCATGCAAGAGTGATATCATTAGAGAGGGTGATGGAGAGAGCAGGCTAGAAGGTTTAGTATGTAGTTTTGGAGGGATTTGAAAAGGGAGAGAATGGCTAAAAGACTGATAGAATGAACGAAAGGGGAAGGACGGAAGTCAGCGTGGGTGAGATTAGGAGGGGCAGGAGGACGGTGCTGGATGTATTGGTTAAGTGTGCGGCGGGAAGAGCGAAAATCCTCCCGCCAGAGCCTAAGAGACGGCTATTCCGAGTATTCTGGCCAGTCAGCGCTTTATCCGCCGCAGAGCTAAAGAGACAAGGAGCGCCAGCCAAGAGACGCGGTAAGATGGCGGAATGGGAGGGATAGAGAGGGATGGGGCGGCCGTGAGTCAGGTGAGAGTCGAGTGAGAAGGGAGAGATGAAAAGGAGTGAGGGAGGAGTGCGGCGAGAGAGTGAGGTAATTACACTGCAGAAGAAAGATGTATGGAGAGATGCGAGTTTCTCTCTTTCTCTCTCACTTACCAGAAGAGGAGAAAAAGGGAGACTTCCTCCTCTTTCTTCCTCTCCACCCCCTCCCCCTCCTCTCTCTCTCTCTCTCGCCACCACCACCAAGGTGGTGCCAAGAGAACTCTTAGCATGTTGGAATCTATGAAACGCACCTGGCTGGCGATAAATATGAAGTGAGGTGTTGGGTTCTTTAAGGAGAAATGTGTTCCCCGCGGAGGCTCGGTTAAGTACCGGAGAGTTCTTCCGCAATAATGTTTTTAATAAATGTTTTTGTGGCCGCGGGGAAAAGCGCTTCGCCTCAATGATTTGTTGGGGTTCTATTTGTTGTGAAGTGTTATTTGAAAACTAGCATCGCCACTCGACGCATCCGCCTGATGTTTTTAAAAGCTGATATTTTTAAGGCATTCGTTTATTTGTAATGGCCATTATTTGACAGTAATTACAAGAGTTGAGAGAAATTTCTCCTGAATAATTTTTGTATCGGCGTTAATATGAGTAACAAATTTTATTAGTTTACTGGATCAATCACAGCACTCGATATTTTTATTTCACAAGCACCAAAAAGAAACAACGAACGAAGAAATTTAGAAACAAGATCTAACTCGAATATTGTTTGCTGGAATTGCGAAGCAGATACTTTGGAAAACGGAATAAAAAGTCCATTATCGTTATTCATGTTTGTTATTTTCTTCTAAAGGATGCATATGAGCATTTTAGGCCTGTAATTCTTGACATGCCAGCGGCACCCTTTCCAATCTATACTGAATTTCATGGCAACCACCGATACCAATTTACTAGATTAAAAACTATTGCCTTATAAGAAAATGAAAGTTTGTTAATCCATAAAATTAATCGCTTTGCGACATATCTGGGGCAAGCAGAGCGATCACCTGCGATGGAGCACCCAAGTTGGAAAATGTTACGCTGGAATATCAAACGTATGCCACCAGTTTTGCAAAAAAATTCAATTTCGAATTAATTCGTTATTCAATAGCCTTAGAAACCGGTTCGCAGATTCAGCTTGAACTTCAGGTATCATGAAATGACCAAATAGAAGTAAAAATAAACATTCTTTGAATGACATTGTTTGATCTCTGTATATCTTACCCTGCCTCGAGACAAAAGTTAAGCGGTTAAAAGCTTTCTTAACCTAACTACTTAATGCATTTGCGACGATTTAAACTCGATTGTCGATAAATAAATCGGTCCGCGGATATATCTCGAGAGACGCATCTATTACACCACAACGTTTCAAAGTCGACATCTCGAGACGTGTCGCGATACAGTTAAATATAACTGTTTCCGCTGAACACGACACGTTGCCTCGCCTCTCGCGGCACGCCGCAAAACACCTTGTCTGTCACCGTCGACTCGCATTCGTTTCGACTCCGAGTCACGAGGATCACGGAGATTTCAGCCGTTTTGCCAAGGAGAGAGGTGACGTTAAAAGGTCAGAGAGACGAGGGAGCTACACTCTTATTATATGGCGAGGCTCATGAGGCATAACCAAGATAGATTAATCGCGCGTTCCAGGTTTAAGATTTTGTGGCTGTGTGCGTGCAAGAGCGAGCAACCCTTAATTCTCCTTACTAAGCGAGAATCGCCCAAAAATAGATTAAGCACGTCGGAACTGAGATTAAAGAAAAGTGTGCGTACGATGTGTTCACGCGAAAAATATGAATTATGTACTGATAATAAAGGCAGCGACGAAACGATTTTCATCGGGTCGAGATTATTTTATTATTTGCCTATCTTATTAGACATTAAAAATCACATGAGTCGTGTTAAAATTAGTTGGTTAACAGTAATAATCACTAACACGTGTTCACGCCCATAGAAGCTTCTAAACTGGTACTTCGTGTTGAGAGGGTGACGTTATACGGGTGTTTTACTGTAAACTATAAAATGTGAACCTATCGAACGCGGAGAAAAACTAAGAAACAAAAAAAGTTAAGGTCACACAAAAATATTTTCCTCATTATTAAAACGATATTTTAGAGCAATATTAACCACATCGTTTATCAGAACGCTCACATGAACTAGCGATTCCCTCTTCGTTGGAATTAATGAGATCCGCGAACGTCATTTGTTTTCACGTTGAAACAGGGTAGAAAAATCTGATTGGATGTCTGGGTTAGCGTGGCGTAAACGCAACGACGACAATGGACGAATATTAGACTGAGATTATACGTCGTGTTATTTTTGTACAATAATTTTAGAAAATCAACTAAACACGAAATGGACTATTTGGAAAATTGCTCTCTAATGCAGCGAAGTGAGGATGAGGAGGGACTCACTCGACATTTGGCAACTACGACAAAATTTTCGTCATACTTCAAGTGATAAGTTATAAGGATAGTTTTCTCCGGAATACTAGGAAAGGAGGTTGCAATATCTCGATGCCGTTCTCAGAAAAATAAACTAGAAGGAGAGGTTTGGGATTAGCGAAGAGGAGATGACTGCAGCAGCGTCGCCATACACCAGGGGAAGGAAGCAGGGGATGAGGCGGAGAGGGATAGGAGAGGATGACACAAGACTACGAAGAGCTAAAATAATCGTGGGTAGGATTTATGACAGGTAGAGAATTAGGACGGGTAGCCAAGACATTTTCAGGACACCGCTTCCTAAGCTTCGTCGCAACTCTTAATATGCGCTAAGTCACAGTACCGGAAACGCGTTCCCGCTGAGACTTTCTGGAATTCCGGCAGAGGTAAAGAAAAACACGTCTTGGCGAAATAATAAACTAAGGAGGTCGTACAGTTTTAAAAGCTTTTTCGTCCTGCGCTGGCTAACTCCGAGATGCGGGTGTTCAAAATCGGAGCTGAAAGGATACGCCTGCAAACCATTCTTGGAGGTAGGATATTTTACGATACAGTTTTTCACATAAGATGGTCGCGAATGCATCATTCCTATTTTTACAATTTTTCGACGCAGTAAAATAGAGCGATGCTTTAAAAGACTTGACGTTTCCATGATTATGCAATTGCGTAAGATTAATTTCAAAACAAATAAAAACATTTTTTCCGAAATGTAATTTTTTCGTGGCTTAAAATTTAAACGATCCTTGCCTTCAACGAATCGTGCAGAAACGCCGGTAATAAAGCCACATTAAATTTCCGTCCTTCGCAAAAACTCGATAAGCGAAATATCATGCATACGTAATCACTCTACCTAATACCTACTTCATCCTCATTTGCTCGAGAAAAAATTCACGAAATTACGATCGCTTTCGATTTTATCACTCTCTCGGAAATAATGCAGCGTACGAGGGATGGAGATTTAAACAGATCGCCGTTTCCGATGATCAAATTGCGATAATTTATAAAGGAAGGCGCAAAAAATCGCTGTTGGTAATTGTCCTCGCCAATGGGAGCCTGGATGATGCTGCCGTCAACGCGCATTTTAATCGGATGAAAATTGGTTTTCACCCGCCAATAATAGTACGCGTATTCCATTCGGGTGGGTTGTTTTTACCCTTCTCTCGATAAACGCGTTGTAGGACATTCGAGTAAGGAAGGGATTAATACTGGTTTTGAGCGAAATGGAATAGGTACAATGACGCCCTTAAGGTAGCATATTTCATACGATCATACCACTTGGGATGGGAGTAGTATTAAAGAGTATTAAGCGAGGATATCATTATGGAGATGGCCACGTTTATCAGGTGAGAAGTGCCTCAGGCTATCTCTATGTTTATGTATTTTTGAAATCTGTCTGGAATGGAGCTCTCGGTAGAAAAACAACAATGGCCATTTTAAAAACGCAGATTCCTCATAAATGTCTAATTATACCGTTACCAATATTAATGTCCACGGAACTGCATTGCCGTCTCCCTGTTAGCGTACATCGGAGTTATTTATTGAACATATTTTCTAGAAATTATTTTTTTGATGGCTGGGCCAACGACAAATAATTATTTCGACACAATAAAAATTCTAATTTTCTGCTGTTCTGAAAAGTTCGTTACTTTGAGATAAAATTTCGATGATAGTAATTTCTTAAACCAAGATTTTTTATTGCAAATACTAGAATACTTATAATTCGCTCAAAATTAAAATGATTCTTCTTTGAAAAGCCATCCTTCCGCTCAATTCGTTTACGTTATATTGCATGCAGCTAATCCTCGATTTACACTATTTCGTGAGTGCAAAATGATCTCTTTGGCAATGTGCTTTTCGAAAATAACGCGTATTATTCCTCGCTCGTCAGATAAATCTGAGCGGTTTTCAATTAATCAACCGCATTCATTCGAAAGGATTTCTAGCGAAAATCCTCATCCAATTTGGGATTATTCAGACTGCAGTTCACTTGTTCACCCTAGCGTAAGGCAATAACGCAACTCTTACTCGCATTTCTCCATCCATTACAGCCAACTCCAATATAACGCGCCTTGCAGACGGCGATCAATATATTGGTGATACATATATGCTCGTGATACATCTACAGAAACCATTTGAAATGCATACAGCACGCTATGTGCAGCACGCTGGTAAAGAAATACGCGAAACTTCCTCAAGACAAATGTCGCGCGATTCGTTTTGTTTCTTCTAACGTAAGAAGGATAACACACGAATGAATAAATCTATTCGACCCGCCAATTGGCATCAATTCCCATACCGATATGACGTGTTCTCGAATCGATGTATTTCTGACGTTGCACTCGTAGATATGAATTTTTAGCACCATTTCATCATCATCATGCTGCTGTCCGAAGACAGGTTTCAGCTGAATCGCTGCCTCCATCTCTCTCTCTCTCTCCCTAGAAGCCTCTTTTATACCTCTATAAGTATTATATTCCTGCTTTATATTCTCTAATATCCCTATTCTTTTTCTCCCTCTTCCACTTCTTCCGCTAATTTTTCCGCCTAAGATAGTCCTTTGAAAACACTGTCCTCTCAATATGTGCCCTATCCAATTTGATTTTCTTTTCCTGATTGTTTTTATTAGCATCCTTTCTTCTCCCACAATTTCTAATACTTCTTCATTTCTCTTCCTCTCTGTCCATTTCACTTTCATCATTCTTCTCCATACCCACAACTCAAAACTTTCTAAATATTTCTCCTCCTTTTTACTTACCGTCCACGTCTCTGCACCATAAAGAGCTATGCTCCATATGTAGCATTTTGCTAATTTCTTCCTTGTTTCTAAATTTATTTTCTTGCTTGTGAGAAGCTCCTTCTTCTCATTAAATGCTGCTTTTGCCATTGCAATCCTACTTCTGATGTCTTGTGTACTACTTCCATCCTGCGCTAAAATACTGCCAAGATCTTTGAAACTACTTACTTGTTCCAATTTTTGGCCATTTACCATTATATTTAATTCTGTATGTTCCCTTGAAACCACCATGACTTTCGTTTTTTCGGCATTGATCTTCATTCCATATTGTTGGCCAACCTCCACTAGTCTGTCTGTCATCCTCTGAAGTTCTTTCTCTTTTTCTGCTATTAATCCCTGATCATCTGCATATTTAATGGTGGTAATACTTTCGCCTCCTATCTTAAATCTTTTCTCTTCCATCAACGCTTCTTCTGTTATTGTTTCTGCATAAGTATTAAATATCGCTGGTGAAATAGGACATCCCTGCCTCACTCCCCTCCCTATTGAAGTACATTCTGTTTCTTCTCCTTCAACCCTGACTCTAATCCTTTGATCAAAGTAAAGGTTTTTAAGAAGTCTTTTATCTCTCCAATCTATTCCTATTTTACTTAAAATACCCAGCATATTATCCCATTTCACTCGGCCAAAAGCTTTCTCCCAATCTACAAAACAAAAATACATACCTTTATTGACTTCTAGCGCTCTTTCTATCATCATCCTCATACATCCTATAGTATCACTAGTCCCTCTTCCTCTTCTGAAACCAAACTGATTATCTTGCAGCTCCTTTTCTATTTTACCTTTAAATCTTTTGGTTATTATTCTGGTTAGAACTTTAGCTGTATGAGAAATTAAACTAATAGCTCTGTAATCCTTAAAACGTTTTGCATTGTTCTTTTTCTCCAGTGGTACCATAAAAACATCTAAAAAAATCTTCAGGCCATATGCCAGTATCATATACTTGGTTAAAGAATTTTGTGAGTTGCTTAACTGCTTTCGACCCCAAAACCTTAAGAACGTCCACTGGTATATCATCACTCCCAACAGCCTTCCTTCTTTTCATGTCATCAATTGCTCTTTTAACTTCAGACTCGAGAATACTTGGCCCTAGCTGGTCTTTTTCATCAATTGCTCTTTTAACTTCAGACTAGAGAATACTTGGTCCTAGCTGATCTTCTTCCACATCCTCTTTTTCATTTAATTCAATATTTCTTGGCTTTTCTTTTTTGTCATACAGCACCTCAATGTATTCTTTCCAGACATTTTCTACATTGTCTGGCTCCGAGACTATTTTACCACTTTTGTTCATGATTCCTTTACGTCTTATCTTTCTTGCCCTTTTCTTGAATAGTTCCCTTGCTTTGCTATACATGAGGTCTGTTCTACAAACTTTCACACTCGACAATCTCCTCGCGTTTCTCATTTATCCACTGTTCTCTGGATTTATCTGTTTCCCTTTTTAAAGCATTATTTAACTCCTTGTACTTTCTTTGGCCTTCTTCAGTGTTTATGTTCTTCCACTTTCTCCGCTCTTCCATTTTTTGCAGCATGGCTGCTGTGGTCCAGGGTTTTTTGTTTCTTTCACCCGTTATCTTTCCTACCTTCTTTTCCATTACATCTTTAATGTTGCTATGGATGTATCTCCACTCCTCATCTACATTGTTACTATTTTCTTCAGCTCTCTCCCCCAACCTTTCCTCCAGCTCAGTCATGATAGCCTCCTTGTTCTTAAGGAGTTCCTCTAATTTCCATTTCTTGTTAACTCTTATGTTTCTCTTAAAGCTCTTCAGTCTACATTGTGTATTTGCCACCAAAAGGTTGTGGTTGGAATCGATATCTGCCCCTGGTAGCGTTTTCACATCTTTAATGCTATTTCTAAATCTTTCATTGGCTAATATGTAATCCATCTGGTATCGCCTCTGGTCTCCTGGGCTTCTCCATGTGTAAAGTCTCCGCTGGTGATGCTTAAACCATGTATTAGTTACTATCAATCTATTTCGATGGAAGAATTCCACAAGTTTCTCCCCTCTTTCATTTCTCTTCCCTAGTCCATATTTTCCCACTATGTTATCTTCCTGTCCCACTCCAAATACACTGTTTCAGTCTCCCATTACTATGGTGGTGATCCTTCCTTTTCCCTTCTCCTCCAACATCTCCATAATCTGTTCATACATTTCATCTACTTCGTCGTCACCAGCATTAGTTGTTGGCATATACACTTGAATTATAAGCATTTCCATTGGCTCCATCTGAAGTTTTACGGCTATTAATCTATCATTAACTGCCACTACCTTGCTAATTCTTTCAGCTATCTCATTTTTCATAATAATCCCCACTCCCCTTTCCTTTTTCTCTCCTCCCGAGTAAATAATCTTAAATTCGTCTGAATTTATCTCGCCTTCTCCTTCCCACCGAACTTCACTAAGACCTACTATACCTACATTATTCCTTCTCATTTCCCTTTTTAAGTTCTCTAGTTTACCCCCTGAATTCATAGTCCTAACATTCCATGTGCTTATTCTTAATTTCTCATTACTTGATTTCTTCGTATTAATGTTACATTTCCTCTGTGCATCCCCTAGGGTAGTCCCCACCCGGAGATCCGATTGGGGGACTATTTTACCTCCGGAATATTTTACCCCAGAAAGATCCATAGAGGTATTTGCAGCTTTTCAGCCTATCATGGGAAATATAATGAGGTAGTTTCCCCTTGCTTTCCTCATCGCAGTTTCACAAGAGTGGTTACCCATCTGTTGCTGTTCATATCCATATGATCACCACCTACAGAGGTACTGTGCAAGCTGCTGCCCTTGCACAGGGGGGATGTAAAACCCCCAAGACTGCTTCTTAGTCTGACTCTCCCCCTAAGACCTTTCCGGCTTGGATGGTCCTACCAGGAGAATTATCTCCCACCGGCATAGCTCTTTGGTTCATAAGAGTACAGAAACCCTCTCACCTCTGTAAGGTTATGCAGTCCTTAGGGAGGGCAGCGCCATTTATCGGCTGACTTTATATATAGAAATTTAAACTCAGAATCGAAAAGATCGACAACTCAAAAATATCGACTTCAATCTGTAAAAATATATACCACTTAATGTAATGAATAAATAAAAATAAATATCAGGAATACACATTTAATCGTAGGTCATATAATGACAAAATATTATACATTAATATATAAAAAAGGAGAAACAATCCGAGAACGAAATATTTTTGCAGCGTGACAAACGGATGAACGAACACTAACACTAACGACTAATTGAACACGAGTCTTTTTCTGGTTATTTCATAACCAGTTTTAAAGAGAAGAGATTTGGCACACAAAAGCTAGATCACTTAACAGATGAAAGAATAATTCACCCGAAAAAATTCGTTTATTATTCGAATGCGAATTCGTCAAATCTAGGGAAACGCCAATTTAATAATGGAGGGGATATTAAAATGTTCGCCAAATGCGGTATTTTCACAGGTGACAAATAACGGGGTTTTAGCTCAATGAAAGAATCATTTGAAACGCTTCTCCTCGCTTAAAATTTCAATTTCACGGCTATATAAATCCTAATTCATAGGATTCCGACTCTAAATGGTTGTTTTGGCAGTAAAGGGTACGCTCTCTCATCCGAGAAATGTTTTAAACGTGGATAAAAAAGCGCCGCTGATAACATTTTAGCAACTCTGCGTTACCGGCGAGCTCGTATCTCTTTTCCCTGAACCGAGCAATGATTTTTATTTCATTTTTCTCGCTTAACGATAGCGATAACTTAAGACGAGAATGCTATCGCTCAATTCATCTTATCCTTTTTCGTACCGCGAAGGGAAGAAAATTTCGGAGAAAGGTCTGAGTGAGTAATGTCGCCATCAAACTGATGCGGTACATTGGAAAGTAATCATGGATATTGAATTTTAACTTTCGTATGCACATAAATTACAAAAAAAACACATTAACCTGAACAAAGACATCTGAGATCCACACCTACAACCGATAGTAACAAGGGCTGTTTTCACAGCATTGAACGATTCATTTAGCTACCACAAACATAAAGCGATTGGGTTTAGAGATATACGAAACGAAATAAAATCAAATCCATAAGAGCGGATTTCATATTCGCGGTTTCGCTTAGAAATTATAGTAGCAAGTATCAATATTCGCAGGAGGTAAACTTCACTTATTCGCGGTCGCCTAGCTTAAAACACCGTGCGATACAACATTATGCGGTACACATGCTGCATAAAAGGTGACGCAGTAAAATTCTACGCCCACCTACGCATTTTTTGACACCAAACTTCATCCAAATGCTCTCTAGATATTGGAAATACATCTTTCCCTTGAAATAATTCGCAAACAGGAGATAAAATTACATGTTATGATCAAGATCCATGGAGCGTTGTCTCAGATGTTCTCTGTTTGGCTATCTGCAATTCAGGTGACTAAGATCATTTTTATCCAACCCAAGAGAGAACGAAGCAAGCTTAGTTTTTATCCACTTGAAAAGGGATTAGGTAGGTTAGAATGGGAAGAAAAGAAAAAGGGAAAGAAGAGAATTTTCCGATGGATTACACAAAAGATATCGAACGTCACACAGTGCAAAGGTGAAATTAAAAACAATCGGGATATTTGCTGTCCTGTTTAACAAAAGGTGAGATTCTGCGTTTTATTTCCAAGTAGGAACGGTTGGCAACCCTAGATTATCTGTGGTCATTCGCCCAGGGGGTTCCCATTTCGTAAAGAAATCGTTCGAGAGTAATTTATGCATTCAGTTCGGAGATGTGAGTCGTTTTGTTAGCAGCCTAACGTTTTCTCTAATACAATTAGTACCGCGGAATGATGCGCTTTTAAAATAGTGCGAATAAAACATTGGGTGTGTTATTATGTCTACCGCGTATTTTTTCTTAATTCCACGTCGAGAAGTAAAGATTCGAGAACTACAGGGTATGCTTATTAATAATAAATATAAGCTTAAAAAACAATAACAATGTTATTACTATATACACTGGGGGAAGCTGTTCCCCTAACCCCATTTATCCCATAATCATTCAGTATCTACGAGGCTCAAATGAAATCAGCAAAAGTGAAAAGAAATTTTTTTATTAAAATTGACAAAATCTCATTTACTTTTCAACATAGTCCCCTCCTCTTGCAATGCCCGTATACCATCATGAAACCAACGCATGGATTCGGTCGGAGAAGAACATTTTTGGTTGCTTGCTCAGCCAATCATGCACTGCATTTTTAAGATCGCAGTCGGGACGAAAGTGTTTCTCCCGTAATGCCTCTTTGAGTGGGCCAAAAGGATGAAAATCACTCGGAGTCAAGTCTGCGGAAGAAGGGGGAGGATGGGGTATCACTTCAAAATGCAGATCCTGAGTGGTTTCAAGAGTCGCATGGGCACTATGAGGATGGGCACTGTCTTGTTGCAAACAAACTCCTTTTCGGATGAGTCCCCGACGTTTGGACAGGATTACAGGCTTCAGCCCGTTCTTAAGAAGATCGCAGTAGGAATCACTATTGACAATTGTTCCTTTTTCCATATAACTCTCCAAAATTGCTCCATTTTTGTCCAAAAATGCAGTCAACATCACTTTCCCTGCAGATGGTGTCGCTTTGAATTTTTTTTGGCTTCGGCGAGCTTGGAAGCTGCCTTTCTATACTTGCTCGCTTACTCTCAGGCTGAAAGTGATTGACCTATGTCTCATCCCCAGCCACTATGCGGTTCAAGAAATCTTCCCCTTCAGCTTCATACTGAGAGAGTAGCACAGAGCAGGCGTCAACACGTTGTTGCTTCAAATCTTCAGTGAGTTACCGGGGCACCCACCTCGAACAAACTTTATTGAATCCAATCTCTTTATGGACAATAATGTGAACAGATCCAATGCTGATGCTCAGTTAATTGCTGATTTCTTTCACTTTAATGCGACAATTTTCGCGAATGAGCCTATCAACGGCAGAAATGTTCTCCGGTGTGACGACGCGATCAGCCTGGCCTGGCCGAGCAGCGTCTTCCACGTCTTGTACACCATTTTTAAACTTTTCAACACATTTATACACTCTCCTCCTGTATATTTCAAATGGTTTCACTCCTGCATTCAAAAATCGTATCACTGATCTCAACTCCAACTTTGTGCAATGTTCTATAGGAGATGCCATACTTATATGACAAGGGGTACCAAATACCACAAAATATCCCACCAAAATAATAATAACAATAACAACAACAAAATTAACAACAATATCAATTACAATAATAATGGGATTTCATACTTTTTCCACTTTCTTTTCACTTTTGCTGGTTTCAGTTGAACCACCCTTGTATATTCGCGGTTTCTATATACGCGCCGTTTTTCAGGAACATAACTCTCGCAAATACGGTGGGGTTACTTTATATGATTACTATAAAATGTAAGCCCTTGATCCTTTTGATAATTATAATAAATATTTTTGCAATGCCAACTGCAATAAATCGACAGTTGTCGAATTGAGAATGCTACTAATCAGGAAAGAAGGTAGGACAAAAATGGCAGAATTTAGACCACATATGAAGTTATGAGCAAGTGAGGTACGCTGGAAGAAGATGATAAGGCTATATAGTATAGTATAGTATAGTATAGTATATCAAATACTCGATAGGAGCAACAATTTGTAGCTAAATCATTATTTCAGTACCAAATGAGAAGAAAACCTAAGCAAAAGGCGCGGAGACTGTGGGACGAAATGCATAGGTGGAATATTATATTCAAGGCTCACCTTGTGAAGAAAAGTCTGGCCTTCTCTCCACTGGTTCATCGATGGAAGGTCTGAGGTTTACCACTGCAGGAGCTGGAAGGGAGAGAAAACAATGACTAAAGTAAATAAAAACGTCAAGAGAAAGAATAAAGAAGTTTAGAGATGAGGTTTTTATTTGGTCAAATACACCAAGAGTGATTTATAAACATTAGCATGTTTGGCTGACTATTGATAAACAAGTTTTCAAGTAATTTACATTTAACGAGCTCATAGTTATTAATTAACAATCATAATAAAAACAAATATGAGCACATGCGAGCATGCCTAAGTTATTAATTATAGCAGGAAAGTTACTAGAACCAACTAAAACAGTTATTATTTTTGATGGCTCATTTTTGGATAATATTTTGGAATGGATAATAATAGTAGTACTGATTTGATTTAACGTGGATAGCTCGTAGGTTAAAAATAACTTTAGAAAATAACAAGATGTACACCGTCTTTTTTCAAAATCGTTGTCTTCGCAAAGCTTAAGAGAATTGACTGTTATCGTTTTTCTAAAATGAGAACTACGTCGAAATTAGCATGGTTATAACTTTTCCAAAAACTTAAACCGTTAATCCACTGCTGGTAGGGAAAGTGGAAGATCGATTAACCTTTTGAAACGAATAAAAAGATCAAAAGAAAAATAAAATACAAACCACCGCGGTCTCATTAAAAACATCAGCGCATGATTATAGTGCGGCGAATAAATTTTTGGAGAATTTCCCATCGCTCGAATAATGGGATTATAGGTAAAAAAAAGTCGGTTCATGCGTCACTCACCGTTGTGAACCCGTCGTTCAATAATGGAAATCGGTAAGCAAGTTAGGCAAATCCTTTGTAGACGCTCAGAATCGCCAGAAGAATCTCCCCGTAAGTCTATTTAGAAAGGTTTTCAATGCGGAGCTATATCTTAAAGAGTTTTATTGCGAGCGAATCCTATCAGCGATCCGCCTCTATCGAGAATGAATTGGAAAGGTCAACGTCTCTATTGGATGGAGTATCCGAGACTAATTTGGGGTTACAAAGACGGGAGAGGGTTAGTTTGAAAGTTATGACAGGTGGGAAGAAAGCGAAAGCGGATTACGAAACTAAAATGGACGGTATGCAGTAGTTTATGCCACTCGAGAAGTAAAAGTAGCAGCAGAAGTCGGAGCGGGTTACGGAAGATGGACCAGACTAATCTCATTTAAGCCGAATGAAGTGGACGCGCGAGGAATGGCAAGGAGGAGATGATGCCACAGCTTTCACTGCCTAATTTTCTGCATGGCAAAATGTTTCGAGGAAATTTTCCGGGACTAACACAACCGAGTTTGATAGATATTTTGTGAGGAATTTAGATGAGAAAATAACTCAAATCTTGACTTCAACTTAGTGGCAATACAGGAATAATCCATGCATTGTGCGTAAAAAGAAATACGAATAGAAACCCACAAATTACCGACCAACAGTGAGGTAAGTGGTATAAGCTACCAGAAATCAGGCCGTAAATGTATGCTGTTTATGCGGAATTGAAACAAATTTATTTTAAGTGGAATTATGTATTTGCCAAAATTTCCCTCAGAGAAAGACCTCAGTTGTGAAGCTATATTAAAGCCATATTTTATTCCTCATGTGAAATGAAAGAGAATTTAATCAGGTTGTCATTATATATAAAGGGAAAAGAGACAAACGAGCTAGAAGAAGAGTATTAAAGGCTATATAAAGAAAGATGAAGGACTTCAATGGGCTAAAGCATATATTGATTGAAGAATGTTTCCCGCTATCGGCGAAGACACTTGAAGAAGCAGAGTGGAAAAGGGAGAGGAGAGAGTAAGAGGAGTACGAGAGAACTGGATAATGATAAAATAAATAAACTGCAGAAGAGCTAAATGGTGGAAAAAGATGGAAACGATTAATCAGATAAATCGACGAGGACAATTCACTTAATTCTTAGGAAGTGAACCATCGACTGAATGCAAACAAACTATTTTGAGAAAACTTTTTAATTAAACGATAGAAAGCACGATTTTATGTTTATCGGAAGTATCAAATGTATATCAGGGTACATTTAAAACAGTAATCGAGTATTTATAAATTACGTTTTAAATTATTAAGCAAATACTGTCGTTTATGTAATCGATTCATTTTTATATCTACCAGGAAGAAAAGAAGAGTTTAAGATCGGTATTATGTACCATTACCATAAGACATGTGGGGAACCTAAGGCCTGCGGGCCACATGCGGCCCCAGAGAGCTTTTAATGCGGCCCGCGAAGCTATGACGAACAAGAGACCGTTAAAATTTACAGCAAAAAAATTCATATTTTTTAATTCAAATTATAATAATGAAACATTTTACATTGAAATATCAGAATTGATTTTCACTCGTATGGTATCACAGAATCTCTAGGGTGACACCCGATTTAATCTTTAATTCGGTCTGCCGAAGCATTGGCAACAACCAATGCGGCTCTTCGAAGCAGCGCCGTAATTATGGCGGGGCATCTGCCCCGGGCGTAACTAAAGAAGGGGTGCAAAAATTGTTCAAGGCAAGTTGTGCATGTAACAAGGACAGGGAAGATATCATTGCTATACTTGTTCCAGAAATTACGCATAGCAGAAACTATAAATTTCGATGATGATATTGATGAGTTTGCTGCATTAAAATCACATAGAATAACTCTTTAGTATTACAATATTTATACTTTCTGTATTTAAATCATGTATGTGTGTAATTACGTATGTAATTATGTTTATAATTATGTATTTAAATTATGTACATTTATAGTTGATAGTTTATTTTTATTTATTAACTGTTCACCCAAAATCCATATAGGGGCGTATATTTGTTAGTTTGCCCCGGGTGCTAAAATAGTTAGTTACAGCGCTGCTCCGAAGGGTTCGCAACCACCAATGCGGCCCGTCATCAAGAAGAGATTCCCCACCCATGCCAAAAGATAAAATTTTTCAATGATGAAACATCACGGAGTAAAAAAAAACGTATAATAATCAAAACATTTGTCAGTAAAAGCTGATGCAAAATTATATTATAATTCCATATGCTTCTCAAGAAGAGAAAAGTCTTGTAACGGAACCTCGCAGGCCATGCAACAAGAAAAGAGATTCCTATGTTTCAGTGCATGGTGGATACGGACTATTGGAGGAGGAGGCGCATCGCGTAAAAGAAAACAGGCAGAAGAACATATAAGAGGGAGGAGGAAAGGGAAGGAAGCGAAGGAGGTTTGAGAGAGGATGTGGGGATGGGAGAGAGGGAGGGAATGTCGAGAGAGAGAGAGAGGGGAGGGAAGGGGACGTCGAGAATGACGCAACAGGCGCCTGCCTGACGATGCCCTTGTTCTCCCGATGTGTGGACATTGGGCGAGTCACCCTCATGTGTCTCAAAATGTTTAGAAAAGGCGGCGCCATATTAATTCGTGAGGGATATAGTACAAGGGTATATATCTATAGAGAAAGAGAGAGGGTTTCCCCTTCTATCCTTAAGTTCCATCTCCCAACTGACAGCGAAATTTATGGACAGATAATTTTCTTTCGGTGAGTGAATATAAAGCAAATGGAATACAGAATAGGTATACGTTCTGGAGAAGCACAGCCTGCGGTTACTCTCTCTCTCTCTCTAGGAATACAATCCAGTAGCATACAATTATGATTAAGCTCCAGTAATACGCGTCAGAAATATGCGGTCGAAATTGACTCTTGCAAGTCGCTATTATTCAATAAAATCTGACGTAATTATGCAGCGCATTGAGTTAATTTATTTGTTTTGCCGATTCTCGTTTCGGGGAAATTTGTTACATATTGGGAGATTTAAGCCTTAATTTACTGACGGGACTTCTGAGTTTCGGTTAGAAAAAAACACTCTCGGTTTGGTCACAGTGACTTCTAAACTAGTACGACGAATTAAGAATATGAATTAACAGTTTTATGCGTTTTTATGATGTTTTTTTCAACCAATATATCTCTTCTCATAATTTTTTATATTTTGTTTGGTTTCCCGCATGACGCCGAAGCTGCAATAAAACCTATGCTTACATTTTCTCATGAAGGAAAAACAACACGAAACATACATGTGTAGAATATTTTTTATCTTCTGCATTAAAGTGCATAAATGATAATAAATAAAATTTGAATCGTTTCCTGCGTATATTTCAGGAATTATTACGTAAGATATGTGGCGAGACTTGTCAGTCCCGGCGGGTCTCCAGCGTTTCTTTTCTATTGTATTTCAGGGTTGCATATACCACTTTACTTTTCGAAAATCAGATTTCTACGGAATCGGAAACGAATAAAAATGGAATTAAATAAAACAATACATCTGGCCTTGGTAAAACAGAATTGGAATCGAAAATATAAACAATAAAACCTGAATCATATCGTAAAACTATTATTTTTCAAATTTCAGTTTGTGTAAAGAGTGTGCGAAAGAAGAGAATTATCATAAATTCGCACATTCACCGTTTAAAAAATCTCACAAATCTCTCAGCTATCGTTTCATGATAATCAAACATCTGCAGAGGGTCATCTATGATGCGAAACAATACTCAATTATTTCCACCCTGCTTCAACACAACCAAGTACCATAACTACCTTTTGTTGTTTTGGGCATACAGTCTTCAAATATACCTTTTTAGAGATGTATTTTTGAGATTTATTCTGCCCACTATTCTTTAGGGCCTATTAACGATAGGAGGATTCCTTTCTCCCACTCCTTCCTAGAAAAGGAAATCTCAGCTGGAAATAACCTTGTAGTAGGCCATGGGTATCATGCTGAGATTTCCTCAACCCATCCCATGAAAATGTTCCTTCCCAATGCACCTTGAAGGCATCATGTGTCAGTCATTCCTTGTGAGTTATCCAGGAAGGGTCGTTCTGGGTTCCTCCGTTCTGAGTTTATATAGAAGAAACTTTTGGCTATTCTTTTTATTTGTAAAATATTTCAATGGTTGAATACCACATTTTTGTCTGCATCAGAGGGAAACAATCGAGCAGGGAAAAGGTAATTCTCATTTTCTGTATATAATTGTGATTATTTATAGGTATAATATCTGTTCTTATAATAAATTATATCAATACTAATATTTATGAAATTTTTAAATCCCAGGATAATGTCGTATGTAACCAGAGGGCTTGCGGAGGAAGACATCAGCATCCTATTAGAAGAAATACCAGATTATGTGGATATACCGGAAGAATATAGTGATGAAAGTGGAAAAAATATTGCGTATTACTGGAAGTTGTGGATCAAGATATTTGAAATGTGCGGATGTGGTTAGGAGCGTTAATTATGACTCGGATATAGATGAGGATGACAAAGAAAATTCGAGCACTAATAACATGCATAAGCAATGGAAGAAGTTGGAGTCTGTCACGATTTGTCCATTATTTAATTTATATTCAGGGGCAGTGAAGGAATATTTCAGTGAATGTTTCTCAGCGACAGACTATTTTCTCACTTTTTATTGACCAAGGCATCATAAATAACATTGTGTATCAGACAAATGTGTATTCAAACCAGAAACAGCATAGATATCAACCACTTAAAAATAACGAATTATATGGGTTTATCTGGTTACAATTTCTTTTCGGCTATCACCGCCTTCTTCATATCAAAGATTATTGGTCTGTTGATGCAGATTTAAAAGTTTCACTTGTACCCGAGACGATGACACGTGACCGGAATTTTCAGATTTTGGCCAATCTACACATAAATGATAATGAACTTATGTCACGAGACAATGCCGATAAACTGTACAAAATAAGACAATTGATCATGGGGATAAATAAAAATTATCAAAAGTTGCGAATGTCAAACCAGTACATAAGCATAGATGAATCTATGATAGTGTTCAAGGGCAGGTCATCAATCAAACAATATAACCCAAAGAAACCAATAAAAAGAGGGTATAAATTGTGGTGCCGTTCTGATATGAGTGGTTACGTTTATGAATTTAGTGTTTACCAGTGCAAACACGGGAATGATGAAAGTGTGCGGTCAGATTTCTGATTAGGGGGATCGGTGGTGCAAAGACTAACGAAGGTACTAGAAGGAAAGAATTACATTATAATAAGTAGAAGAATAGTAGAATAGAAGTCAATGCATCCATCATTATGAGTGATTATAACAATCACATGGGAAGTGTGGATAAATCTGGTATGCTACGGTCACTCTATGAAATTGATCGAAAATAAAAAAAATGGTGGATTGAGATTGTACTATGGACTGATAGAAATGACACCTGTAAATTCATATATTATTTTCTGTGAGTTAGAAGAAGATGTTCCTTTGATCACTTACAAGCGCCGTGTAACAATGGGATTACTAAAAAAGGCTTCAGCAGCTCCTAAAAGGGGAGGACGACCAAGTAATACAGGTGACACGTCCCTTATCAGCCCATCACAGCCCAAAAGAAGGAAGTCAAAATTTTATGTTCCAGCAGAAGTAAGACTAGAAAACAGAGGTTCTCAATGGCCTGAATTTGTGGCAAGAAGAGGTAGATGTCAGGTTTGTTCGTCAAAAAAAATCGAATCAAGACCTCATTCGAAATGTAAAGAATGTAAAGTTTTTCTGTGCCTAAATGAAAGAATGAACTGTTTTTATGAATATCATTTTAGTTAAGTTTGTAATTTGTTATGTTTTAATTTTAAAAATTTCAATAATTATAATTTTGTAGCAAATTAATATCAAAATTTTTACATCAAATTTGTGTCAGTTTTATAGACTTGTGACCTGACGGGACTTCTGAGTTCCATTATAAATTATGACGTCATTTGTTTTAAAAAATAAAAATATTTTGCATAATTATGTTAATAAATAACAAGTAAATTTATATAAAAAATTTCCGAAATGTTATTTTTTTAAATAACCGTAAATAAAGGGTTAAACCGTTTTTTTCAGAAACGATTGACAAATTCTTGACATAAGAACATAAAATAAGAAAATATCTTCCAAATCTTACGATTTCCAAAAATTTGTATTCCATAACATTTTTTTATAAAAATAGATTTTAAAATGTAGGAAAAAACTTATAAAAGTGTTGACATGCGTTGGAATACTACCACTACAACTGACTGCAACAAATTTTTAACTGACAAAAGAAAAAGAAGTGTGGTCTACCAGAGAAAGTTATATAAACATAAGCCATCGTGCAACATGAGAACTGAATAGCATAGCGTCGAAAGAAAAATATTTTTCAGGTCCTTACGTCACGTTTTTTATTTCTTCAAGAAAGGACAGACCCAAATAGGACAACGCTCCGCCTGCGATTCAGATTCTGGAACCCGGAATAATAATGCCTTCCTTCCTTCCGAGAATAATTGCGTAATTTTTTAAACCACTAAAACGCAAGTTTTCAAAGGCTTGACTTTTTAAAGTCTTGGTAGCCGTTAGACCTATTAGTACATAGAAGCGCAGCTGTCTGAATTTGATAAAGGCGCCATTCCACACGTGCGGGTTTATTTTGCTCAAGCTTGCGTCATAAAATTATGACCCTGGAAATATATGGGTTTTACGAATATCTGAGACTATTAGGAGGGTGTAGTTGTAATATTATTTACCATTTTTAAATATTGTTTGACGTCATCGCAGTACGCAACTTAAAAAAATAATCTCAATAAAAAGTGACCTACATAAATGCACTCACGAGTAAATAATAACTATAATTCCAAAATTTGAAAAACACCTAATTCGTTTATTTTAATGCGGCAAATTCGACGGTTGTATTTTTAGTGAAATAAATCGCTGAAATTTATTTTAAAATAATGATCTAAATATTTATTTTTGCGCAATTTCCTCAATATTTTATTAAAGAACATTACGGTTTTCCTACCCGTTATGATAATTAAACTGATCGTTTGGACATATAAGTAAGAAATCTCTTTTAGGTTCTTCTATTATAGGAAAATTTTGTTGATATGCAGTTTTCTACATTCATACTTTTACTGAGATATTCTTTTGTACCAATTTCTCTACGTGACCCATTTCTCTCCAACTCTTCGTATTTATCACAGCTTTTCAAAGGTACCGAGTTGATCTTTGTACGTATGTCACCACTTCGTGGAGTCTAGCTGGCCCTCAAGAGCTAAGCAATCCTCTTCACCAGTTTATGCTTATCTTCGTGTTTAGGTCACTCCGCAAATGCGGCGTATCGTACCGCTTCGCCAATTTAGGCAAACATCTCTTACGAAGCAAACCAGTTATAGGAAATACAGAAAAATAATCAAGTTTGGTCTGAGCGGCTTTCAGAGTGGATTGCAGGAATACACTCTACCAACAAAAACAACAATAAATTGTGATTATTTATGTGGAGATGGAGACAACCCAATAATTTTGCATGAATTCCGCGGAGGCTCAGGCAAACAAACGCGGTTCGAATCCGAGGGTATTTATTCGAAAGCAAATACTCTAGCTAACCCTCCCAAAAATTTTTCAACAAAAACATGACCTTTTATAGCACCGTGAAACATTAATTCTGTAACATAAGAGAAGAAGGAGAAATCCGGCAATCATTTCAAAATATTTGTTTTTACCCATCCTAACACTGGCAACATTATTCTCGGAGATCCAACTCTACTACACTACTTTCGCAAAATGAATGATGTTACTCGATACATGCATCGTAATTCTAGCTTCTGGTAGGATTTAGGCACCTCCTACCAATCTGTGCTATCCAAAAAATATCAACCATTGAGCTATCGGAATCTTAAAAGCAAAAGCGTAAGAAAAGCACAAAAACGATTTATTGCGAAACGATAAAAAAAACTTCGGACAATAAATCAAATGCACACGCCGTAAAATCAGTGGGACGCCTTGTATTTTGGGAGAGACGATCGATCTCAGAACTTCTCCGCGTCAACAAAATTTTACGTTGCACGAAAACCCCAAATACATATGCATTATATAAGGTCATACGCCGACTGCCTGCCACAATGTAGACTATACGAACTTGTTTACTGCGATCCAACTCGTACGGGAAACTTGAAAAAATAAAAACAAATAAATAAAACCAACGAAAACAGGGAAAGCAACCGCAGGGACAGAAATGAATGACTGCGGCCGTCTCTTTGGAAGTCGAGGGTCCGTCATGTCGAAGCGGCGATTTTCAGAAGTTCCCCGAGATGTGACAATAAAGAGAAAGAAAAACGACTGAAGGGAGGAATAAAAAGGAAGAAGAAAGGAATAGGAAACGAGAGAGAGAGGCGAGTAGGGTAGAATATGGAAGAATGAGAATAAATAAGAAGAATTAGGAAAAATAAGAATATCGAGGAACAGAATAATTGAGGATAAACGACGACAAAATCTTTAGAAGTCCCTAGTATGTACATAGAACAGTTGTGCCTACTGGTGATAACGAGAATAGGTTTCCAAAACCGTGTGCAAGAAAATAGGCACAAATGATCATTAGAATCGAGAGGTACTACTTGTCTATATTCCTTTCCTGGATGCAATGGAAAACATTGCCATAAACTTTCGTTGGGCTGCAGGGCAATAATTTAAAAATGTAGCGATAAATGGAGTAAGGAGATATATAAAGTGGAAGATAGCCGTTATAAGGACAGAGAAAAAGAAGAGGTATATTAAAAAAATAGGAATGGACTGCAACGGGATTGGTAGGCAAAAATAAGGAAGGCAGTTTCTCATACCTGGAGCCATTTTAGTTTAAAGTGCTCGAGTATCACTGGTAAAAGATCTCAAATTAGAGAAAACTATCATTTACATCTCACTCAGCAGTTTGCACAGATGATCTGCGACAAAAGATACGTAAAAATGTCATAAAAAAAGAGTGTGCCTGACAACGATCCAAAGTCGACCACTTTCCTCGATTTTCGCGCTCAAGGAAGCGGTTCGGATCAGCGATGCGGCAGTTTGGATCCTCAGTATTCTTCCCTCAGACTCTCTTTCTGCATGCGAATCGCTCTCCTTCCCTTGCACTACAGACATTCTTTCAGCGGCAGAGTGTCACATACTTGGGAACGCATCCAATCTCTCCAGAGATGACGATTTATCGGAGTAATACGTTACGCTCGTGACAGAAGCCACGGAAGTCGCCCTCATTCGCACATGGAGATTACTCGACACGTTGAAATGTTTATTTGAAGATATGTTTCCAGGTTTTCGCGTTATTTCGGATTTATTATCATCATATTCTTTTAAAACTGCGCTAGAATATCGGTGAAGTTTGAAAAAAAAACCGAAACTTCCCGCCACCGCAATTCGTTCATTTGCACGCGTTGAGTGTGACATTAAAAGATTATTCCTAAGCCCTCGCGCTTATTTTTAAGACGGCTATACTAGCACGTTAACGGCGAGAGAGAGAGAGCGGAAACGCCAGCGATCAACCGAGCCAAGTTTCCTCCGGGATAGGGAAATTCATAAAGCATTCATGTAACCTTGATATAAATTCGAGAGGAATCTTAACGGTTCTCTACCAATGGTGACTCAACGGTCGTTTTTCCCGAAGGAGAGGAAACCGTGGATGCAGAAGGAGAGGGAACGAAGGGGAGAGAAAAGAGGGAAAAAATATGGAGAGGCGGGAATGAAGACGGAGGTTGAGTGAGGTCGAAAGATGAAAGGAAAGGCAGAGTATTCGGTAGAAATGAAGAAAGGAACAGAGCGAAAAGTACGCGAACAAGACAGAGAGATGCATGATAGGTGCATAGATAATTAATGGCCTGTTTAAGCTATATTTAGACTAGAATTTTTATCGTTCCGTATACAATGCAGTCCTGAAAAAATTAACATAAAAAATAAAAGAGAATAGAAAAATGACAAAAGAAACATAAATTAGATGGATGGAAGTGATAAGGGATATTTGCGAGAAAAAACTAAGGGTAATTATGTTAATGCAGCCAAGGAAACGTCGCAAGAAAAAAACACCAACGCAAATAGGAAGAATAGGAGGGAATGTGGGAGGACATTATCTGACCCGGAGGGGGTAATGGGAGTTAAACATATGATGTGGATTCATGAACAAGAACTTAAAAAATACTTCTCAGGTATCTGCAAAAGCCAAAACATGGCTATAAAAACAAATGCGTATTTCGGCTACAAAGTATCCGTCTTCAGTAATAATTAGCCGAAAATAGATTATAAATTTAAAATCAATTTTCGGTGAATTATTAGTCTAAATTTAGAATATATTTTTGGTAAATTATCACTGAAGATGACTGCTTTGTAGCAAAAAATGCGCATCAGGTTTTTTATAAACTTGTTTGGGTATTGGAGATACATGAGAGAAGTATTTTTAAAGTGTTAGTTCTTGAAAATTTTCAGCCATAAAACGAGTTCGAAATTCGCAGTCGAATATGACGTGGAAATGGAGAAAAGCGCTACGTCCTAATTGGGATTGACTACCGCCAGAAGAAGGCCGATCGAATGCTAAGTCAAGGCTGCTACAGATATACGGGTCGGATATATAAATTAACGGAATAGAATAAATCCCTCCCACACACGATGACGGAGATAAAATACCTGACATCGACTTCAGGACTGAACGTCAGCCAACTTCTTTTACCCTTCCATTGCCATCAGAAACCACAGTAGTGGACTGTCACGAGTATCGCCAGATATAGTTTGGCGAACACGCAGCCGCCGCCACCTGCTGGCGAATTACAAGATGAAAATGTAGATGCAGGCGGGCAAAGAAGCGGTGCGTGGAAGGGAAAAGATGCGGAGGAAAGCAGAGACGGGGAGAAGAGAGGATGAAGTCGAGAGACGAATGGAGATACGAGGTGAGTGAGAAGGGAGGGAGGGGAGGGAGAGGGACGGAGTGATCGGTAGGCAGTGGACGTGAATGATTGACAACGGTGGGTGTGAAGGGAGGAGTAATAGGTGAGTGAGTGATGTGTTTAGATAGAGGAAAAGTGAGAGGGAGACGGCGTTAATTCGCGTTGGAAAGATGAGAATTGTCCATTTATGGCTCGGGTTTATTTTTTTTCCTCCTCTGCAGCGTCATTAATCACGGGACGACCTTTTGCATTGATAATCCGCGACTCCAAGTGGAATCCGATATTTTATGCATCGAGTAAGGATATAAATTTCTCGGAATATTTCCAGTGATTTCGTGAACATGTCAGCATAGAAATAAATTGATTCAGTTTGCGGGAGGAAATCAACTTTCGCCGCTGGCCGCATTCGCGAAATTAGCAAATGCGTGAAAGGAAAATCTTCTAAAATTTTCATTACTAATATAAAAAATACGGGGGTCATGCGCTAAAATTTCTATTCCAGTGTATTTTCCCAACAGATTATATAAAATTTTAAAATATAGAAAAGAGAAGTGAATGTCCAATAAATTGGTAATATAGTTTAGTGAATTATTAACGTATCACGTATCTCATTTCTTCTGGAAATAAATGAACAATTCAACGGGCCACAATTAATGTACTCGAAACGTTTACATGCATAATATTTTCAGTTTGAATAATTGGCAAATATTACCTCAATGAAATATTCCACCATTCGCATCTACATTTTATCCTGAAAATCCATAGATTAGTGAGAGGCAGGGGCTGCGATGCACCAAAATACTATTCTTCACTACTTTGGCTCTCTTAGCGTACTAAACAGTGACACTCCATGACCATACCATCTCTGCGACTTTCAATATAATACCGTAAATATTAATTTAAACGCTTTGTGTTAGGGAATATTTTGCAAATCTAGCTACCCTGAGGCGAAATATTTCGAACTCCAAAGTTCCTGACACATATATGTTCGACGCGTGTTTAACCTTCGACCTAACCAGAGACAGGTATTAAGTGATTTATAACCACTTAACAGACGGAAACAAAAAAAAAACAACCGTTGATTTTTTTATCGTCCCTCCTCCGCAAAAACAAATCCAGTCCAAAAGGCATTAGCGAACGAAGCCTCGAACGAAGATACCTACGAAGCCAAGACGTCGGAGGTGACGTCAATCCGTGCCGTTTTCTTCGAAGGGGCGAAAAATTAAGGAACTCCCAAAACGATTTTTAAAAATCGTCTCCCCCTCCCCTCTCGCAAAAACTCGCCCTCCTGCGAAAACACCCTCTAACGACCAATTACGGCACCATCTGAAAGGGGGAGGATGAGAAAAGATGTCGGTATGATAAATGACAATAACGCAAACCAAATGCCTGTGTCACTTTTAGTAATAAAGTCCCCGGGATGTTTTCGGAGTGCGGCACTCATTTCGGGAAAAGGGACATTAAAAAAAAAGAAGGCAGAAGAGATAATTTCTGAGGCGAGCCGAGTTGTAAAAGAAAGTGGAGAGTGAAAGAGAGATAACGGGAAAAAGAATGTGGGATGGAGGAAGAGAAAGGAGAAAGTACCGCGCGCGGAAAAGGAAAAAATACTGCGGGAGAGGATCGGGAGAAAGGTGGGTGGGGGTTGAAAGAGAGAGAGAGAGAGTAGAACTTTACTGCGGCGACGGTGGCGACACAGAGGCGCCGCGGCGCGTCGGAAAACGACCGGAGGCAGACAGTCTGTCTTAAGCACACACGAGAGCGAAACAAAAGGGGTGGGGATGAAAGGGGATTCTGGCGGACTGGAGGAGGGGGAGGAGAAATGGGGGTGGGAATCACAGAAGCACGAAAGGACGCCGTGAAGAGAAATGCGGAAGGGAAGGACGAATGGAGGGGGAGGGCGGGAGGCAGGGGGGGGGGGAATCGGGGGAGGAGGAATGGCACGCTATGGCAAAAGTTGCCGGGAATATTTTTCGGGGAATAAGGAGGGAAAAAAAACAAATGCGATGCAGCGAGATGGCTTCGGCGATATCGCCGTTTAAAGATGGCGAAGGGAATCTAACGTTGGTTTTTGATAGCGGGTTTGGGTTTCTTTAACAGCCGTTTTTAGACTGTCGAAATTAACGTCCGTAGTTAACCTAAATTCTGCAGAGGTCGCCGATATGGGCTGGGAAGGGTTTGTCAATCTATCGACATCGGTTCCGAACGGCCGGAGTTTTACGCGTAAATGCGGACAAAACGACTCTTCCGTCCAATTAATGCGTCAGAAATAGATTTTGAGATTTTATAGGGGACGATTTATTTCTTTTTCTAAAATTGTTTTGAGTCATATAAGCAAATCCTCGAAATGAAATTCCTTTCCGACATTACTAATAAAGTCGCTTTCATTGAATCCAAAATCTATTTCGAACCAAGGGAATAAAACTTTTCCCAACTTTAATGAATTAAGAATAAATTCTACGGTGGTGGTGGTTATACCTTTTTGGGGGTTGGAACCATAACGTAGACGATTGTTATCAATGGAAAAGTAATAAATCTCAGCTTTGGGGATCTAAAAATTATATTCGTCATAAACTTACACTTAAAACTCTGGCTTTATCCTCAATAATATGGATGCATACAGAATAGTCTAATGAGAATCTAAGATTAAAACTTTTGTTGAACTTAAATTCTCCCGGAATATATTCGTGACACGTGGAAAATATAATAAAGTTTTATTGTTCGAGCTGTTTTTTTAACCATGTACGGGATATAATGACAATAAGTGTTAGACAAACCTTTAAGCTGTACTTGGCAAGTGTTCAGAATTAACAGCAAGGCGTAAATACTCTGAGCACAACTGTTAACGGCTTTTTAACTCGAAGTCATTGGTTAGTTTCTCTCTACGGTATTTGCGGGAATGCAAGCGTTCGTCATAAGACACTTTATCCTTACATCCGAGCCAAGTTTGGACCTAAAGATGTCAGTTGAAACGACGTAAATTTCCGGGGGAACAAACAGACTTGGTGTTATACAGAAAAGAATCGCCTTGGAATGACAACGGACTGAAAACGGGATATCCTAACCATAGAGGTTTAAGTTCAACTGACAATTTACCTCGTTACCAAGGTTAACAAGCACACTTTTCAATCTTGATGGAATGAACGCTTACGAGAAATGAGCGAAGCAGATGATACGAGTGATATGTGAATGCTTCTAAAAGGCTGTGAAAATAAAATGTTATTTTCAGAGACTCCTTTTATATGATGCCAAAAAATGCGATAAAAGTTGTGGATGGAAGATTGCAAACAATGTATTCAATTAACTTTAAAAAACACGATCAAATATAACCTATTAGCTGTGTAAGATAGATATTATGATATTATTAAATCTTGAAAACATGCTAAATATATTTTGATAAAATTTTATCCAAATCAAGTTTCTCCAGATATTTCAATTAAATAAATAAATGAAAATCAACATCAATGCTCAAACGGGATATTTTTATTTATTAATTTAATCATAATTTTTTCAATGACCAAATTATGGTGTTTGCCTTTTGAATGAGGAAGATTATGTGTTTGAAAATTGTACTCTATATTGATATTAATCAGAATATCGCTCGTCAATATAAAATTAATTCACATGTAAGATTATTTCTAATAAATTTCTACCGTCAAGACGTGAAAACAAAAAGGATATCCACTGAACTAATACAAACATCCGTAACGTAATCTATATCATCATTTTGTGAAGGATTGTTCCGTAAGTAAAGTTTGTTAATTCTCCTCGAATTTCTACCACGATACCTTGTTTTTATACAAACACATGTAATTAAAGTTCTAATTACATGGCTTCCATCAAAAACGTTTCATAAACTTAAGCCTCAATAACCGCAATAACAAACGATGTATTAGAGAGGGTTAGAGGGAAAGCATATCTTTACCCGATTTCATCCTCAAAAAGAACGTTAAAAATATTTTTCACCTTTTATCCGTTCGTAAATATATGCCTATCAAAGAAAATCTCTTTAGGAAATGCATATCTTTTTATGTTGTAATTTCCAAGAATCTCAAATAAATGTCGACACGTAAATATGACCCGGATTCTCTTAGCTCGCAAGAGAGACAGAATGCAGGACAGGAGTTGGAATAAAAAAATAGTTTCGTTAAGTGCCTCGTATACATATGGCGTAGCTGAAGACAGTATACTAATGTAAAATTCAGGGGAAAATATGCTAATGTAGATGTAGAAAGAGGCCAGAATAGTCATATGAAGTGAAGTCAAAAGTCACTTAAATATATGAATATATGACAATTCAAAGTCGGTAACTATAACAAAAGGACCACATACTTGAATTAAAGAGATTTTATGATAATATTATACTAGGTTGAACTACGTGTTTTATAAATTAATATTATCACTTGATATGGGTTATTTGGTCTGAGGCGACGGAACTCCCATCTCATGGTACGAGAGATCAACATAGCCGATGTTACAAAATGCGAATACACTACGATCGACAGACACTTTCAGGAAAGGATTGCTGGAAAATACACGCCAGGGGAGGTTTTCCATGCCGCCCCACGAGGCATCAAATTCTACCGAAACCAAAGAAAACATTTTCCAGTAAAAACTTTTTTCAAAAGGAACAAATAAACGAACTGCATTTTGCTTTCAACATGGTGAACTATTTTCTAAGACAATCCAACCCGCCCGTCATACCACCAGCCGAGAGGGGCGTTCTCGAACGGTCGATTGGCCAATAGGCCCCTGGCCATTACTGGTAATTGTGGTCGGATGCGATCAAACAGAAAGATAGACAATTTTGTTGGGGTCTACGCAAGATGCAATGACACCTCTTGCCACACGCTTTCAACGCCTTGTAGGGCATCAATGTGAGTTCAAGTTAAAAAAATTCCTCATGCTTAAACTTACGCTTCCAGCGATATCCTCAAGTCAGCAATCGACTTGAGAGCTTCCGGTGCACTAAATTTTTACAATAAGACGGAAACTATCACTTAAGATGCTCGAAAATTTTCGAGAAAAATCGCTAACGGAAATAATTGACGTGTTGCTGATTTAGCGCCATCAGTTTTTTTTAATTGGATGCAAATAATTTCAAATTTTAATACTGGATTTACGAACAAATTAGTAAATGGTCCATAAAACATAGCAAAACCAAAAAGAGTGATGCTAATTGCCTTATTTCCGCGAATAAATGTTTGACTTTTGAAATAGCAATTTTCCTATGAATTATTTAACCGACTTTAAAAAATGAAAAATAACGAGTCGCATAGTTTTAAAAAGCTGATCCTCGTGAAAAATGAATCAATTTCAATTAAATTAGTTTGAGAATTTGGGTCATTTAGGTTGCTAGCCCTAATGAAAACGATTCAATTTTATTTTTTAAGGTCAAAAGGGGAAAAAAGAATTAATGCTCTGATAGTCTCGCCGTGCGAATTTAGCATGGATAGCATAAATTCGAGAATTTTTAACAGCTGTGGTTGCAGAGGCAAATATAAAATATGTCGAATTTACTTTGGCCTTTAAATGAATGGAGAATAAATCATATGCGATTGTGTCGTGCCACTACAACGAGAGTGATGTAATTTGATTGTCAATTACAAAAGAAACTGGGTTTTACTCGCGTGACAACTTCTCGAGTATTTCCTCCATAAGCAAAAAAATTGTGTTCGGTTGAAAAAGCATTTGAAACTAGCTATTTCTTTGTCATCGTAGATCAGGCTCTCATGTCGCTGATAACGCCTTTCGAACAAATGGAAGAGTACGCAGGATATTTCTGCTTCCTATATGATTTAAAAAAACTTGGAGAATTAACAGAGGACTAAATGAAAAAAATGTATAAATTTGGAAAACATATTGAGTAATAAAGATTCACATGACATCGACAGTACAGACATTCTTAGAACTGCGACAGCTGATCCCCCAAGGAACGAAAAGTGCATTTGAAATCCATAAGTTTCTGAAGTAATTAAATGGTTCTTTTCCAAATACAGAGAAAGTGTATAGGATTTTATTAACAATTTCGGCCACAGTGGCATCAGCGGAGCGAAGTTTTTTTATTTTTTATAATAATAAGACACTATCTTAGGACAGAAATGTCCCAAGCGAGATTGAGTGGATTGGCTATGCTGTCTATTGAGAGAGAAATGGCATCAAATTTGGATTACAATGATCAGATGGAAGAGTTTGCCTCAAGAAAGTCGAGGAAGTTGAATTTCTGAAAGTAGACAGAGCAATAAACAGTGAGTTTTGTTTCTACTTTAGTATCAAATTGACCTCACGTATTGTAGGTTGCCATTCATTTGAGATTTCTGTATGTTTATATTCATATCCAAATTGCAGGTATACATGCAATTCTCCAGAGGCATTTGCGACAGAATAATGAGCATAAATCATTATGAAACAGGCGTATGATCAAATTATTGTTGGTTTTCCTAACGAAGGACTTTTTTTGTTCTTGAACTCCAGAAGCGATTCCTCTTTTAAAAACACGACAAGAAATATATGTTTATTTAAATTATACAATAAAATATACATATTTCAAATATATACAATATTTTTACAATTATTTTTTAGTGCGCGAATTATACCTTGATCATTTTAACTTGTTAAGGGGAACGGCAAATGCTGATCGCTCCGGGCCCCGCACCCTCCGGCCCTGAACGTGATAATACCACGAGCCAAAATGTGCAAAAAATATAACTAAGGACTTCGCCGAAATATTACATAAATTTCATCTAGAAACGCTATCACTTACAGACGTACGAAAAGGGGAACTTAAAAAAAAACCTATTCCATCAAGTTACCCGAACGGAGAAAATATATGATGCACTAAGGCAGGGGTCGGCAAACTTTCCTGCATGGCGGTCCTCATTGAAGGTTAGGAACGCCTTGGGGGCCACATTGGTAGTTTCGTATGCTTCAGCGAGCCACATAAGAGCTTACATTGGAAGCTACACAAATATTCTATGGAATCGAATATGAAATTTTACATTTTATACTTCGATTTCTCATCATAGATTCGCAGGCAGTATAAAATGCTCTCTAGGACCGTATGTGGCCGCAAGCCGCACTTTGACGACACCTGCACTAAGGTTTTTCTAAAGCTTTTCGCTAAGGACGGCGAAGAACTTCTTAAGAAAAAGTCTGAAAGAAGATGTCTTGAATTTAAACCGGTCATACGAAAGAGGAATGGATGGGATGAAAAGGGAATAGAAGAATAAGAAGAAAAAGAGTGAATAAAAAGAAGGAACAGAGAAAGAAATAAGTCGGAAAGGGGAAAGAATAGAGAAAGAAAGGATAACAGGAAACGAATGGAAGGAGGAGGAACAGAGAGAAAGAGTAGGGACAGATGAAAGAGGAAGAAAGGCAAAAATAATGGGAATAAAGACGAGGACTAGAAAGAGAAGAAAGCGAATAAAGACAATTTAGAGAAAGCGTGACAAGAGTATAGAGAGGAGCGGGGATGAGAAGATGCACGGGTACATAGATAAGGGAAACGCAAAGCATGGGGAATGAAAGGTAGATAGGAGAGATGGGAAGAAATGGGAGGGGAAAACAGGTTGGAGATGAAGGAAAGGGACTTTCGCAGGAAGAGTGAAGAGAGAGGAGTAGAAACGTGGATGAGAGGAGAGGAAGAGGAGGAGGAGGAAGGGAATGAAGGAGAGGTGACAAGGAGTAGAAAGTTTGTCGTAGTCGCATGGTAGAGGGGCGTGCATTATTCAGTAGAGAGCCCGGTCTCGGAGTATGGCAGGAATATAAGGTGAGGAGGAATGGGTCCGTGTGGAACCCGAAATGAGGGCGGAAAAGGGGTTTTGGGAGGGTGAGAACGGGGGAGGAAATAAAGGTTGTACGGGGTAAAGGGGCAGAGCAGGAGTCGTCGAATAGGGCAGGGGAGGAGATGAGGGGAGGCGTGGACAATACATCACTCTCCTTTCTGCACCCGCACGCCATAAAGCTACCTCTTTGAGCAAACCACCTACGCACTCGGCTGGCCTCGTTGTTCTCATTCCCCATTGGTCGGCCTTGGCGACACCCTTAGGTGAGGAGAGGTACGAGAACCTCGTTTGCGTGTCCGTTTGCTCGTCCTCCTAAATGAGTCATGGCTTTGCGACCGTTTGGAGTATCGGGTGTTCCAAGACGAATTGCCGTAGATGGAGCCGATGCGAGCGTGTAAATATGGCGCTTCAAAACTTCCGCTTTTCAGTGCGACATGGCGTATTTTTTTCGTTAAGTATTTCAACCCGAGGAAAATGTAATTGCTAAAGAATTGGAAACGTTTCCAGGAGGTCGGTGTATCCGTGAAAATTAAATAAGGAAAGAATTCAACTGCACATCTGTTAATATTTTAATTTGAATTTTCCCGTCAGTCTATTTTATTGCTACATATCAGAAAGGATGGTACTGTTTTTTTGAACGCGATCAAAATTAACAAAAATTGTGCAATGAAGATGAATTAACGTAAGAATCCTCGATTGGCCTTCAATGAATTCGATGCTACTGTTATTGTCAAGCAACATTAGTATTAGATGACAAATAATACACCCCAAAAACAATAAATCATAACACGATCATAAATAATAAAAAATACGTGGATTCTGTTTATTTGATAAAATATATCACTCTAGAAATGCGAGTACATTACTAGATATATGTTCAACGTTAAGCACATACCAAAACGTCCAATAGCCAGCCTCCATGACTCCCACCAAAATGGACTGTAGTGGAAGTAACCATGACAAGAACCAAGGAACGAAGTTATTGTGAGGTATGAAGCGTACCACCAGTCCTGCCAACTAGTAGGCAATGTGCATACTGCCATGACTTGTCAAAAATTATTAATCAATCAAAAATTTTTTAGGACTTGTCTCCAGAAAGAGAGTAGAAATTCTAACAAGTGAGGGAAGAATTGCAGAGCAAATTACATAAGGTGCTGTTTTCCTTGTTTTATGATCATAACGTCATCATAAGATTACACTGTTGGTTGATATCGACGCTCTCATAAGTCTACAAAATTCATTTAGAAACATTAATATGCCAATGCTTTGTAACAATATGTTTTCCAATTAAAAGTAGTGGGCTCGTTGCCATTGCAATTGATATTTCCCATTGTTAAAAACCAGAAAATTTTCCTTTTCTTTTGGATTAAAAACAATTGTTCGCTCTCATTCCATACGGATTTGAATTGTGTTTTCTAAAAATATGAAC
This sequence comes from Tanypteryx hageni, assembly GCA_028673005.1. NCBI lineage: Eukaryota > Metazoa > Arthropoda > Insecta > Odonata > Petaluridae > Tanypteryx > Tanypteryx hageni. The sequence continues at coordinate 62,015,987 of CM054114.1, read as the reverse complement.
GTCTGCCTTTCAACTATAGAAATGTTTATGTTCCGATCTCATGCTTTTTTTATGGAGGTAGAAATGAAACTAAGGGATTGGAAAAAATACACCGATTACTCCCCAGCAGCTGATCCTACATCCACCCAATTTATGCTACGTGTAGCCCTGAACATTTAGCTTCTCCAAGTCCCAGAAATCCAGAGATATTTTCTGATCAGACGAAAGGACAGATAAACCGATTACATAATCGACTTTTTTAGAAAAAAAGGGATGGGAATGGGACATGAGAGAAGATAAAAATAATGAATCACCATTATTAACAATTTTTCCTCACTAAAGTTCATCCGAACAAGTAGTGCACCCAAAGAGATTTGATCCTCAACATTGTGTTCCGCTAATATTTTTGTTTTTCATTAAAAATCGCATCGAGGTAACTCCTTTAGTCCTAAAATGTGCGAGTAAACTAGACACGCATCTCAGCTTTAAGGCAGGCGCCCTCAGGGGAAAGCCATTGATTATGGCAAAAAATACGAAGATATTCCGAAATTTATTGGCAATTTTGCATTAAGTCTGCAGAGTAGTTGGTAATTTTATGCACAGTAACAAATGTTATAATTTAGAAATTAACATCTACTCGACCAAATTAAAATTGTGGATTTGTGCAATCCACTGTCTTTTAGAGTTGTCACTGCATGGTTTGAGATGAGAAACGCATTAGCGAAATATGTACATACTGTAAAAAAAATAGAAATACGTGTTTTATATAAGTTGGCCACAAAGAAAAAATTATTGAATACCATGAGAAGTGATAGCCAGTATGTATTTATTGAACACAACAAAGTTTCTTCAAGGATTTTATTGGCCAGTATACTTTTCCACCGTTTAAAAATAAAAGAGGTCCAGTCAACGGCAATTAAGGGCAGAAATTATACAGTTCGTTTTCATTGGTGAATTGTGACAAGTTTTCACTCGCGGCTCTTCGAGGACTCTTGTAAACACGGGGCACGTGTCTCAGTTCATTGACACCATTCCAAAACGTTTCGCGTCCCTTTCAGCGCCACAAAAAACCAATTAAATTTGATTCTTCGTTTGCTTTGACGACCGACCAGTCAGTTCAACACTTAACTTAATTAAGCACCGCGAATTACTCTCACGATGCTTTCGGAATTAACTCTTTGCGACGAAAACTTCCCGAAAGAGGGAAACAATGATACGCGTCGCTTTCTGACAAATAAGACGGCGTACCTTACGTTTTAATTGTAGCATATGGCTCATAATGCGCTAAATACAACCGCGGAACGGCGCTGACTGGCGTCACGACAGCAATACAGCGGCGGGAAATAAAAATCGCGAGAGCGAGAATTTAAAAGACGAACGAAACTCGGCACGAAACAATAAAGGTCTCGAAGAGTTTTGTTTACGCGATCCAGGCAATAGAAATACCCCCGAAACGAAATATTTATCTATAGGTATTCATACACACACATATATAAGAGAGCCCAAAGGCGGCGTGGGCGCTTTATTGATAGATTCTTATAAAAACCTTAATCCCTCGTAGATGCATTCCTTGGCAGCTTGCCACCTCAAAACTATCCTTCAGGCAAAAGGGTTTAGTAAATACGCTTCAACTGCCCCTCTTTTCCCCTTTTCGAGCTTCCACTGCCTCCACCCTCCCCCTCTCTCACCCCCTTCATCCCTCCCTCGCCCGGTCTTTCACGCCCTATTCCGCGGCCACCGAGCCTCACACCCCGTCCATTGTCTTTTCCCTCTCTCCCTACTTCCATTCTCTCCCCCTTTCTACAAACTCCTTCCCCGGCGAAAAACCCCTTTTACCTCTCCCTCCCCCTCGCCTCTCTTCCCTCTCGTCTGCTCCTCGTCCCGCCTTTGTGGAAAAATCAATAAAGCTACCCTCCTACCCTCCCCTCCGCGCCCTCATCCTACCTTCCGCCCTGAAATCCCTTTTTTCTTCCTCCCCACCTCTCTCTCTCCTTCCCCTCCACTCCTGCGCTCTCCTCTTTCTCGCTCCAGTCTCTCTCTCTCGCTAACAAGTAAACTGTCCTCTCTTTTCTCTTCCACCTCATCCTCTTACTCTTCCTTTCCTCCTTATATCTGCTCTATAGTTCTTTCTACACTGCCAACATCATATCATTCTCTTCTTCCCTTTCTCTATTTTTCCCATTTCACTTCTTTTCAGATCCAATCTTCCGACTCCTCTCCCTAAAAACTCTCTTCCTATCACCATCCTGTCCAAACCACTTTGTCCCGCTCTCCTTTCAATCGCTCCCTCCTTATCCTTTTTTCTGATCCACTTTTCCTACCTTTCTCTTCCGAACACTCCCTTTTCTCGTTCTCTCCCCCTCTCTCTCTTCCTTTTTCCTGTCTCCTCTCTGTCACAACCTTTCCGTACTCTATCTCCTCTCCTCAATCCTTAGTGCCCTCCAAGGAAAACTATCAACAGAACCTTCCGGGGGAGAAGCCCATTTTTTTCTTTCATTCTTCCTTTCCTTCCTCGGATCTCCTATCTCTCTCTCTCTCTCCCCCTCTCTTTGCGTCCCTCTATTTCCGCTTCCTCTCTTTCCCTTTCCTTCCGCTTTATCGTCCTTCCTTTCCTTTCTTTCCGTTCCTATATTTCACGCAAATTTTCACCAGTTTCCGCGCGCTCGCTAACAAACCCTCTCTCTCTCTCTGCTTTACTTGTCCTTCGTTTCAACTTCCCATCTTTTTCTTCCGCCGCGTCCCTTCTTTCATTTCCTCGATTAAGCTCCAGTTTTTCTTTCTCTCTCTCTCTCTCTCGCACTTATTTACTCATTCCCGTTCATCTGTTTTATTTTTAAACCGGCCTTTCTCCTCATCTTCATCCACCTTTCCACTCCGTTTCTTCCATAGTACGTTTTTTATACTCAAGTCTTTTCGCGCGTTCCGCTTTCTTTGCCCGACTCTTCCGTGCACACACGTCTTATCTCATCTCTCTCTCTCTCTCTCCCTCCCTTCTCTTAGAATTCATAAAAACCCTTCTTTCCCCCTTTTTTGCTAACGCTCTCACATTCTCTCTATCTCCCTTCCTTCCTATCCTGCAATCCTCCAAATTCCTTGAAAAAAATCCCTCTAATCTTATACTGTCCTTCACCTCAATTTTCCACTTTCTGTCACTCTTCCTATCTCTCCGCGACACTTGTATCATATCCGTCCCTTGCGTTTACCCCTTTAAAAAGATTTGCATGCCCCTTCCCTTCTCCTATCCCGTACCTCGTCCGTTCCTCGCTCGGATGTCTCTCGCCTCTATTTTCCCTCTCGCTCTTTCCTTTTTTTATCAGTCGCTTTCCTTAGTCTCCTGTTTCCTTTCTTGCGATCGACGCTGAATCTCATCCCATTTATCTCTCGCATAAATCTCTCTGATTCCCATTCCGCCTAAGTGTTCTCGTTTTTCGTTCTAGTTTCCCATTCTCACCTCCCAGCTCTCTCCCTTGCCAATTTTTCTTTCTACGCTCCCGTTCCTCGTTCCACTTCCTCGTTACCGTTCCAAGTTTCAGTGCTCCGTTCTCCGCCCTTTGTTCCCGTTCCGTGTACGCACTGATTTGTTCAATTCCCTTTACCTTTCTAGGACTTCCCTCCCCATTTCCCTATTCCCCGTGCAAGTTCTCCCCCAAACGTTCCCGTTCCGAGATCGCGATCCCGGTATCTGTTCCAAGCTATCGTTAGAAGTTTCCGTTCTGTATTTTTGTTTCTCGGCCCTTAAATAAGTCCTAGTTCCAATGTCTCTTTCCCATTCCACGTTCCCCGTTCCAATTCCACGTTCCCCGTTCCAATTCCACGTTCCCGATTCCAATTCCACGTTCCCCTTTCCCCTTCCACGTTCCTGATCTGTCATTCCATCCCCGGTTGCCATTCACGTCTCCCTTTCTAAGTACTCGTTTTTCCGTCTGATTTTACCTCTTCAATTAATTTTATTCGTACATACTCCCCTGGTTCGGTCTCAATATTCATCCATTTCCCTCTCTATTTTTTCTCCGTTCCCATCCGCATCAATCTCTTTCTTTCTTTCTCTCTTTCTCTGTCTCAGCGTATCGCTCACCTTATCAATAACTTCGGTTACTTATCCCCTTACCGCTTATATCTCGCGGGATCTCTGCATTTCCGATTTGTTCTCCCCGACGTTTTTTCCTCCTTGCGAAACCCCTTTGTCGCCCTCTGCCCATCCCCAGCCGATCCCGTTACTACTCATCATCCCGTATGATCGCGTCTCTCCTACCTGTTTCCTTTCATTTGTTCCCATTACCATTTCCCTATGGATTTTCGTACCTATATGTGCCAATACTTGAATATTATACGTATATTTGCGTGATTTCCAGTCAAAAATGACGTGTCCATTAATGAAGTACTAAATTAACGCTTAAAATTTCAAGATGTAGATAATGGCAAAGTTTTCATTCAATATAGCAGCTTAACTAAAAAATCAGGGCTCATTATCAAACATTTAATGAACCTTACGAAATAAGTGTTTATTATTTCTCGTAAAAAACTACGGGTAAGAATGAACGATGCCGCAGTATACGAAAGATACTTATTCATCGGAATGTTATACATTAATCGAAGTCATGCCCTTATCGTGGACGGTGACCCGTTTGAAACTTGCAAGGGCACGCGTCGAGTCCCTGGCGAAAGATTGATCGAAATTGAAAGGACCGCTCTTGGGTTATCCGCGTCTATTCCTAAAATATTAAAGTGACAGAATGAGACTGGTTTTTATCGCAATAGGGATAGAATAAACTTCCGATAAAACGGAATTTTCATGCTTGTATTTTTTGCACGACCGTTATGTAGGCATGCACATATACATATCGGCCTTAAGCGAACATTTTTATCTTCCGTTGTTGTTCGAGATAAAAATGTTTCACTTCATATATACACACACATATATACTGCTTAGTCTCAATCTCGCCCAAAAAAAGAATCATATCTACCTATATATTTATCTACTTATTGGCCATTTGGTGCCCGTCTATTACCTTTAAAAATCCGCCCATTCATCAGCCTTCTTCTTTAACCTATCTATCGCGTTAAGCCTCCTCTTTCCCTGCCAGTTCCTTCATCTCATCATCTCTCTGCCTCCACAGTTTTCTCCCTCTCTATATATATCTGCCAGTCCGGTGTCATTCCTCATCCCCTTTCCCCCCTCTCTCTCTCTCTCCCTCTATCTCCTTTCCTTCATTCTCACCTCCCTTTCCATCTTCATTATCCTATCTGTCATTGTGCATTTTCCTTTTCTAACTATTCCTCCTCCCCCTGTCTCTCGTCGTCTCTTTATCTCTTCTCGTCAGCCGTTCTCTCTCATTTCCTCGCTCATCTCCTTCTCACTAATCCGATTTAATAATCCTTCGGACGAAAACCTCTTTATCTTGTTCCTCTTTCTCTTATGATCGCCGTTTATTCGTTCTCGCTCGATTGTCAATACTTTCTCTTCCCTTCTCTTCATCGCGAGCATTCTTCCAAGATTTTAATCCACAGCCATTTATCTCTTCAACATTCATTCCATTTCTCTCTAATTCCTTCTTTCTCTCGTCCTCTACCTCATCTCACACGACTCTCCTGCCGACTCGCTCTCTCTCTCCTCTCCTCCCATTTCCTTTTCTTTTATCTCTCATCCGCGACTCCGAGGCGGACTCGCCGCTGACCAAGTTAAGCCCCTCCCTTTCTCTCTCTCTACGCAAAGGGATGGACGTGACCAGGTTTGAGGAAAAGTATAAAAAAATGTACGTCCTCCCTCTCAGCTAACCCCAATCTCATCCTCTCTTTTCCTACCTTTCTCTCTACTATTCTTCTCTATACGTGCTCTCTCTCTCTCGCTGCTCTAATCTCCCTCCACTTTTTCCAAACGCTCCCTCCTATCCCTTCCATCTCTGATCCATTCCCCTCCCCTTTCACCCCATCCCCTTATCTCCTCGCCTCTCTTTTCCTAGTTATCTCCTATCTCTCTATATTACCCACCTCCTCTACGCCTCTTTCTTCCCTTCTTACCGTCTCCAACTCTCACTCTCTCCATCTAACTCTCTCCCTCCTGTATTCTTCTCTCTAACTTAGTTTCTCCTTCTCTTTCCATTTTCCCCTCCCTCTTCCTCTCCTCCCCACCTCTCACTCACCATCTCTCTCTTCCTCACTGATGCAATCTTTCCTCCCGCTCTCTACGTCCACCTCCTTCCGGCCGACCATCAAATTCTCCCTCTCTTACCCTTTTTCTCTTCTATTCCCTTGGTCACGTGCATTTTCCCGACTGTTCGAGAGAGAAAGAAAGAGCGATAGAGAGAGAACGAGAGGGAAAGAAAGAAAGAGGGGTGGGGGGAGTTATAAGATTTTTTGGGTTACCTCGCGGCTAACCTTTTCCTTTTTTTGTTCCTCTCCCCGCAAGAGCAAAAAGGAGTCCGCGGTGAAAGGTAAAAAAACGACGAGATCCTCGGTTCGTTTAGAAAAGAAAAAAAGCTTTTTATTTACGCTTTTTCGAGTAACGTTTCAATTTGCGGTGGGCTTTAAAAATATATTTTTGCTTAAATCGTCGATCTATTTTTTTCAAACGTGGTGATCTATCGTTGCGCAAAAAAAATTCATTGGGTTCATTCGCGATGATTAAGGGTCTCTGATGCACGAACTATTTGATTTGGAAGTTTTGCACTCTTGCCAAACGCTGTTGTTTAAATCTTGCTATAGAACGTTACTATCATATTATTTGTTTCATGGGCAAGCTATTTATCCTAGTTGCCTTAGTAGTTGAGACAAATTGCGCAGTTTTCCGGAAGCCATGATGAGTTTCAATGAATTAAAATAGCATTTGGCGCTATATACTGCACCGTAGCGAGGGAGTTTAGCGCCCGGGGGAGGATGGAAGATTACCGCCATAGACTTTGACAGTTATAAAAATAATGACTTAATTATAAGCCAAACAGGAATATTTGCTATGTACATTAATTACAGCATTTCAAAAATAAAAATTCAAGAATAATATTCTTCCAAATATTTATAACAAAATATTAATCACGGCACGGCATTTGGTGGCCCTTGACTACGGCGCACGGGTCTGCTCGCCCATCCCTCGCTACGGTATTGCTTATGTATACAACTTGATTTTATACTTAATATGTTGAATAAATTCATTAATATTCTCAACGTTTCAGATCTAAATCTGTATTAATGTCCGATTCATTTAATTTATAAGGGGCTTAATCAAATCATCCAAACCCCGCTCTTTCAGAATTAAAATTATAGCTAAATATTACATTAAAATACTATTTTTAAGTTAAAAATTCTTCTTTGTTTGAATGCCCAAGGAAAACCCATTCAGTAGATTATCACAGAATTTTAAACTATTTTATGCCTGCCTCTGTATGCTAAATAAAGCAATACAGCACTTTCTCACAGAATTAATTATATTCCATAATGCTCGCCTACAATTAAAAATATACTTGCAACGTTATAAAGATTAATTAGACAAATAACGTGGATAACGCAATGATTAACAAAATAAAGCTAGAACCAATCTCGTGCGGAATATTTTAATAAGCGTGGATTATTCCCGCCAAAATCCTTGTATAAACAACGTCCATTGTTGAATTTTGTTTGCCTACTCGACAGCAAATACAGCCGCCATACACCAACCGCTCTCTCTATTCCACCTTCTCCCCTTTCTTTTCTATCTTCTCCACTTTCTCTTCCATCTTTTCCCTTTCTCTTCCATCTTCTCCCTTTTCTCTTCCATCTTTCCCTTTTCTCTTCCATCTTTCCCTTTTCTCTTCCATCTTTCCCATTTCTCTTCCATCTTCTCCCCATTTCTTCCATCTTTTCCCTTTATCTTGCATCTTCTACCTTTCTCTCCCATCTTCCCCCCTTTCTCATCCATCTTTCCCCTCTCACTTTCTTCACACTCTTTGTTCTTACAAATGCACATCTTCCATACAGTCTTCGCTAACCCAAAACGCCCACTCCCTCCGCATTTTTCGAAAACCTTATCCCTAAGGTAACGCCGGGATTTAAGCCTGCAGCACGGAAAATACACATACACGCGCACCGCCGAGGGATTATTTATCTCTTCCCCTGGAGCTTAATTGGACGCAAGCGGGTATAAATCACTTTCGCGACTTCATCGGGGTGTAAACCTAATTCTTTTCGTTACCGCTTCTTTTCCTTGGGTGAAATTTCTGCTCCAACGGGAATTCCACCATTCGTCCGCGATGAAAGAAGTAGGAGGTGAGATAGAGAGGTGGAAGGAGGAAAGGGAGGGAGAAAGTTTCGCAAGGTGAGATAAAGAGTAAATACAAAATTGTCGATGCAGCGACGTTCTTTCGCAAAGAACGAAAAAAAATACATGCGAGTTCGTTTGGCGGACAAAAATGCGGGACTAGGTAATCCTAATGTTTCTCAAGTTTCGGCGTTGATTGCGTTTTGTTTGAATGACGATTCAATTTCTCCATCCTCGCTGAGGTCCGCATTTTAATTAGATGGGAACGAATCCTCTGTGTCAGTTTATATTTACCCGCAGCATACACAATGCATTAGTAAAATGTACAGCAAGTTGTTACAAGCAGCAGTTTGATGTAATTCTTCGAGGAGCAAGGCTGGCACTGCGTTGCGAATAGCAATATAATTGCAAAAATAATCCTAATGGAGGACATCTAGTTGAACGATGAACATAAAACAAAAGCAATAACTTCAAAGCTTACGCGTCCACGAAAAGTTAATGCCAGCCATTACATTTGTAGCTCGCGAAATCCGAAACAAAAAAAGACATTATATTCTTTTGCAGAGGTAAGTAATTCGCCATTAAAACAAATTGGGACTCGCGCGGAACCATAGGCGGTCTTAGACTTGTTTTTATCCAGCAGACGTAAATTTATTTTCTCCTTAAAGGACGCAATTATCCCTTAGAATTTCGCCCATCTTTCACACGTACGCACGTATGACATGGGCAGTGTTTCTTTACAGAAATAATAAACGATTCGTCTTACTGGCTGGAGAGAAAAATACCTCTGGAAAAATGAAAAAAAGGAAAGACTTTAGGCGCAGCATCCAACAAACAAAATAAAAAGTGAGACGAAAATTATAGCCTTCTACCATTACGCGAGTTTTTAACCTTCTCAGGAGCGTAGCACAAACGTGAAGAGATACCAGAGACACACGGTCCCGGCGAAAGTTGGAACTAACGCCCGATATAGTATAGGGAGCTCCCTTTTTAATCTCCCGAATAAATTGACAATCCCAAATTAGGCGCGAGTTTCGGGGTCCGCGGCCCTAAGACGCTTTATATTCCATCCTCCCATGCATTAGAACCCCGAATGAATAATATATTTACGCCGGCGAGGAGAAGAGGTGGAGGAGGGTGAGCGGGCGGAGGTGTCGAGATTCTCAACCCACCTCTCCCTTGTTCTCTTTGGGATATGAGATTTCGGTAGGTCTCGGCATGAAAAGGAGGGAGGACAGTTCGTGGGAGATTCCAGAATGGAAGGCGCCAAAGGGAATCTCCATACAAAGACCTTCAAATCACGGCTGAAGGTGAGAAGTCGCCTTCTCGGGTTTTAAACGGCGCTAAGATAGCACGAAAGACTTCACCGGCGCGTCTCACCCACACCGATGCTTTGCCCCCTCTTTATTTTCCCCTCTGCAGAATGAAGAAGACGCAACATTTTGCCGTTCTGACCCCAAAGTTAATGCTTAATTAATCGGTCAATCCTCGAGAATTTTATGATGCACAGTCATTTTAACAGATTAGGCTGCATGGTTTATTGACAGATTTGTGGTAAAGAAAGTAAATATTGTGAATATTTTTGTCGATCATTTTTGAAAGAGCATTTGTTTTTCGCTTATCGATTTTAAGAAAATCATATACTGCAATCTAGAAAGAGCGTGAGGGGCCTTTTGTTTGCGTGAGGGGCCTTTTGTTTGCGTGACTTCTGCAAAATTACGATACTCTTGAAATAAAAAAAGGCATCGCTTTTGCGATTTTATTTAATTCCAAAGATACGCAATAAATTTATTTAAAGAACTATTGTAAAATAATTTGCGTCTGATCACCAATTTAAGTAATATGGGTTTCCACCAAGGCAAACGAAACGTCGCCCTAAAAATCTGCGTGTAAGATTAGAGCTCAGAAAAATGCTATCGAAAAACAGTGAATGTATCCTAATGAATTAAACCGGCATTAAAAATGCTGTTCGACATGAACAACAGCATGGCATTTTTAAGCAAAAAGTTTCTCGCTTGTATTTGAATGCACAACATATAAGGTAAAATAAAACACAATCATTAACTTCATAAAATATACGAATAGTTACATAGAATTTTGGCAAATTTCATATGGGGTTAAGCAGAGTTATTTATTGTAAAATTGTGTATTATTTTTCGTGATATTCTAAGCAAAATCTAAATTTATATCCTTAGTTCAATAAAGAAGTGTATATTTACTAAAAATATCTTTGTCGTAGAAACCTCCGGATGTAAGAGGGTGTTTTCGCAATCATAGCTTATATCACGTTTCTATTTCCACGTTATTTTATACAAAATTCCTTACCGTCAAGAAACCCAGCTTTTGAATAGGTAATGAATAAGTTATTTCGCTGTCATAGGTGAAAATGCTGGTAATTACCGCTATCGCATCTTCCACACGCCCTAAACGCATATGCAAGCTATTGGAATCTTTGACTGGTGCCTTAGTGGTACATATGGCTAAAACATTTAGTCAACCAGTTGCTCATCCAGTTCCCATCAATAAACAGACTCGCTGAATGCTGCAGCATATTCTGAGCAAGAGTGGCTTGATTTCACATTGCACCCTCGCCAATGATTAATACAAATCACACGTTCGTGGAGGCTCATCATTTGAGTTTGGAAATAGGTCACTGTGATATACTGCTACCTACAAAAGTTGTTTTCGAGATCGCTGTTTAACATTGCATCTAAAACTAAACAGCGAAGCATTAAATAATATTATCCAAAATATCACTATAAACTAGGTAATGATCGAAAAAGGCACAGAAATGCCGACTGAGTGGAAATATTATGAGTTATTTTGCACGATTATGTTTACTCTTTCCTCATTTGCATCAAGAATTTCCAATTTTTACACCATTTTTCCGTTTAGCATACAATCCGTTTTTTTTTAACGCTCATTATCATAAGTTTATCAACATGAACCAAAGGGTGAAAGCTTGGTCGACATTGGAGCAGCCGTTTTCGATTTACGAGCGGAAACACTTCTTTTAATATGCATAGAAAATATCGTTAACCGCGTATATTTTTGCGCGGGTATGTTTTTCATGCCATAGATAGGAGAGTGCTAGGAAAGAGGCAAAAAGGTAGGAAAAGATAAGGAAAAGGGTTTGTTTAAAAGAATCAGGTGGTCCCGACAAGATGAAGAAAGAGGTTTTTGATAGGATATGTTGAATATGGTGAGCCAGAAATTTACCGAGAAGTAATAATCTAATGATGACGATGCATTTTACAGAAACCTGCTGCACACCTATCGGCGCAGTAAACTGTCGGGTCGGATAAATAAAGTAATTGAAGAATATGTTTTTTCTTAGTAATTCTATTGTAACAAGTTCTGAGAAAATCTGCATTTTCTTTTGGAATCCGAAAATACTGTATTGTTAGAACTTTCAACAAATTAAAGAAATTCACCAGCTAATTTTTGCAAAAAGTTTGCATCAATTGAATAATTATTGTATAATAAAGAAAATTTTATTGGGCTCGATGGAAAATTCATTTTAGGGATACTAAAATTACATTGATCAAATTATATTAACCGAGTCAAACCCGAAACAATTATGGGGAAGACACAACGTATTTTCATATTTATCATGACTCATTGGCAATTACGACCATTTCATTTTTTAAATCTTTAACCAAGCCAATTATATCGCTCATGCACTGAAAACACTCCTCCGCCGATCGCTACCTTAGATATGTAATCGGGTAAAAGATGAAGGTACTTTGTACCGTCTTGCACGTGCGAAAATAACTCACGAAAAATTCTTGTGCAACAGCGTATCGGAAAATACTTTCGAGTGCCAATATCCCTATCTCCAGAACGCCTCTGTAAGAAATAGAAATAATCTCCAAGAAATCCACGCTTACGTTTTTCTGATCCTTCGGCTTAACGAGTCGCTTTGGTAAAAAGAAAGACTTAGAGGAAGAGAGCGTGAAGTGGAGGAAAGGTACACACTGGAGAAAATACACGATGAAATAGATTACAAACATTAGTAGGGAAGGCGCGAGGGAGGAGAGGGAAGAGGTGGAAAAGGGGATATGAAGACAGGGAAGAGGCGATAACCAGGTATCGAGTGGTAAGCTGCCATCCATCAAACCTAAAAAGAACTCCATGGGAAGTTAAAAAAACAAGTAGCAAGTTGGGCAAGTGATAAAGCAAAGGAAATAGATAGTTGGGAAGAGAGATGGGTATATAAAGAGAGTAGGTAGAGAGTGATAGAGAGATAAAAACAAAAAGAGAGAAATGGTTAGAGAAGCACGTTAGGATATTGAGAGAAAGACTAGACAGGGAGAAGCGCAGAGAGCGAGAGGTAAAGAGAGAGGGGGAGTAAGAGAATTGTGGAGGGTGTGGGAAAGAGGTGGGGGAGAGAGAGTTGAGGGAAAGATATGCGTCTTTGGGCGAGATTGAGACTAGATTTCTTCCACCTAACTCATTGTCAACTACAAAAGCAATGCTACATTATTACCAATACAAAAAAAAGCCCACCACAAGAAAACACACACAAAAAGGGGGTGTGTGAATCTTGCGAAATCTACTGATATATAGAGAAGTACAAACAATGTAACATATAAAGCGAACTTATATACAAATGCGTACATAGACAAAGGTGAGAGAGAGGGGAAGATAGAAGTGGCAGAGAGAGGAGTACGAGAGAAAAGCAGATGCAGAGGGTGAAAGTGAGGAAGAGAGCTAAAGATCGAAATAGCAAAGGATAGCTCAAGTTCGAGAGGGGTGCAAATGAAGCGTGAGGGAGATAGAAGGGATTAAAGGAGGAGGCAGAGAAAGGGGAGGAGTGAAGGAGAGAGGACGAAAGAAAGGCTGGGCCAAAATACTGATTAGTGAAAACATGAAAGTCGGGAGAGAAGGGGAAGCAAGAAGAGACAGCTTACTCTCATGATCAAGAGGAGAAAAATCATAAGAAGATCTTGGAATATTTGTAACTACGGGGAGAGTAAGGAGTGAAATATAAGAACATTGTGGGATTAAATGGGGAAAAAATGGAAGCGGGAAATGAAGGTATAGCTACAACGCTCTAACGTGGCGGTGCGCAGTAGACACATTTACGGTAGGACGAGTCCATCCTCGAGACGGGACCGCCTATAGGGAAGGTGGTGTTTAGGTGAGGGCATTTGATGCGCGAACTTGGACTCGTGCGATCCAAAATCGTTTTGCTGCGCATAGGCTCTAACGTCGGCTCCCCCTTAAACTTTCTCCTTCCCATTCCTTCCCTTCCCCTTTCACGCGTCCCCGACTGCCACCTTAGAGCGCGCAAGCTATACCGGTGTGCAATGGATTAAGAGGAATGACTCGTGAAAGATAACGAGTAGATGCTTTATATATATGCACGTATGAGTGTATATGTTAGAAAATATTCATCCAACGCGACTGCATTCTGAATGCACACAAGGTTTTATACGAGGAGGCAAAGGACGGAACGAAACTTCTCGGACTCACGACTCTTCACATGAGCACGTAGCATACGAGAATTCTTGTGTTGACTTTAAATGATGGTGGACTGAGGTGGATGTTACTTTTTTGCAATTTGGACGCGTGAAGCGAGATAAACGGGGACAGTTCCTTTTAATACTTCATCCTACTGGGTCATATATCTTCGCTAAGCTCAGAGAAGAATTATCGAGCTACTATCGATGAATTGTCACTGGTGTCGCCTAATATGTAGCCTAAATGCGTATATGGATTTTCCAACCTACTTAAAGTTATTGGTGTTATCAAAATTTTTAATAAATATCCATCAAAATTTGCTTTTACTTTTTTAAATGCCTGTTAACTCAGGCAAATAAATAAATAACCGTTGGTTCATTATAAACAAATTTTTCTGAAAAAACAGCATAGCTAAGCAAAATACGAATAGCTTTTGGTAGAAGAAAAAAACAATTTTAAGACGAATAATCGTGTGGCCGTAAAATAACCTGTTTTTCCACAGCGCTGTAAGAAGTTTGAATACAAGTTCACTTGCATGTTAGGGATAAAGTAAATCTGCCAAAAGTTCTGGTGGAGTTTTCAGCGTAAATTTTGTCTTTCTAAGAGTTCTCAATAAATCAAAGCAAATGGAGCAAAGGAAGTTCCATAGCCATGAATTATAATCGAGGCTTTTGTGATCCATGAATGGTATCCAATCATTTCTCAACTTTAGAGATCGTTTGAAAAGATTATTTTTTCAAAATACTGTATTAAACGAATGATTGATTGATGATAAAGACGTATTAAATATATGAGCGTGTAGCATACCTGTTAAATTATGTGCCAAGCCGATTTTTAAAAACAGGCAATTAAAAAACGAAATATCCAGCTCACCTTGTAGCTTTAATACAATATACGGTCTGGATAACTTCTGTAGCTATAAAACGGTTAAAATAAAGTTTCCTCAGATACGCGTTTTCGATTACGAAGAAGTCAGCACCAGTGGGGAGGATAATTTGTTATCGAAATGCGCATGTTTTAATCAGCCATTTATGGCTACATAGATCAGCTTTTATAACACGCACGAATTGAATTTACGTCTTTCACTACAACAACAGTCTTTATTTCATACGTTATCATTACTAACAATAGCATTTATGACGTCAAATTAATATATGACAAATATTGCCACGGAATCCAAATAATACAAGTGCTAACCAATATCTGCTTTGATATTCCATAAATAATGCTGCGAACCGTTAATAAAGGAAGGATAACAGCCCTAAAATTGAGCAAGTGTTCGCACAGCACGAGTCGAGTAAAATTATATACGGTACTGAAGAGAAAGTAATAAACGAATAAAAATAAATCATTGAGTGTGTTTTTCTAAAAAACTTTCCTTCCAGGCTTACGAAGAATTTCATTGCGCAATGAATAAAATGCAACAGTTCATTATTTTATAAGAAATTCGAAGTCATTATTCAATAGATAAAATAACAAACATAAAATATAAATGAGATTGAAAAAAATTTTATATGAATATGCAGATGCATCGGTATGCACTCACAAACGAATTATGTATGTATATACGGACATATACGTATATTTAATCAAATATATCAGTTGGAGTGTAAAAGTTCCAATTAACCTTTGGTGATATTAACAGACCGAAAAAAGTCGCCGAATTTCCAAAAACTCTAATTATAAAGGTTAAAATGATCAACAAAAACATTTTCTCGGTCGCCATTTGCTTACAGCCAATCTCAAATTTGGTACCGCTAGCAAAACATATGAAAACAACCCGAAAAAAATTGAGAAGGCGAGAAGAAAAATACACGCCACTCCCTCCGTGCGAAGTCTCCGCTAAGCAACCCATATTTATTCGAAAACTTTGACAGCAATTTGAATAGCATGCGAAGATCTATGCTAGGCCGCACTGACCGCGCCCCTCTTGTCTCTCCGTACGTGGTACAGCGCGATAACGGGTGTGGAAAGAGGAGAGGGATGAGGGGGAGGGAAACTTCGCAAGGGTGCGAGGTATGAGCAGAAGGGAACCGCATCTCGGCCTTGGGCGCGGAAGATGGGGGATTGGATATTCTTAAGGGTAAACCTCAAAAACCCACGCCTCTTCATTATGCGATGGAAGTTACTAGAGCTTCAAGTGTGTATAGTAGTAGGGAGGGATTCTAATAGCGGGAATTCCACAGTAACCGGTGTTTTTGCAATTACGGCTTTAAAACTACTGGCTCGCGGTAGATGGAGGAAACACCAAAATCCATTCAAATTATCCTGCTTGATTCAAATCATCGCCCATCGCGCTGCATAACTATACATTTGCAGATAATAGTCGGTTGCAAGAAATCTTACTTCGTTAAATCCTAAAAAATATGTCGGAAATATGAATAAAATACCTCAAAGTAACGAAAGAAAATGTTTCCTTTTGTTCGGCCGTTTAAGGATTCTAGTTGCACCTGTTTTTTTAGGTAATTTACGAAATGAATTCGAATTAAAAAATAATGTAAATTTGATCATGGGCAAATGCGAAATATCACGATACCGTTCAAACAAGGATTATGAAAATCTACCTCTTTAAATTATTACGTTTTCAGTAGGGGGAATTTTAAAATAATGGTAAAACTAAACTATAAAAAATATTCTCGACCAATTTATAGAATATAACAAAGCATTCTCTAGATAATTTTTTGAAATTCGGATAATAGGAAAAGAATCAATGTTATTTATTAGAAATAAAAATGAACTTAGATTATATACCGGAATCTTATCGTAAAACTTAAATAGGCGAATAAATTTGGAGGTAAAATCTGTAAGCAATTTCGATAATAAGTTGCTTGTTCTTTTCAATGATTGAATTTCTACGGGCTGAGCTTTCCATAATTAGTTTCATAACGAATTATTTGCTACAGGATAAATACCTATAGTCGGAAACGAGTTATATGAAATTTGACTGCTTAAAAAGACATTGATTGGATCGACACTGACAGGATATAGCAGGTGAATAGATGCATGTGGCGTAGAAAAGAGAACAGGTGCGTTGGTGAATGGAATTAAATTACGGGTAGATTTAACCAATAGGAATATTAGACAAAATTAATTACAGCGAAATATTTTGAAAAGAATGCCATGCTGGTTGATGTTGTCAAAGGAACGCTCGGTGGGAAGAATGAAAGATGAACGAATGAAGTGGAAATCCAGTAAAATATGATTACAAAAAGATTGGGAAAAGGATAAATGTATGAAATAGTTGAGAATATTAACCCTTGGTATAACGAGTAGAAAAATTAAAGATGATCGAATCATATCAAAAATGAAACATAAGACGTCGAACGTTTATAGAGCTGGGTTCACTTTTGTAGAAAAAGATTTAGTTTGGTCCCAAAATGTATTCGACTTAGCATTCCGATGAAGTTGAACATAACTTTCAAAGAATATGTAGGTTGTAAATGCAAGTATCGCCATACCTTTTGATGGACCAGATTCATTATTAGGTTACAGAAAAGCCGCCATCAGTGGCAACTCCCTGATAGTAAATTATAAAAAAGGTTGTCTACTGAAGAGAAATGGTCAATTTTATTTCAGACACGAGAAGTGCTCGGGAATTGATTTTTTTGAACCGTACCTTACAACGAAGAATTCAAAACCAATGAAACAACCAAGGAGAATTTAGCGATATAATTTTCACAAGTTGTTATTACGCCGTGGGAAATCGCGCACCCCCATTAGTTCGATAGAAATCAAGATATATTCCAGAGCGAAAGAGCGAGCAAGAGACCTTCCTGGAAGAAACGACTCGACGCATATGTAAACACCGCCACGCTTTTTCCTCGCAGATGATACGAAACGAAAGCCCACGCCCTTTCGCTTCCCGGTATATTGCGAGATTTTTCTTTTTTTTCCAACTTCAACAGTTCGCGCGAAACGTGAATCGGAATCAACCTTTCTGTACCGACGCTTGCGAAATGTTGCGACCCCGAGGGACGCTCCGACACGCTTTGCGCCACCGCTGCACGCGGGAGCGGTCGGTTGTAGGTAGCGCGAGGAAATGACATCGTGCGGACGAAAGCGGATGATGGAACACGAGACGCTTGAGAGAGCGGGGAAGGGAGATGGCCCATCGGAACGTGGGAGTCGGGCGTAAAAACCTCCTCCTTTATGACGCACCGCATAATTCTTTCTTTTTCTTGGCGCCGGGTGGATTTTCATTTCGCGAAATTACGAGGGGCGAGATTTATTCTTAGATGATGAAAAATAAAACGTTCGGGAAGAAATGGCGCGCTTCCTGAATGCGCTTTTAGGCAGGCCGAGGTGTTGGTTACGGGCGTTAATTACTAAAAAGCTGTTTTAAGCAAAAGGATTTCATAGCAGTTTGCGCTCGGTGGAATCTTTTAGGCTAAATAATTCGAAACCGCCCTGCCCCATCAAGGGTAATGGATATATCGCCTGCGTCAAATCAAAAAATGTATTACCGGGCTCATTTTACGTGGACTATGAGGAAAAAAGACAGGCAGATTACTGGCTTTTGTTATGCGGGTTTGGCGTAGAATAGGAGAGCATTATTTGGACTGAGAGGGAAAAGAGGAGGTTTTAAATGGAGGAGGAGAATAGACAGGTCAAATATTGAGAAGCAGCGGTTTATTGAAAGTTCTTATAAAAGCATGCCAGGGAAAAGGCAAAAGATGGGAAGGAAATAAGTTATATTGGATAAAAAGGAGATGGTTATGACTGGACAAGAGGGTTGGCTGAGTCACTAATTTAGAGAGAGATACAAACTTATGATGATTGACTCAGATTATACATCGAATTAAATAAATTATCAAGGTAAATCCTAAGGACACAAAACGGTTGAATAAACCAGATAAAAGTTTAAGCTAAAAGACATCTGAATCCAATCATAGATAGTTAATTCTAATAAAATCTGTCATTATGCAGTGCAATTAAAATTCTCCTTAAGATTATTGCCTGGCAATTCCATGCAGATGGATTGCTTTTACACTCATATGATGATCTTCGATCTGGGCAGTATGCTACAGCTATGTTACTTAATTCCCACAATAGAAAATTAGCAGCTCAATGTGGAATAGATAACCATTGATCTATGGTATTTTAGAAACAATATCGCGGCAAGTATTCCAAAACTAGCTCGTTCGCTAATGGCTTAAATTAAGTAAATTAATTTTTTAATTCAGCTAATAGAAAATGAAACATATTTACGAAATACTGCATTGAAGTCACAGCGTGAACTGGCCATCAGTTAAATTTAATCATGAGTTCATTTTTTCCGACATAAATTTGTAAAAACACAGCTATGATGAGTTATATGTTCGCTTCTCTTTCCTAATTTCCTTACAACTTACCAGTGAATCATTTAGAAGTAAAATTACACATGCGCGAGTAAAGAATCTTTCTTTTTTTGTAGATTAGAATCAAGTTGAACGTCATGGTGAACTAAAAATTACGCAGAACTGCGTGGTCGTTTAAGAATTACTATCATATTTATTCCAAAGTTGAAAGATTACAAACAATCCTCACCAGAATTCAAATGAAAGTTAATAAAAACGGTTTAAATAAGTCATAGAAGAGTCTCCCTTCAAGGTAGTATGCTAGTAAAGAGGTATGAGGAGGAAAAGTCTAGAGATAAATTAAAAGAATAGGATGGTATTAAAAATGAAGAGAAACATCTTATGTAATACAGATTGGGTTGGGTGAGCCAAGAACCTAAGACTTTGAATATTAAAATGGCGATTATAACATTTAAATAAGACAAATTTTTATAAAAACTCAATCCCATCAAAACCTCGACGTGCAGCGAAAAATTCTGATCGCTTCCGCTGTAATAAAAAAATCATATCTCTCCTTGACCAACCCGCCCCATTAAATCTCCCAAAGCTCTATATTCTCATCGGCCTCTTAAGAATCACGCGCAATTCATCACTTATCCTTCGAATAAACGGACCGCAGAAACAATCCGAAGACGTGGGCGTCATCTGTTGAAGGAGACCGGAGTTAACGGTCGTCTGAAGGAATGGAGATGGGGATAAAAAGAGGCGAGGGATAGGGAGGGATGCAGGAAGGAGAAGAGGGAGAAAGAATAGAGAGATCTGGGGTGGTGTGGGGTTCCTTTCGTTGTGAGGGTGTTTCGTTAGGTGGGGTGGGGGTAGGGAGGGGAAGGGGGAGATCGGGGGAGGGTGGTGGAGAGGCAGAGGGAATAACCAGAATAGGCTCCGCCCCAGTCGTCAAAGCTCCATCTCTTTTTGCTTCCAACTAACTCCGCCCCCTTAGTCCCTCATCATATCAAAACCCATACCCTCAACCCCTTTCTCTCCCTCTGTCCCACCCTTCTCTTCTTTCGACCCCTTTATACACGTTCCGAAACCTCATCGCCCTCTCCCCTCTTCCGCTACCGTGATATCCAACTCCTACCCTTCTCTCCACACTTGCGAATGTGTGATTCCCTTCCTTCTTCGCCAGCTTCTTCCCTAATCAGCGATCGCGCCGCATGGGCTACTGAGGCAGATGTTACGCGACTGTACGCCGGTTTACCTTCCTCGAGACAGTGTTTTTGGTACGGTTGTCATTCTCTTTTTTAACGATGGGTGGAAGAAAAATCGAGAAGGTCGCTCCGAAAATAGATTTTTGCTCTCATGTGATTCGTTGATTTACGTCGCGATGGCATTGTTACTTCCATGTTGACTCGTCGAAAGTCGACGTATTGGCGTCAGGTTTTAAGCGCTGAATTTTATTACTTTAAGTGCTGTGTAGTTAGATAACCATTGATAGAAAAAAACGGGATACAAAACTAAAAACTGAAAATGGGTCGTTTAAATGTCTAACTAATTTACCTATTAAGTGAAATGATTTTTGTTATCAGCTAGCATTGAGTTTGCATTTATGAGCGTGATATTTTGAAATACGTTACATATAATAGCTCGAAAGAAAATGGCAACACGGAACCTCTTCAAAATAAAAGCTAACTTTTTCAACGTTCTTTCTATTTAAAGAAAAAATAAATTGCCATAGAAAAATCACGCATCGAAACATTTTAATATCGTAAATTATACATTTAAATTGTAATGTAATCTATTTATCTTGGCAATAATAGAGGATGGACCTGATAAATTTATTTTGAAATTTGACTATCCCTTTGCTATGAACTTCGCCGATCAACGAAAACATACTACTGATCAGTGATTTCAACGGGCGTAACATGCTTGTGAATTAAAATAGGCCTTAAAGTCACCCCAAAATATAAATAATACCCTTTAAAGTACGAATTAGTTGCCGCCTAATAATACGAAGAATTAAAAAATAATTAAAATTCTTCTCATCAGTAATAACGATCTGATAAATTAATAATATTTTAAATAATTATTTTTTTATCGTATAGCCTTAATTGGCCAGATAAGGCATCAGAATAAATGACAGTCATTCAAACAACAACAAAAATCTTGTGAAAATCATGAATAAATTATTTTCATTATTTTTGAGTTTTTGTTGCTTAAAAAACGTTAATGTTGTGTGCAGCAGGATAACCTTGACTGAATGAAATGAAACAAAGTGAGACGCAGAAAGAATGATTTATCGTTTAGCTTTAAAATATAATTTCAAACACGAAACGATAATTACGACTATGACGGATGATACGATGCTTTCAGAATATCACATGGCATTTCAATCTCATTTTTAATTCATGCTCGGATGTAGTTTTAATCCAGAAACTAGATTTAATGGCAGAATATAAAAAACAGAAATTCGTTAATATACATAATATGGATAATTATAAAGACATACCTATTATATAGATTATGCTTCAAATCATTTCACAAAATAGCGCACTGAGGTATTTAGCTAACGATTAATGAGACGTGCGTCAATGATAATTTACTATTTTAACAAACATTATATTTTTTGCCTTGAAGTTTGGTGACGAAATATTATTATTCCTGTGATTTGGAAGGTTTTTTATGCATTCCCTAACGTCATAATATACATTTAATTCAAGATATTTATTTTTCTTACAATAACAACATTATAAACGACATATATAACTGACAAATCTTTGGGAATGTCAATTAATGACTATTTGTATTGGTTATTCAGTATTTGAAATTACAAATGAGATCTCAATTTTTATGGCTATGATAAGCTTATCACTTTTATGAAACGAGAAATCAAGCTAATTTCATAATTATTGTATTAGCGTCGGCATTATTGTTTTTAATTGCGTAATTAATAATCCATTAGACATTAGGCCTACGAATATATCTATGTTTATACCTGCGTATTTAGATACAATGTATCTGGTTATATTGCGAATTCAAGTTTCGACAAGTCCTGCATCAAGATATAGCCCATTTGTACCTCCATCACACACGCACCTAGGAAGCTTTCCTTTAACCTTGAAGCATGGGGGAGGATGAGGACCTTCCGTAGTAGACCGGGCATTCAAATCTCCCCACCTTTAGCTCCCCCAAAAAAACCCACTCCATCAGATGCACAATGGGGTGAGGAGAGAGGCGGGTTGAGAAGACGAGGGAGGAAGAGGGGGGAGGGGGCGGTTATAAGAGAGGGGGTAGGGGTGGAGAGGGGGTAGGGGCTGAGGGAGGGGGCTGGGCGGTATGAAGGACCGCCCCCTTGAGGGATATAACCCCTGCCTTCCACATTCATCCCTTCCCAAACCCCCAACCACAACCCGTCTGGGTTGGCCATTTTGGAAAGCAGAATATAAGAGGCAAAGGAAGGAGGGGTATGGGGAGGACGAGGAGAGGTGGGGGGCATGAGACGACGGTGGGGAAGGACTGCTGGGTTATGCTGCTTCCTCGAAATGCTGTTGTGTGGCGTGACTGCTTATATGGGAAGGAGGACGGGGGAAGAGGGGAGGGATTAAGAGGGGGGGGGGACTTCCCCTTCATCTCGACCCCACAAACTCCCTCCTTCGCAGCGGCTCTCTGTTTTGCATGTGCAAATCTGCTCGGGGGGGGGGGGGGGGGAGCGCGAGGACTCCTCTGCCATATAGGGACTATTATTGGTCGCGCGGAAGACCAATCTTTCATTTTTTTCGTTTTTGTACCGCAGTAGGTGGCGGGAAACTAGAACGGACGAGTGCGTGTGTTTTTCTTTACTGTGGATAGAAAGGAGGCGCTTTTTTAAAATAGTTTATCCGACGGTAAACTTCATTGATTTTGTGTAATCAACTAAAAAGATCTTCGAAGATGTTTTTGGTGCGAACCTTTCCGTTTGGAGCTTCTTTAGAGATTTTGCAGCTGTGATTCGAGTCGAATGGGATTCCCTTTCGTTTTAATTTAGCTCTCTTAATTTATCCTTCATGTACTACGGCGCATAATTTGGCGATTTTAATCCGAATCATTTTCTTAATATTTTAGGACGTGGAAATTTACAATCGTGCATCTGCTAAGATTGTAACATTGAGCACTCAGACTTTACTATATTTACGGGAAATCCTCCGTAACCGTGCAATGGGGGTAATTCTAAAAAAAATTAAATGTAAAATTAATTTATCCGGTCGGGAAATCCATATGCTTAAGGTTTTAGCAAATTTGCATGTCGAATACCAATAGGAAAAAAATGATAAGACCAACTTGAATGTATCAACTGATAAAACCATACCTGGATCGAAACATGTTGAAATTGCATAATTGTTGAACGAGTTTAACAATGAGTTTATCCTAATAAATTAGTGACGTTGGAAAAAGTCGGATTTGAGCTAGCTCTACTAAATAATACGAAACGCACGCACTTACCTAATTTTACGCGCCCACATCAGTATCAATTTCAGCCATGTTTTATAACGGTCGAACGGTCTAACCCTGTAGAAAATCGCTTTTAAAAATTCATTGCTCAATTAAATGATTAGGTTATTTAATGATTAAGTCGATAAGCAAAGCGGAATCGCAGTCTAATGGCATGGGACAAATATTTACATTTGCAGCACTCCCACAGCACGCTAGCAAGGCCTCCGAAAAGAAAAAACAAATCGCTTCGTATACTGGGAAAAATCCGATTAACGTTATAAACGAATTTGTTTTCTATCGCACTTAATTAAATTCAAAACAAGAAAGTGCCATTAAAATTTCATACTGTCCAATTAATCACATTTTTTAACAGACTCGCAAGACTTAATAGTTACATTTAAAAAATTAGGAGATAGTTTTTGCACCTCAAATGAAAAAAATCGAAATTTGGAAATATTTGATTGACGAAACGGTTCAGACCCGAATGAAAAGAATCGGGAAGTAGATCGTGCACGAGAGATAGAGGGAGAACGGGATAGAGCGTGTATGTGGAGGCTGAGTCGAGTTGATGAATGTTTTTCGGAGTGGACTCCGTGTCGCCACGGTTATAAAGCAACTAAGACCCAGCAAACACCGGCGACCTTCCCACGAAAAGCACACAGGGTCCCGGGGACCTTAAAACCCGTGCGTGACCCTTGCCCGCCCGCCTCATCAACATGTCGTCCTCCCCTCTCGCCTAATCCCCCTTTCCCCGTTCCCCGCGTCATACACGGTACCCAATTCGCGGCCCCAAAAAATTTTTTCGACCGAAAAATATCATTTCATACGTGGCAATTCCGCGTCCCGCGCGTGTTTTTTTCCGCCGTTCTCGCGTCCCGCTATCGCGTTTTTATTACAAATTGCTCTCTCTCGAATTCCGCTCCGTAAAGTTTTTTGTCGCATTCTTTTTTTATCATTTCCATTCGCTCGGCCGGCTACATTATACTTTTTTTTTCACCCGCCCGACACTTCGATCCGCCGCCGCAGAAGCGCGAGGGCGCGCGAGTCGCGCTGCTTTTATCGGATGCGCCTCTCGTGTACAATTGTGTATTCAAGGCCAACCTGACCCTCTACGCACGTCCATCTCCCCCAACACCTGGGAAGCTGTTTCTATTTGTCATCTATTACGAACCCATTCGCATGGGACATAATGCGTTTCTCGTAAAAAGGCGTTGTCTCTCTACTTTGTTCGTAACGACCCTCGCGTGTACGAATGCCGGAATGCGTTTGCGATCGGTTTTTTATTTTTCGAAATTTTGCCTGGACGATTGTAAAATTGAACCTATCAATTTTCCAACAGCATGTGCTTTGCGGAACGAAATACACGGATGGATTGGGTTACGTATTTTGAATAATTTTCGGTGTTATTGATTTTTGCGACCGGAGTTACCACCATTTTGGAAAAAGAGAACGAAAAATATCAATAAATCAAATATAAACAAATAATGGCGTCAAAATTAAGATAGTAAAAACTGAATAATTAACGAGCAATCAGTTCATAAGAATAAAGCGTTTGTCACAATACATAGTTCTCTATGCTCAGTTTCACTGAGTAAAATATACAAATGTTCGACGATCAAATCATAACGCAGTTATTCACTTCTTCGATCCTTAGGATGGGCGAATAATTATATAATAAGACAATGTCTTAAATTTAATTTATAATTGGGGTGACCAGATTCCAACAAGATAACATTTTTCCATAACCCATAACAAAAAGAGACGAAGAAATCACGTAAATTTTGCAAAAATTATTTTTTAAACGAACGCTTGAATATTTTAACGCATCCTTAGGAGTAACATGAAACTTTAAAATTATCGTTTCTTTTTCCGGATTGAAATATAACTTTAAAACAAAATAGACACTCGGCTTAAAAAAAAGACACTTAAACTGACCAATATGTTACGGGTCTCAAACTAATAACGTTGGTACTTTTTTCTCATAAAAACCGACAGATTTTGGAGCAATATCTCGATGATTGGTAGTTATGTTAGATATAGTATCGGAATTACAAATCGAGAAAATCTTCGTGCAGGTTCTCTTTGAATACTCTATGTTTAATGTTCAACCAACTTTCAAACTACTTACAGGAAGTCTAAACTGAGGACAGAAAAAGAGGTGTCAGATTCCCATAAGTGCGCTAAATTGATCGCAATAATCTCGTAGATTATGATATGAGAGGAGTATTCGAGAACCACTAGCAAAATTTAACCGATACAAAATTGTCAAAAATTAGCACAATGCTGAACAAATAAGGCATGGGAAGATCTAAGGCATTGGTGAGCAACCTTTTCTGCATGGCGGGCTGCATTCGCGGTTGCGAATTCTTCGGCGAGCCGCATTGCAAGCTGACAATGCTTCGGCGGGCCGGATTAGACTATGAATCGGACAACTATATATTCTGAGGTATCATATCAAATAAAAATCAAGTCTACATGAAGTTTTTAGGGTGAACATTTCAATCTCAGGTGTTTTATTGTCGTAATTTTAATGTATATCATATGAATTTGTGTGTTAAATTTTACTGGTCACTTTTTAATCATAGCTTGACGGGCCGTAGGTTGCTCACCACTGATCTAAGGAGTAGGATAGAAAAGTCAATTTATTGGGAAAACCGACATGAGTTTTAAATTAAATTGAGGCCTCAAAAAATAAATATGTATTGCCAAATATTCTTTTCATAATAGGGGAATGTGGCATTGGAACATGCTACCTGAAGAGCTCTTTAAACCCTTAGCGAAAAATGTTAAAAGATTTAGGCCTAATTTGATAATAGAGAAATTGTTAACTGTAACAGATGATAATGGAGTTGGAGGAAGTAAAGGAATGCTTGATGGGGTGAAGTACGTTGGGGATCTCGTGAGCCCCTTGACCGCTACGGTAGCCGAGAAGGCCCATCTTGAACTTAGAAAACCCTTTAACTCCATAAAAATAACTAATAATTGAATTAAATAAGTTCTAAAATATATATTATTGTGTTTTTATTGATAAATTAATTATTATCTTATGCATATATTGTATAAATATGAGTAACTCTTGAATTTTAATTAATGTGCAAGTCAAAGATAATTGTGGGTTTAATATTGCAGCAGTCGTTGCCACCTAGCTTTAGCATATTTGCGACATTGAAGGTTAAATAAATAAATATGGTTGGTCACGTATAATGTGCTCTGAACCTCGCCATAATTTACATTTAAACTAACAATCGTTAAATGCTATGACAAAATGAAGTATTCGATAATTTTTTTAACAGAAAAACGAAAAACAAACGAATAGACTCTACAAACTTAACAAGTATGGAAAGGTGTACTCCATGTCGGAGAAGAAAGTTTCCAAATACTTTCTTTGAGATCGACAAATTTTAGTAAAATTCCCCAAAATCAAATTTCATCAAAATACGTCCTGCGGTTCCCGGGTTGAAACAGGTAGGGGAGACCAGGGCAAGTTGACGACCTTAAGTAAAACAGATTTTTTTACCTATTTGAAATTTTTTATTAAATCTTTCTTTCGTAGTAATTGAAGACCGGAGTCATTAGCTTTTGTTTTTCATTATTAAAACTTCAGAATTTAAAGTAAAAATATATTAATGAGAGATAATAATTTTAACTGCAAAATCGTCATCTTGCATCATTTTAGTGAAACAATAACATTTATTGGGCAAATTAAAAGAAGGAACATACTGGTCTTACTCATAAAAGTAAAAATAATGCTAAACTACAAAAGAAAGTTTTACATAGGTATATTCATAGCTTAAAACTTAACAGTAATAACAAAGAAATCAGCCGCCTTCGTAACTGGAACATTCATCGTGTCACCATTGTTCACACGCTTCGCATTTTATCCGATCTTCTTCAGGGGGATCAGTGTAAGACTCTTTACAGGCAGGGCAGAAAATGTCTTTTTTAAGCGGTTTAGATTGAGTATATTTTAGTTTCTTCGCTGATTTTTTTCGCCGCTCTATTGGCCCACCTTTTTTCTTTTTCCTGTTTTTCCTTTTTAATTAATTTTAATTTTACTGGAGTGCTTGTTATCACAGAAGCATTAATTTCTGTCGCTTTCGTGTTGCTCGTGTAGCTTTAGGCAGCGGCTGTAAGTCATAGATAGACATATCATTTCCCTCGGGTCTGTTTGATGACTGTGGAGAGACTGCTCTGTGTGGCGTCCTATAGACATGAGGCTCCAGGTTATCGGATATAGACAATGTGCTGGGAGGATCAACTGCAGGTTCTCTCTCGGTGGTTTCTGCTGCAGCGAAATCCAGATCTCCAAAAACTTGGGGATTGAAAGGTTCAATGCCGCATGCTTGAAAACCTTTCACCGCATTACTCACATTAGCTGCTTTTAAATAAGCTGTGCTGAAAAGCGCATCAATATTTGCCTATGTAATCGCCTTTCCAGGATGCGTCTCACTGAAGCTGTCACATGCTTGACTATAAAATGTTTTCAGCGGTCCAAAGAAGGAGGCGTCCAGTGGCTGCAATCTATGCGTTGTATGCGGAGGAAATCCCATCATTACGATGTGATTTTGCCTACAAAAGTTAACCGTCGATAACGCAATATCCGAAGCATGGTTATCCACAAGTAATAGAGCTGGTTCTTTGGCAGATGGTTTAACATGTTTGGAGAAATGCTCAAGAAAGATCACAAAGAGATCAGCATTGACTAGGGATTACGGGATTGTGATTTTTTTCAATACCGGGATCGTGGAAAAGTGGTGGGAAATAAAAAACATTCAATATTTGTAAACATTAATTTTATATCATATACAGACATGAATTCATCACATGCAGTTATGGAATTAATATCATGTTTACACAAAATTTAAGTAACGTCAATGAAAATAACTTTTTATCAGCAGGTAAAACTAAAATAAAACACGTATTTTTGGAGAAAATGCAAAGAAAATTTTAATAACTAAAGTAGCAATTGTTGCAGTACTTTAATTAAATTAAATTGGTTGCATTTATGAAAATAAACGGTACTTTTAGATTAAGG
The DNA here is from genome assembly GCA_028673005.1 of Tanypteryx hageni. Taxonomy (NCBI): domain Eukaryota; kingdom Metazoa; phylum Arthropoda; class Insecta; order Odonata; family Petaluridae; genus Tanypteryx; species Tanypteryx hageni. Next base: position 61,987,534 of record CM054114.1, on the reverse strand, counting down.
TTCTTCTCACTTAAAAGCTATTCACACATTTCTGAAATATGCCCTTAAAAAACAAAGTGCAGCTATTGTCGCGTCACTCATTTTTGATCTTAATTTATTGCACAGCATCCCTGCTGATGAAAAAGCCCTTTCTGATTCTACACTAGTAGGAGGAATAGCTATTAACTGCTCGTAAAGAAACTGCAGCTTTTCTCCTTTACGTCCACTTTCACGGAAATCCTTTAGCTCTCGTGCTATTGATAATGCTAGGTCATTTGAATTACAGCAGGATGAATATTTCTTGGGAGAAACTAAACATTGGATAATGACTGAATCGAGTTCTTTCTTTAACTTCTCTGAATATGATATACCAGTCTCAAAACATTCAGATGCTACTGTTCGCTCAGTGTGTAAGTCATCATTTATAGATGGGCTTCTTGATGCTGATGAAACTTGATCTTTTTTCTTGTCCAGTGCTTCATATGTTTTACTAATATTACAATAAAATGTACTCAGGTTTTCTGTAACAAACATTTTTATGTTCGCTAGTGATGGCACAGAAAATATATTCCCCAAATCATTATCACGAACCTGTGACCCGTACTGAAGATACCTCAATACCCCTGATAACTTAGTTCGTCTCTTTATTATTTCTCATATTATGTCCTAACTCTGTATTTACATCATTCAGTTTCTTCATCATGAATTCCAACGCTGCCTCACACGTCAAAAGATTTGCTTCTCTTCGGCAAAGAGCTTCCATAGTAATTTTCACTAGCTGCAGTGTTGCAAAAATAGAAGAAGCAAGTTCACTCTCGCTGAATGATATATCGGAATTCAGATCAATCAAGGCCTTCATTATGCAGGTTTTAAGCAATATAAAAGTTTGATGATTTAAACTAAACTGTTCCAGCGAGTTTTTATATCCATAACAAGCGATTTTTCTTCAGCTTGTTCGATTACATATTTCTGAAGGAATCTCTTGTTTTTTTTTGCGAGTGATTTTCTGAAGAGAAGTTTTCCTTATTTTTTGAATCAATAACTTAATGTTTGTTTCTGATAGTTTGTACGCACCTCCGCCTTCAAACGAATCATCTTCGTCTGTTTCATCACTCGAGGAAAAGTCCTCATCACTTGATTCATGTCCTTCCGATTCTGCGGATTCCATTTCTTCTTGATAATATTCATTCAATATGATGACATACTATTAACTCAGATGGAAAGCAGTATTACTCAGTAAATTCTAACGAATTATATATTTATTATACATCAAATACAATTTAATCGTTATCGCCACCTGTTAGCAAAAGCAAAAATGTCAATCCCGAGATTTGCGTCTACCTAATCCCGGGATTTCGGAATTGAAATTTCGGACGGGATCCCGGGATTCGGGATTGCAATCCCTAGCATTGACCCAACCACTGTCACTAGCATAGCTGCCAGGCAAGTTATGCCTTGCTCTTTCATTGCTTCTCTCATCTTTTCTTTGTCCCTTTCCCCTCTGTTTGACCGCTTCTTGTAATTTCTTACCATCTTAATAAAAAATATATGATTTATCAAAACAAAGTGATCAAAAACAGTAAACCCTTATATACGTATTTTTGGCGATATTATCAGCGATTTTTTGCGTTTAGAGTAACGAATTTTCATATCTATACAGAATATATAATAAATACTTTTTAAAACTTCGAATAAAAGTAATTATTGCTTGGAAGCCAATTTTATGTTTTAGGCAATCAATAGTCACTGTTATGCATGACAAAATTTACAAGACACATTGACTTACTTAAATCCTTATTACAGCCGAACAAAATATTACAATTTTAGCACTGAAATCGCAACGTTTGATAAAACACGTGGTTGTTTCCCAAAACATTCACTCAATAATCACCTGTATTAATGCGCAGGCGCATGTTTCAGTGTTAGAAGCCGTCATGTACTCCCATCTATCGGCAACATTGAGAAATTAATAATTAGTCATCTTGCCCCGCTCGTCAACTTGCCCCGGTCTCCCCTACGTTGTAAACTACATGTAGGTCTTCATGTAAAGTGATCGTAATTATTGTCCGATTTTAATCAAAATTTGAATCTTTCGACCAATTTTAGACAAGCCCCCCAATAGCAAATTTCATAAAAAATACGTCAAGCGGTTCCCGAGTTGGAACGAAGGTACGCTGTAAACTACATGTAGGTCTTCATGTAATGTTGTCGTAATTATCGTCCGATTTTAACCAAAATTGAAATCGATCGAAAAGTTTTACTAAAACTTCTCATTACCAAATTTCATGGAAATATGTCCTGCGGTTCCCGAGTTGAAATAGAGGTACGTTGTAAAATACATGTAGGACTTCATGTAAGTTAGTCGTAATTATTGTTCGATTTTAACCAAAATTGGATTTGGTCGACCAATTTTAGTAAAACTCCCCAATACTAAATTACATCAAAATACGTCCAGCGGTTCCAGAGTTATAACATGCGTACGGACGGAAGCGATCTCCCCTATATGCGTTTACTTCGTGCAAAGGACGCATAATAATTGCTGCAGTGAAACAAGAGCGTTAGAATATAAATAGTATGTGTTGTGTAATTGACGAGTTACACATTTCCATTACCATTTACCACCGACCGTCAGAAATGAAGGTTTTTGACCGCTATTATATCCAAAGCGGTACACTTGAATTTATTTGATCAAAAAGACGGGTCGGTCAAAAAACAGGGACTGTTCCGGCGAAAACGGTTCGTATGGTCGCATATACGAGGGAAAGTTGAAAAGTTTTTTTACCTGACTGAGTGGGTTTAGAAATAAAAACAAATGCATTATTTTTTCTATGTAATCTCCACCAAGATCGATACAGGACTGATATTCTGAAAATAATGAAATCACGTCATTTTAATAAAATGTATTTTCTTGTCCTTCAAAGTAGTCTTGAACCAGTGACGTAGTTCCGTGGTTCCGATGGTTCGGTCGAACCAGGGTCCGGAGCGCGGGGAGCCCCAAGGGCCCGTGCGACAAGTCTTCGACACGCACAATAATCTTAATTGAAAGCTCAGGCGGTAAGTTTTATGCCTGGCGGTGCGAAAGGGAAGGAGAGCGGGCCTTCGGTCTAAGCCTGGTGTAACGGGAGGCCACGTTCTCTCGGAGTGAATATAGCATATCGCCCCCAAACGGGCAAGCAAAGGTTGAAATACCCACAATATGAGTTTGAAGGACCCATATATCCGAAAAGAAGTGGTTTCTAGAGTGCACGTGTATCACGCTGCCTTGTGTCTTTTTCCGGCGATTTTTGCAATTCGCTTGTCTTTACATCTTAAGATCCGACCCATCCTGCTCACCGAGGTCATTCCTCCTAAACCTCACTTTCTTTCGGCCAGTTGTCGAAGCAACATCGTTTTGTCTTTCGTCGCTGTGCTAATTTCGTGTGACCTAGAAGAACTCTTACTTTTGGTTTGCACAATTGAAAATTTCTTCTCCGCCCATGATTTGGAAACAGTACAGCCCTCTGAATTAACAAAGTAAGACATTTTTATATATTATTATTATTATTAGCTAATTACAGTAAAAAGGAGTCTCACATGAAATCCGCTTTAAATTCTCGCGTCAATTTTTTATAACTTAACCTACTTGGGAACTTGTGTTTTTATTGATTGCTTGAACAAATTTATATTGTTTTAGCTAGTGGCGTAGTGCACACCCTCGCAGCCTCCGCGCGACAGGGGAGCCCGTGGCCAAAGCGGGCCCATATTTTTTTTCCTGAGGCCCTTAAATTTTTTTCGGGACTTCAACTTTGTTTTGGCGAGGGGCTTACACATTTTCCGAGACGCCAATGGTTTTAGCTTAAAATTAATGTTTTTCATAATCGAATTATAGATTGTCCTTGAGAGAATCAATAATCTGCTTTTGTGATGGCTGTCGACTGGCGTGCACAAACAATAGCACGACTGTAAAAACGTATTCGAATTTGTAACTTAAAATTAAATAATCATATCCTTTAAATGTACAAACATAAACGTGGAGCAGCTAAGCAAAAGAAGGAGTTGTACCCTAGTAATGCAAACAATCCAAAAATTACAGCATTTATTAATTTTTCAGTTTTATCTACTAAACAATCTAACGGCGATGTTTCTACTCAATATTATAATAATATTATTTGTACTTATTTTTTAAATGAAACTTCGTCATCCTCTGTCAACCCAAGTGTCCATAGTGAACCTGATATTGGGAATATTTCTGAAAATAAAATAATAGACAAATTGCAAGTGAAACACTTTCCTCTGCAGATAATTTGAAATAGTCGAAAGCCAAAAAGCTTTAGGTTTGCAGGAACAAATTTGCAATGGGATAAAAGGAAAGGGGAAAACACTAAATAAATTAAGGGTCAAGGATACGATGGTGCGGTCAGGAGTGCAACCTTGTATTTAAAAAATACAACCTCGTGCTATATACGTGCACTGTGCATCGCACAACCTTAATCTTGTAATAAATGATTGCATAAAATCGATTCCACAACACGGTAATTTTAGTCTACTTGAGAGAGTGTACGTGCTCTTTGGGAATATTACTGAGAGATGGAAATTGCTCTCTGCATAAGGAACTATCAGCACCACAAGGTGGTCCAACAGAAACGATGCGCTTATTGCACTAAGGTTAAGGTTTACAGACGTTTTGAAAGTTTTAACCATGATTATTTTAAAAACAACCAAATCTGAAGAAAAGGCTGAAGCAACAGCTCTCCGCAAAAGGCTTGAGTATTTTGAAGTTGTGATAATTATTGCAATGCTAAACAAAATTCTCACAACAATCAATACCGTCTCTAAACTTCTCCGATCTAAAAAACAGGACCTCAAAAAAGCTACTGCTTTGTTAAAAGATGCGTACAATGACTTAAAATTACATCGGAATGGTTTAAAATCTGTTTCAAACTGCTACAGAAACAGCTATTAGTTGGGGCATCAAATCCGAGTTTCAGAAAAAGAAAGCCTCGCGAAGCGTAACACATTTTAACGAGCTTGCAAACGAAAGCAGACGTATGAGCCTGTAAAATTATTTGAAATCAATGTTTTCTATAAATCGCTTGATATAATTCTTATTCAACTAAATGAACGTTTTCTAGTATTTCATAGTGTTGCAAATCTGTTTAGATGTTTGCTGCCCCAACAAATGCTCTCATACACCGATGATGGAATATTTGAAGCTACAAGTAATTTAGCAGAAGCCTACCCTGATGATCTCACAATAAATTTGTTTTCAAATTGTATCTTTCAGATCCAGTTTCAAAACGCAAATTATATTCTGTATATGATTTATCATTTATGTTAATTGTAGATAACTATGTATTAGTTTCAACATTTACAGACACATGCACAGCCTGTTTACTATTCTTACGCTCCCTGTTACTGTGGTTATATCAGAACGCTCATTTTCTAAGTTGAAATTGATAAAAAATAATTTAAGGTGCTCAATGGGGCAGAAGCGCCTCAGTGGATTCGCAATGATTTCTAATTGAACGAGCCCGTGCTATTAACATAGACTCTTCTGCAATTGTAACCAATTTTGCGGAAAGTAAAGCTCGCAAGAAGAATTTTGCTAAGTACCAAGTTTATAATGTGATATGTGATAGCTGCTATTTACATGTGGGCTACAGATTATTTTTCTTGGAGTACAAAAATTGGTATTTACAGCTTCATAACCGTGCAACCTGATTTCTGTAATATTTGTTCTCTGAAATAATATTATTTACTATTAAAAGCATAAAATTGAGAAAAATTGCAATATAGATTATTTATGAAACATCGAAGTAATAATAAATTGATATAATTAAAATTATTCCATATAAAAAGTAAGATTACCAATATATATTGGATTAGAGAGGGGCCTCGTAAAGAATTCTCGAACCAGGGCCCGGCTTCACCTTGCTACGCCACTGTCTTGAACAGATGATTTCAACTCTTCTTCGTTTGAAAATCGTTTGCCCCGATCCGCTTTTTTAAATTTCTGATCGGGAAGTAGTCACTGGGGGCCAAGTGACGGCTGGGCGGGTGGTCCATTTGTTTTAACTTTAATTTCTGCATAGTCTGCTGACAAATTAGAGCCTTATGAACAGGTGCGATGCGGTGCAAAAGGAGAACGCCCCTGGACAACTTTCCACGCCGATTCTCCTTGATGGGATCTTTCAACTTTTCCAAAATGTTGGCATAAGAGGCACCTGTAATAGTAGTTTTTGGAAGCAAATAGTCAATTTAAATAGTAATACCTTTGGGTTCTCAGAAAACTGTGGCGAAAACCTAATCGTCCGATGGTTTCATTTTAAACTTATTTGGAGTCGGAGAACCTTTGTCATTCCACTGCATTGACTCTTGTTTACTTTCGGAGTCATAGTGATGGATCCATGTCTCATCTTCCGTAACAATTCTATTAATAAACTCCACCTCGCATCCTATGTACAAATCCAGCAATTGCTTCGAAGTTTCTACTCGTCTCAGTTTATGCAATGGCGTCAGCATTCGAGGTACCCACCCTGTACTCACTTTGGACATCCACAATTGTTCATGAATAATATTTAAAACATTCATTGCTTATGCCCACTTCCCTCTCTAGCTCTCATGCCTTGATTCGCCGGTCTTCGGGGATTATACGTTCAACTTTCTTGCAGTTTTCTTCAATAATTGCAGAAATGGGTCGACCAGGCTGAGGATCATTTTCAAGAGACTCCCGGTCATGCTTAAACTGCTTGTCCCAAAATTTGAAGACACCTTCAGACGAAGCAGACTCCCCATAGACCGCGAGCATACGTTCACGAATTTGCGGTGGCGTACTTTTCTCCTTGGTGAAGAATTTAATGACTGCTCTGTACTTTTAACTTGGACATTTTCACTGGCAACAACGATCTTAACGACTTCAACCTTTCACTAAGACTGAGCTTGTAGTTTTGCTAGGATAATTATGTTTTTAAATTGTTTAAAAGATAATGAAAGAGTAATGGCATAAACACCGACAATGTAAGCAAACTTTTCCGTTATCAGGTAAATAACTTTTCAACTTTCCCTCTTACATTATGGGCAAATGGGGCAAAAAGATCATACCGTCCAAAGAACGATATTCTCAATAAATATTTATCGATCTGAACCGTTAACGAGCTAAACGAATGACATTTTATTGATATTAATGCAAATTGGTAGGCTGGCAGATTGAATCCAAGTGGATATTACAACGATGTCGGAGGCTAAAAGAACGTCGTAGATGATTTTGCATGAAAATTTAAGTGTCTGCCTCGAGGTCCCGGATGTCTCCTGGGAGCCAATACTACCAGTCTCAACTATAGACTTTGTGCTACCTAATTCTCTCTTTCTATGCTAAAAAACACGCAAACCGCTACAAAGTATCAATATTTTTCATTTTTGTGAAATTTCACATGAAAATAAGTATATATCATACCAACTAAAATAAAACTTGCATTATTTGATGGAAATCGCTTCAAAATGATACTCAAGAGCTTCTGTTCTGACATGTGGGCTTTCTGTTACAGAAAATATTTATTATAATATGAATAATTTATTTCACATATTTAGATAAGGAATTATTTCAACAATTTGCATCGGCATACATTTCGTATCCACACCAGAATTGTGGTTATCTAGAAAATATCAATTTCGCAGATAGGTCAGCTTTCGTTGGAAAATGTGCGAAGGACAAACCTTACTCAACAGTGGCATGGAATGCGAAAATTAATAGGAATGCAACTTTGAATGTAATAATTTTAATAAAATATTTACTCCAGTTTTAGAAAACAATTTCGCACATAGTGATCCGGATGAATTTGATTTACCTTTGGTAATTGTTATTCCCGCCATGTTGCCGGAAATAACCGCAGTAGTACCTTGGAACGCATCGAAGCGACGAACAATTTCCGAATCAAGATTATTTTCGTAATGATTTTCGCGATACCAAAACAACGAAACGACAAAAACCGCTGGCAAAGCGAAACAATTCGCGGAAAATGCATCTACGAGTATATACTATAATGAAATTGGTCCATGTTATCACTCGTTAAATCTCTGAAATCCGCACCAATTTCTCATACGGTCCTGAGCTGCGATTCAAAAATTAATTCGAAATCAGATTAGTTTTGCGATTTTCGTCGCTTTACCAGCATTATCGCTTTCGACCGCGACGGAAAATTGAGTTTGTGGACAGAACGCTACGAAAGTAAGTGGAATATTGAGATGAATTCGCCAGACGAGCTTCTCATTAGCACATTTCACTTCATGTTCGAAAATTACATCTAATTTTTGTCAAACTGCCGGATCGGCAAAAAATTCTTCATTTCGCGCGAATATTTCAGATAGCTAAGCATAAAACGCTTTAGCTCTATGAGTAAATCACACTGAACTGATTTACGATATATGTAAAACCTATAACCATAAAACGGCCTATTAAACAAAAGCGTATTTTAAATACAAAGTAACAGACCGCGGCGGCGACATATCGATCACTGATCTGACACTTAACGAATATAAGAACTGCATAGATCAGCGTTTCTCAACCTTTTTAATAGCAAGACCCACCCAGGCTTTGAGAGTTTATCTGGGACCCACCTATTATCCATATACTAATTTCTTCAAGCAGTAGATGGTACATGTGTGTCCACAGAGGGCGCACACTAAACTATGATGAGTTCTTTAATTATTTTATCGCTAAGTCATTAAAAAAAATGGAAAACTTTATCAAAATAAACTATTCAGAAATCATTCTCCGACACACCTCAAGTTCCTTTGCAACCCACAGGTTGAGAAACCCTGGCCTAGATGATAAAATGGGCGACAGCCACGAGCTTAGCTTGAGAGTTCGTTTGAATTTGTCCTTCAACAAGAAGAACATTTAATGTGAAAGCGAGTTGAAGATTTACATAAGATATGTATTTCAAAAGCTTTAAATGAAGCGACAATGTTTTCTTGGCAGATTAGTCGTCGAACATCCTTATGTAAATCATGTGGCGGAAAAAACAAGAAGTTCAAGTCGATTAGGATGCTAGGAAGGGTCACATGGCCGCTCGTTGGAGCGGAATGCTTCTTTATAAAATCCACAATAAATGTAAATTCCCTGGATGTTACTTATCCTGGAAGGAAATTTTCCACCTCTGTGAACACCGTCGTCTGCTCCTTTTAATGACGACAACCTCTTTTTCTCTCACTTTTCTCGGCGTCCATATTTTCCCAGAATCCCCTCTCAACATATTTTACAGCCCGTCCCTCCAATTCCCTTTTTTTGCCTGCATCCCGAAACCGTCGCAATCTTCCCATCTGGCTCCATCCAACATTCGAAGCAACTTCGATAAATTATTCCTCTCCGCGACGCATGGGGCGTAACGCTCCCACTGTATCCTGTGCGGTTCGGAATAATTCCGCCAGAGCGCGCGCGCTCTGCGCCGCCGAAATAATTTTTTTCTTCACGGTATTCGTCACCGACGGGAGCACATGCCCGTGCGCACTGGATCGAGAGCGGGGATTGTGGGTAATGTGCGTGTAGGGACGTTGTCTACATGTCGCACAGAGAAAAAAGAAGAGTTTTGTCTTTTTAAGTCAGAAAAGTAGCGAGGCTGAACAAAGAAGTATGTTAAAACCCTTTATAATGGCCAATATTAATTCAAGTTAGCACGACAATTCTTCTCAAGGACGTCGTCATATGATCTGAAATAAAATTTTCTTTTCAAGGGACACGAAAAGATATTAATAACAAGCTCTGGTATTATGAAACGCAATACCAACTAAAAATGCGCGCCGATGTTTGTCGATAAAATGTTTTTTCTGCCTTCTATTATAGCGCTACTCAATAATAACCACGAGACGCTACTATAGGAGATAATACTACGCAAGTATCAAGAAATTTTAAAATTTCCTGTCACGGAATCTTTTTTGCTCTTTTTGCGGGCTTCATTAAAATCTCCGTTTATTTATTTATATTTTAGTAAATTTGCACGTGGACGAACTAAGAATTTCTAGGATTTGTCTAAAAATAGACAGTGCATAATTCCGGTGATCAATAATAACAAAAATCGAAATTAATAATCAGTTTTTGCCAATTCTTGAGTTCAAAGAGTTCATCATTTTTGAGCGTATTTAAACAAATCATGCGCCCATGTGCTCCATTCTGCCCAACATAAAGAAACAATGCCGAGATTTCCATCAGCCATAAATCTACAACGAGCACTCAAAATAAAAGGCAGAATGGGTTCCCATCACTTTTTCGATTTTTCCTATCGCGGTAAAAAATCTTTCGCGTATCTTTATTGATGCCGTTGTTTTATTTTTTGTCTTTTAAACGCACTGGTGCGAATCACTAAGATACTTGAGTCATGCCCTTAAGTTGGATGAAAACCAGCAATTGCACTTAAAGGATAGCGTTTACCTGAAAAAAGAGGCACCAGATGGCGTTCTCGCCAGTTATCAACGGAAACCATTAAATATCAGCTCAATCTTCCAAGTCAAGGATCTTATAACGGCCTCGCTTACAGGAATGCATTATAATTAATGCATAGCTGCGGCCAATGAAATCATCATTTCATAGCCGTCCCTTCAAAGGTGTTTCTTCATCCCATTTTCATGTCGTTTACGTGTATTTTTTCTAGTTAATAAGCCTGTTGTGCCAATAAGCATAACTTATACGATCTGCTTATTCCCTCTTTCGCATAATGGGTAGTGCAATGAATAGCTGATCAGATCTACAAATTTACATTGCACGTAGACAAGAGAGAAACGACAGGTCGTAAGAAAAGCATCACTTATCTAGCCCTGACAGAGAAAACTAAAATGAGTACTGTCTCAGCTAGAGAAAAAAGTTAACACACGCAGATTTAGTTGAAGATAGTGATTGTTACGAGAACGAGAAGCTAACATATTAATTGTAATCCTGCCTTGGAAAAAAAATCGAAAATTCTTTTTTAATCGTTATCTTCCATTTAAACTCCCAGAGAATAGCGACTTAATAAATTACAACATCAATTAAAAAAATCTGTTACAATTTTTTATCGCTTTTTTATTTTATCGCACGCGATGTCATTACCCTAGGCGGTTGATTGCTTCTAGAGGAAACCAATTGTCGCCTAGGAGAACATAAACGAACCATCCATAGATGTCGAGCGGGATAACGCGACAGCAGATGTTGATTGACCGAAGAGTACCATGCCGAAGAGGATCTGGTGATGTCGGACCAAGGAAGGAGGATGAGGAGGGAGTGCGGACTTGGAGAGGAGGTAGAGCGCACCGGGGAAGGAAGGAAGGAGAGGGGAGGGGGGGGTAGTCGAGTGGGACTGACCCAGACCCACTGCTGGCCTCCAACGCATGCACTCGCGTTGCGTGTGCGAGAGGTTGAGTGGGTGGCCGTGTGCGACTCCTGGCGGATGACGTGGGGGTGGACGAGACCGACGGAGGAGGAGGAGGAGGAGTCGACAATACCCTCTGCCAAGTGACCGCCTCGTTCTTTAACAACTCCATATAAAGACGTCTTAACCGTGGTATTCTCACCCAGGGCCTTTCTTCTCTCTCCATCTCATGCCCACTCATTGTCTGCGATCATTTTCTTTCTTCTTCACGGACGGTGATATATTCGCGCAAGTGCATCCAGTCTCATTAAACCCTCCATTTAGGATGCTTTTATTCGCGGCTCATTGCATATATGAGTAGGATGTCATAAATTTACCGTCGCCGATAGAGATAATTTGTTATGTAAATCGTCGGAACGAATGACCGCTCGCTAAGCGATGATTTGTTAACGCCAGATCCGTGACCGCTTGGGGCGGAACTGACAGGTCGGAAGAAAAGAGGCGGTGCGGGAGAGAGAGGTCACAACATCCTGAGGGTCGCGGATTCGACGCCAGCTGCCGGTTGCCGATCGAAGCTGCGTTTCCTACCACGAATTATCGCACAAGTTACAAACTCATATTGCAGATAATTTGGAAAGGCAGTGTAACCTCGTTTATCCGTCCCTCACTAATCCGGATCATCGGTTTGTCCGGGCCGTGTTCAGTTCCGCCTATAAAGTTTTTTCACACGAGAATCTTCATGTCACTCTGCGATTCACTATATTGGTAGGTATCAGGGATTTAATTATAATTCACTGGCGTTGTGTTTTAAACCGATTGAAGATGGTTTGAAGAAATTGATGTGATTGAGTTGAATATAAAGACAATTTCTTATCTTTCTTCCCTCCTCGGAAGATTTATTAAGGCTCTTACCAATGATTTGGGCAGTTCTGCTGGAGAAGTAATATATGACAAAACGCACTCTATGAAATGCTGAAACGATATTAGGAATCAAGAAGCGACACAATGCCGATAGAAATGTTGCAAAGAAATCATTTTCGCTAAAAACGACAGAAACTTAACGAGTTCTCTGAAATTATCTTTGTATTTCAATAAAGTCGGTTTTCGTGCATTTTATGTGAAATAATATCTCGTCTTAGAACCTGCTTAACCGTCGCGCACGGTTCTTTATAGACCGCAGGCTTTTCATTTTCTTAATTTTATTACCTCATAGTTAATTCTCATCCCAGGCCTTCTCAATACCTATCCTCGAGTTAACTATTTAGTGACTTATAGGTTTGGGAGTCTTTTTGTGTCCGCGTTTATTGTTCTTTAAAGGGGGTTTCCCTACTCCGCATTGCTTTCTTTATCCCGGTCACGCACCATATAAATGACCGAATGTTTTTCTTTATCCTTCGTTATTACGTCAGCTGTTATTTCCACTAAAAAATTCGTCACCACTAGAAACCGTAAATCCCACAAAGAAACTACATGTAATTCATATATAAATGGTTATATATAATATAAAAAACAAGCATTCGAATCTTCGCGGCTATGAAAAGGAGTTTTTGTAGTCGAGCAAAGAACCATACACACACGTCTAACATAAAAGAGACTAAGTTGAAATTCTCTTCTGAAAACAACATCCACACTATGAGTAGGTAACAAATTATCCAAGCTGCAGATGCAGAAACAATCACTTATTTACTTGTAGTACCCGCCTCAGAAACTGAAGACTCCACCGTTGAATGGCTGTAAAACCAACAAACGCAAACCTATTCGGGAGTTAGATACGCCACCTAACCCAATGGCCAAAGCCGAAAATAATGCAATTGAGCCGGATGTTAGCGGCTTGCTCGCGTGTCACATAGAAGAATCTCCCGTTCAATTACGAACTTGCCCAATTCTTTTTTGATGTCACTACCCAGTTTCCATCGGGTACGTCAGGAGAGCCTCGCTTTCATTGCTGGAATTACGTTCGAGGTGACGGGAGAGTCTCCCCATCGTCTGCACGCCAGCTGAAAAACTGCAAATCAATTCGGCAGGGCGTCACGACACGTATTTCTTCTGTGAAAATACATCACGTTTATATCATTGAACTGATTAAGCTTATTGTTCGATCAGTTCGTCATTTTGATCTAGCTTCCTTCTAATTGCGTTATAGCGTATAAAAAATGGAATAAGTTACTCCGTAGTAGTAGTAGTCGAGTGAACGTCCTAAGCGGTGATCTAATTTTCTGAATCAACTCCGTCGAAATGCGCATATTACTTGTTCGGCCGTTATGTTGCTATAGAAATAATTTATTTGATAAAATCCATAACTCGACACCGATAATTCATTTTTTAAATCCTATAAGATTTGGTAGACGAGAAATTTATCTAAAAATGATGCATAATCTGGAATGAACTGTATTAAATCGATTCTAAGTGACCTTTCTCCCTACGCCCATAACAAGCTTCTTAAAACACTGAGGGACGAAAATTGATAGAGCTAACATAATTCCATAGACGTATCTCTTTTACTTTAAAAGAATAAGAATGACCTCAAACGCGACAGACACCCTGACTCCGTCATTAACGGATTTCACCGCACGGTGTGGTGCGGAAGGAATTTAAGGATTTTAAATAAATTCTCCGCGCGGTCCAAAAAACGAGGATATCCATAGAGTCAATCAAACCTCAATGAAAGAGACTTCATTAAGAACTTTTGGGAGTGGTGGGGCAAGCGTAGGAGAGGAAAAAACGGATAGGGTCGCGAGAAATGGATGAAGAGGGGAAAATAGAATGAGGGTTGGAGTAAGATGTGTAGTGTAAGAGGGAGAGGGGGCTGAGGGGTGAAAGCGGGAGAGAGGGGAGGAGGTTGAATGCGATAGAGAGGGGGAAAAGGGGGGAGAGAAAATGTGCGGGCCCGGGGACGGTGCAGTGGGGTACTCCGGGCATTAGCAAGAGAATCACGTACGCCATACCGGCGCTCACTTCGCCATAGTGTGAGACACGTCGGGTTGCCGCATCCGTGATTATGATTTTCCACCCAGCTTGGATACAAATTCCACCATATCTCCCTTTCCTCTCGATTTTCTCTCGTTTTGTTTCTACTCTGCCTTCCTCATCCATCTCTGCGTATCTCCATTACTCTCTCCACATTTCCGTCTGCCTCTCTACGCTATCAAAAGACGGTTCTGTTTGACTACTCCGCGATATGCTTCACTGTCCTAAAAATGGGTACTTGCGTACACTATTCTATCAAACGCACTTTTCCTACGTGAGGCTTTCGTCAGAAAGGATTTAAGAGACCCCATTACCGAAATATATGTCATAACTAAGTTTAGTACATCATATTAATTAAAGATTGATTAAATTCATCCAAAAAAACAAATCCTTAAAATTGTAAGCTAAATAAATACTATTATTTTTGAATGTTTTACTTTTTAATTTGAATTTAAATTTCTACGATACGTACAGTTAACTTAAAAAAGAACTTTATATATATATATATATATATATATATATATATATATATATATATATATGAGAAATGTCAATATGAAAGGCAATAAGGACTACATACTTACAAGAGCCAAGGAAAGATGGAGTAAAAAGTGACGGAGAAGCAAATTGGTGGCGACAATGAGTAAACTGAAAGAGAATGAAGTTGAAGATGAAGGAAAGGGTAACAAATAAATGACGTTAGGGAAAGAAAAAAGGTGCTAATATTAGTAAAAACATATGTTTTTACAGGATATCTGGATATATGTTGTAAAATTATCAACGCGCATGGAGGCAGATCCTTTTAAAAGAACGGAAATATAATGTGTTATCGCAAAAGAAAGTTCAAGAACAAGCACTCAAAAAATACGTCTCAGGTATCTCCAATATCCACAACAAGATAATAAAAAAGCCAAATTTTAAAAGATTCTTTTTTCGGTGAATTACCACTGAAGACGGCTGCTTTTACTCGAATGCGCATCAAATTTTTTATAACCTTGTGGATATTGGAGATACCTGAGAAAAGTATTTTTTTAAGTAAGTACATGTTCTTGAGTTTTTTTTCAGCCATAAGATGAGCTCGATAATTCCCTGTTAAACAAAAGAAGGTAGCAGAAGTAGTAGAAAACATTTATCAAACAATTTAATTCTCTAGAATTGAGCAAGCTACTGCTATCCTTACCCAGAGCTGAAATCGCGGGCCGACAATTAAAATTTAGAAAAGAGAAAAATGTTTCGAGATGATTACAATGATGGCTGCCTCAGAGCTTGTGGACTGCTGGGTCACTTGTGAAATGAAATTTCGGTAAACGCTAACAATCGATATCACTTTGTAGTGTTAAAAATAAATACTCAGAATCTTTAGAGAAGTGGGCGACAACATTTTTTGATAGTGGGTCAATAAATGGTTTTGGAAATGGGTAGATTAAACTATATGAATGAAAAGAAAAATCGAAACTTTGATGTTTATATAAAGCATATATAATTGAATTACTCTTACAATTTCAAAACATAAACCCTCCTAAACATGTTCACCTTTGTGGATCATCTAAACCGTGATACCGGGTCACTCATGTATCCGTGGGTCATAGATTGGTGACTACTGTCGTAGAGAAACAACGCTAATTCAGTTGTTTTTCCCAATTCCAGCAGTTTACTTCGGGGGTCATATTAGATGAATCAATCCTACCAGAAGTTCCCGTCTTCTCCTTGGAAAAACGATTTTCAAGACTAAATCCTCTTCATTTTCAAATGGACGTTCAAACACGTTTATACCATCAAAATCATACAATCAAATTGGCAAACAAAACACTCGTTTATTCTCTCTCACTCACACCACACATACACACACACAAACACTCAAAAACCAAATATACGTACAATCCACATATACACAAGTACAAACACATATTCACTAATGTGATATGCTGATATGTATCCTTGAAAAACAACGCATCTACGAACAAGCGTCCAAACGCACACAAACGCTCGAAAAGGGGCCGGAGTTCCATTTTGGCTCAAAGGATACACCGTCGGAATAGCAGAGAGAGAGAGAGAGAGAGATGGGCTATGCATTTCTGTGTGAGCAGAGAAGGAGGGGGATGCGGAGGAGACTATCTCCGCCAAAAAAATAAAGCAAAATAAAAAACAAGAGCGAATTTCGGGTAAGCCTACATTATTAACTTCCATCCACAAGGCCCCGAATTTCAACGACTCCGGCCGACCCCTAGACCTGCCTCGGCAGTTCTCATTCTGAATTCAACGATAGAGGGAAAGAGCGAAGGGGAAGAGATAGAGAGAAAGGGAGAAAGGCTTTTTGAGGGACGCTCTGCTGGAAAGATTCAGAGCTGGTGTTGATGCTACTGCCGTCGCCGCTTCTCTAGATTCCACGACGACGTAAAGGACCAACGACGACAGGAGCTCCTCCAAGCGGCAGCGACCTGGTCATTTCGTATTCACGCATGCACGCCGTGAAACGATGGAATTCGGTTTATGCGTTGCGAGAGGGTTAAACTAATACTAGAGTATAAAAAGTAGTTTTCTACGTGTACATTAGAATCTCATCAGGAAACTTTTACATTGGACTGGCATAATAACTGCGGAAATGCAGTTAAACACATGCTCAGAAACAGAATGTATATCGTATTCACAGACAGAGGTCAAATAAAGATTTCTAGCATTGGTCTTTTTATTTTCGTTGGCTGCGCATTAAAATCAAAATTGAATTATCCGGCAAAGCTGTGCGACGTATGCATAGTTTCATTGGAAGCTTTAGCGCGCGAGAGAAAACGATTGACTTTATAAAACAAATATTTGAAAATGAAGATGGCTAAAAAAAAGCCTGCTATAAGATGTGAAAAATGGGGAAAACATTTAAGATTCATTTAAATAACCAGTGCCGTTTTATGGAATTTTCAGGCACTAGGCCATAGAGATAATTTGGGCCCCTTTATTTATTCTTAAAGAAAATAATAAAATATAATATTAAACATAGTCATCTATTTATGAACCGCCCCACATCTGGCATTGGCATATGACCGCATCCCTATCGAAAGCGGACCATACGCCGTGGCCTAGATGTCCTAGGCGATAAAACGGCTTTGTATACAAACCAAAATTTGTTATTCCAAATAATGTCAGATGTGTGCTCTTCATTATCGTACGCTTCAAATAAAGGTCACTATTTTAATTACAGTAAGTAGTGTTTCAAGGATATCCTTTTAACAAATATCCTCAGCCTGGTCACACCTGAACAGCCAATACCTCCTCTGGAACTACCGATATAAAATATCCTGTCGCCACAAAAGTATAAATTACAGGACATTCAAACTTCACTCGCATTAACTAGCGGTTTGTTTTTGTGAATTAACTTTATTTCATATGGACACCATTACTTCGATAAACTTGCATTTTTATTGCAAACGAGACAGTTGAAATATAATGTTAGAGCAATATATTAGCGTGCAGCCTGTTTGAATCCAACGCTCTTTCTCTCGAAATGCAAATGAAAAGCTCTTTAGGCTCCTGAGAGTAAAATGCTGCCTATATTTTAATAAACCAAATATTTTATTGCATTTCTCTTGTTTACAGTTTAAGAGGCAAATCTATTTTATTATGCTGAGACGATTTAGAGATTGAGTTGTTTTCCAGGTTGCATTGCGGTGAAGCAATTACATGGTTCAGTTCTTTGGCTCAATCGAATCTCTTAGGTATAAATTATTAACCGATATTTTCGTTTTAAGATATGAAAGGTAATTGTTTGGCACATCCTAAGACGATAGGTTTTTATTTTAAGTATTCGCATCTATCGCTGATTCGCGAGATTTTGTGGATTTTAAGCATGAGATGAGTAGCGGAGGATATCAAGTAAAGATAAATGATAAAAAAATATTTTTTCGCCTATTCTAGAAAACAATTTCGCCGAGATATACTTATACCCTAATAAAATTAGAAATTGATGGAATAATAGAAACTATGCAGAAAGGCATAAGCTGTAATTTTTGGGAATAACTTTGAAACAGAATTTGTTCTGTTTCAAAGTTATTCCTAATAAAATTAGGCAATTAGGGTATTTTTTTAAAATAAAAATATTTCTTGGAAAATGATAAAATTTCATTAAAATAAAAATAAAAAATTGAAAAGCCCAGGATAAAATTCACAAGTTAAATATAAATTTAGAATCAAGAGATTCAAATTAGACACCTTGATAAATAGTACATTTTATCATTTGTGTACGAAATGAAATATAATGGACAAATAAATCAGATTTCCACTCAAGTAGTAAGAATAAATGCGGTACTTAACTAGCTAGTTGGAAGAATATATTTCTACTGGAGTACGGAGATCGCACTTAAATTATTCTGAGAGGCCAAGAAAAGGATGGCTATAGCATGAGTCAGCGGGTCGTTAACTTTAACGCATGGAATTGCTCCATATAATTAATGGAGGGAACATCGGGATAATTTTAAATATTTCAATTTCGCTCTTTCTCTTCAGAGTACCATATTTAAAATCTACTGCGTAAATTGTTACAGAAAAATGTGTTCGAATAAAAATAATAGTCATGAACGATTGAATATGTTAAGTAAAAAATAGGATTTCTGTGTCTTGAATATCGGTCGGTTGGTATTAAAAATAAAATAAAATATTTATAGAGTAATTTATATTATCTATTTTTTTACTTACTTTGTTATTCATGTGGCAAAAGTTTTCATATGTGCTTGCGTTATACAGAGCCAAGTGGGTGCTAAAAGGATTATGCAAGAAAAAAGCGTATCGTAGTACTGCACTGTCGTTTTTACCCATACAAATAGTTACGTTATTTTCAAATAAAAATTTCGAGATACAACAGTTTCTAATGAAATGAAAATAATTTCATCCTGTTAAACATTCGCGCGTCAGACCGTCGAGTTATTTCAGCAAAACTTTCGTGTACATGCATGATAACGTACACGAATCTGTGAAAAAATGACGGGAGAGAAAATTATCGCGCACGCTAAATTCTCCCCATCGGAATTCGATATTTCGCAACGGTAAACTTTATAAACCCTCAATCCACATAAGAGCTTGCTAAAGAGCAGAAGAAGAAGAATAAACTCTCTTTTGCCGAAATAGGAACAAAAAACCATCCGGCCCTTCGCTACGCTTTCATTTCACACGCACCGAAGATTCTTCAGGAACGAATAAAAACCGGACTCGGGTCCAAAAGCATTTTAGTCGACGGAAAAAAAATTATCCGAATAGGACGAAAAAAAAAACACTAAACTCATCTACCTCTACCGGCCTCCACGCCCAACCATCTTTCCCCTTTTGGCCCCCGAAGTCTAGACCGCAGCCAATGGGAATCGCCGGAAGGCAGGAGAAGAAACGGTCGGGGTGGTGGAAAAGTGAATGGTATCGGCGTCGCCGGTTAGTCTGGGAGGAAATCCTTCCTAGAGATCCACTCGGAGGAAGGAACTTCGGGAGAGAAGTTCGTAGGAAACGTAAATAGGAACTCTCTCTCTTTCTCTTTCTCCCCCTCTCCGTGAGATTGACCTATCTCCTCTTGAGTAGCAATCGGAGCGTCGCCTTCTTCCTTCCTTTTCCTTCTTTTTTGTAAGGACGAGTACGAATCCCGTAATGTATCACGCCGCATTTCCGCTACGTTGAATTGTTTTTCGTTATACTGCGAGGGTTTTTTTTAAGTCGAGCTAGAGGGATATGAATGGGATAGGAAAGGGTAATTTGGCATGGTATCAATGCTAAATAAAATGAGTCGCGGCTTTCACCGCTGCCGGAGTTAATGAAATTCAAAAGTCTTCCGTACAAGTTCGCTTTAGAATTGTTTGATGATGAACGATAATAATTTTAAGTTGGAGCTGGAGAATATGCTAATGGAAATGTGAAATGAGGTTGAAATAAGGCAAAAACGCGCTTGTGTATGTGTGTTTACAGAGATATAAATTTGTACATTAATTCAAAACTAAATAAATAATTTCGCAAATGATTCATCGCGATGGTAACCAATATAACATCTTCGTATATAAAATTTCTTGGTTAACCAAATGCGTATTTTGGATGCAAAGCCAACGTACTCGGTGATAATTCACAGGACGTTGGCTCGGTAACCGAATTGCGCATCTGGTTTACTTAACTTTTTGTCAGTAGTAATAACGATTATCAATAAAGACTCACGAGCCTGTGTGTAATCAGCTATATATAACATAAAACCCTGAGTAACGAGTAATTTCAATTTATAACACTTCTTCAATATCAGAAATAATAACGTCATCCTGTGTCTAAGTGAAGAGGAAATGACAAAAATTTTACAGATAGATAATTTTTAATCAAGATGCGTTCATGATCGCTGGAAATTCATTAACCAAGTAGTTCTCACGAGGAATTTGGGTCTAAATGAGATGTTATCGGAAAGCACTATAGCGGAAAGAGGTGCACAGAAGAATAATACATTAAAAGTTAGGATAAAATATTCGAATAATCTCCAGATAGCAGGAAATAAGCTTTTATTGAAAGGAAGGGGCTATAAATGAAAGGAGAAGGCATTTACCATACTTTCCTTCTAAGGGATCGGTGAACCGCGTCAAAATATCTTATGTGATATTTGGATTATAAGGCAAGCTACCTTCATAATATAGAATATGTTACGCCGTTTTATTTATTCTAAACTGCAATAACGTTACTTCTTAGATATATCCAGTTAAATTTCAGTCATGTAAATATATTTTTGTGAGACAACTGAAATCATTACAAGATTTGAAAGAGCATTATCTTAACTATAATTTGTTCAATCAATAATTTTATTAAATAAGTAAATATGGAGACTACGGCGAAATTGATGTTAAATAGAATTAACTCCTTAACCGTAAATTTCAAAATTAGAGACACAATGAAAAAGGGGGAGGAAAGGCAGGAAAAGGAAAAAGACAATAAAAATTATAAACTTATAGGTTTAGGGGTTGTTACTCCACACCAGGGACCTGTTGTCACTCACACATTCACTCACTCAATCGCACAAACACTAATCCTAAAGGTGGAAAGGAAACGGGACCGGGTTTGCGAGAAATACCCAGCGCCAGGGACCCAAAAAATCACACCGTTGCTAGAAGGTTTGTGAGTCAGTACGACCGCGACAGGGACCTACTAAGCAACCACAAACACACGCACTTGTACACGCCAAGAGGTAAAGGGATTACACATCAGCTACTGATGATGAGAGCATTGCTCTCGAAATACGTATTTAGTATGTTTACCTCATCTTTAGAGATCTTGTGTGCGTGTATTCGAGTGGTTGCGTGCGTGATTGTTTCGTCTGTTAGGTCCCTGTCGTTGCCCGAAGGCATATAAACCTACAGGCAGCTGTGTGCGATACTAGGTCCCTGGTGTGGTTTAATATGCCGTAAACCTACTATTATTTCCCCTTTCCTTCCCCCTTTATTTTTTCCTTTACCTCTTGGCGTGTACGTGTGTTTGTGGTTGCTTAGTAGGTCCCTGTCGTGGTCGTACTGACTCACAAACCTTCTAGCAACGGTGTGATTTTTTGGGTCCCTGGCGCAGGGTATTTCTCGCAAACCCGGTCCCGTTTCCTTTTCACCTTTAGGAATAGTGCTTGTGCGATTGAGTGAGTGAATGTGTGAGTGACATCAGGTCTCTGGCGTGGAGTAACAACCCCTAAACCTGTAAGTTTATAATTTTTACTGTCTTTTGCCTTTTCCTGCCTTTCCTCCCCCTTTTTCATTGTGTCTCTAATTTTGAAATTTACGGTTAAGGAGTTAATTCTATTTAACAATAATTTTATTGCTTATTTTTTCTTACCGTAGTTGACTTCTGACAATTCTGCTTAATGTTGTCACGAATAATGGTTCGGTGTTCAGCGAGCAATTTTGCCGTGAATTAAAAAGTTTGCGGAGCGCTGCGTTACAATATGACATTGAAGAAGTTAAATGGCAAGAAAAATGATAACAAATCTTATCGATTTTTATCGTTTATTAACTTTATCAACTGAATACACATTTCCACGTTAAGGAATTAATGTCCACGGGCGTGTTTTAAAAGACAATCTGCCTTAGGTAACAATATTATGCCTATAGTTTTTTGCAGTGCAGCTGAAACTTACTTATAATCGAAAACTACATTACCGATGTAAACAATTCGGCGCTGATATGAGATCGAGAGAAAATTATATAAAAATCGGTATCAATCGATGAATGTGAACATTATTTATCAAAAAGTAACAACAAAAAATTTACGAGAGCTAATCCCTTCAAAGCATTAACATTTGGAAGAAAAAGTAACGATCGTTCATTTTTGGAGATGATTCACGCCGTTGCTAGGCAGCTAAATGCATCTCTATGTAAAATGACAGAAAATCTCGATTTTGTGACGCATTCGATGCCGCTAAAATGCGAAAAAAAATCAATCGCGGATCGCGAACTGGATCAGCCAAAACGGGATTCCGGAGGCGAGCGAACCAAGGAAGAGAGAGAGATATAGATAGACGGGGTGAAGAGGTGTACATCCTTGGAATTCGCGCAAACCCAAGACCGGTCTTATGGGCAACAAAGGCATCTCGGCACAAACACGCCGGCGAGGGCACGGACCATGAGAAAGGGAGTTTCGAGACCCCAGGCCTACGCCCCGACCGATCCCGCACCTGCATTCAATTATTCACTGCAACTCGTGCCTCTCCCCTGGTGGGAAGCGGGAGGAACTGAGATAGAAATCTTGGAGCAAGGCGTGGGTGCATGAGGAGACCGCTGCGGGTGACTTGATGTTCCTTCCCTGTTCTCGCAGGAAGTAAAATAAGCAGGGGCGGACGAGATGAGAGAGGCCGAGGGGTATGGAGGAGAAAAGACTCGGAGACAAGAAAATGAGTACTTCCACCCGACTCCTACAATTCTAGTTCCCCGGGCACGTCGATGCGAGTGTTTGGGTGGAATGCGCCTAGTTTCCAATGCGCGACGACTGCTATACGACCTTCTCCTCTTGTCTCCCTAACTCACTCTACCGCCTCCTCCTTCCTCCTCCCAACCACCGCCTTCCTCTCCCCCCACCCACCTCCTTTTCCGCGAGCTCCATATCCAGCCACAGCGACTGCATCGTTGGGTCACACGCGATGCGAATAAAGCAGGCGAGGAATTGCCCTCCCGTATAATTGAGGGACAATGAATGTCTTCGAGACATATCTCCTGCTTAATCATCGAGAGATTGAGTCTGCTTCATCATTCTCTCGTGCTGTTTCCACTGCCATGACCGACGGGAAACCCTTTGAGCGTTGTCGTTTTTTCCTGTTGCTTTTCACGGTCGATGTGCAACTCGGAGGACATTGGGTTACCTAAGACCAAGACAGATGAGTGTATATAGACTGTAGCAGCATGTACTACTTTCCTTCATTGTTTATCTTCAATATCCTCTGGTTTAAATCACATGGAATTTTTTTCTACGAATCAAAAGACCCATACGTAGAATACTACAGTTTTTAGTGTTATACATTTTTAAATTTCGCCATTAAATCAATTCGAATAAGTGATACAGGTAATTCCTAATGGCCATTAAAATATGTGATATTAATTCATGAAGTACATGACAGTGATATTTCATCGATCGTAAACTACACGACTAACATTACACGACTTTTCAACTTAAAGACAGCAGTATTGAGAATATGTTCCGCCCCATAACACAGCTAACTTGTGCTTAAACAACTATTTAATTTATTCAAATATTTGATGTAATTAAGATTTATCCGTATTATTTATCCAAGATTCTTTTTGGATAAAACTGTTTCGTTATCCATAACGGAAACTGTCGGATTTCGGTGAAGGCGGTTAAATAATTTTTATAAAGTTTATATACCAATTTCCAAAATAGAATAAATTTTCTTCAGAAAAGTTTTTAATATTTGTTGATAAAAATATAACCCATTCGAAAATATAGTTTATACTAGCTCCGAAATTTCCAAGAAATATTGAAAAATAAAACTTAAAAATCGGAAGGGAGGCAACTTCATTAAGACCGGGTAATTCCATTAGAATAGTGACAGATTTCATCTCTAGAATTGGAATTAAATCATAAAAGTTTGGGATGAGAACAATAACAAAACAGGGTCCTCAAATGGAATTTCCGTTCGTCAAAGGACTTTTCTAGAGATAGATATTGCATAACTCTTCAGCAATCGCTATCCATACGTTTACTGCCTTAAAATTTACATTTCAATTTGTTTTGCGGATTCAAACACGTCAAATGATAAAAGAGAAAATACCGATCTTGAGAAACATTATTATTTCAACAGACTAAGACTTCTTCCAACCTGACGAAACTGAGCCTACACCTTTAAAAGTCGTTCCAGGAAAGTCATTCACTGGGAATTATCAGTGCTTCACATGCTATGAAAATATTTTTATTATATCTCTCCACGCTTGGGTTTTTCCGACGAAATCACGCTTTGAAATCGATGAAAGTTACGGCATATAATTTCCTATAGGAACACCATAATAGTAATACATAAGAATAAATTTAGCGGAGACTTGATAAGAATCAATGCAGCTAATATGAGTAAAGATATAATTTTAGTAAGAGGTTTTCCTGACCATTTCTCAAAATTGAAAAAAGGCACAGGAGAATAAGAGCACTAAATTTACACGCAGTATTCAATGATTTATTCCAACGGTACTATTATTTGTATTTGGTAAAGATTAGAAAATGGTCTATCAATTTTCTTACGCTACTTCGTTTTGTATTTACGTCGGAACTCAATGAACCGTGTCATTTGCATGACATGTTGCTTGTTGTCTATAAAACGCACCGGTTAGCACGTCATACCAAGTTGGATGAAAATATCCTTCAATTCACTGAGAAATTTCAGAGAGTTTAATTTTAGTGTCGTCTATTATTACGCTAAGTATGCCCTGAAGCGTATAGCGAATACATAAGGCGTTGCAGTCTGGTGGCGGAACCAATACATTCCGTAAAGATTGTCGAGCGTTTTCGTCGATCCCAACCAATTACCCTGGAAAGGCGTAAGAATGGGTGATGATTCAGACGCCTGGAGGCAATATCCCAACCTCCATGGACACCTAAGTAAGGTCAATTTGCAGTTAACATGCAAGGTGTGTGGAAAATATGCGAGCATTTCCACTCCAACATGTAATAATTGACGAATCAACGAAAGGGGAATCCAACTGCATTCTTATCGTCAACGTTGCGATATTCGTAACGGCATTAGTCATCCATTGAAAGTATCTTTTTTAGACATTTTGATGCCCCTCTCCTTGGTGAATATTTTTCAAAAGTGATAATCCTGGTTAAGTTTACAAGAGGCCTTGAGGTGATAACTATGCCCGATTGGGAATGTAAATTTGTCATTTAAGTTCGACACAATTTTAAAAATAGCAAAAAATTGCCAGTTTCTCTTAGATAATTAGCTGTGGGCAGTGCTCTTAAAAAACCTTTTATTTCAATTTTTATATCACGTGATCCCCCGCCCGACTTAAGAGCAGACAAATACAAAATGCGATTTCGAGATTTTTTTAGATTAAAAAATTGATTTTTCTTGGTAAGTGGAACGAATGTAATCTGCGCCGATAACCTTATCGCTTCATTACTAGAGAAAAAATATGTACACCAGCAATTACTATTTTGTAAGTCACATTAGACCCAAAGATTAAAAGGTGGAGATTTTTACTTTTTAAACTATAATTACGATAAGGTTTGATGAAAGAATGATTGAAGAAACCTAATGCTAAACGAAACGCTGCATTACATTCTTCGGGAAAATTAATAATGTACGTACAATAAATTAAAAATTAATGACGTGAGGTCTGCATAAGTGCGAGGATACGAGTTTAGATCCTAACAATCAAATCCCTCCATGCTGAAAAGTATATTGCATTTGTGTCATACGACGGGATAATCAATTTGATAACATGATTATAAACGATCGAAATCGGATAAATTACTTCTCTACAATAGGATTCGACTTCGCAGTTATTTTCTATTATTTCCGCAGCTTGATCCAATTTTAAGCCTTTATATTCGTAATTTTCACGGGAACCCTTGTCCGCGGCGTCTGTTTCTAGTGCGACATTTGAGTGGAGAAGAAAAATACTCCGCTTAGACCGAGCAAAGATAAAAAAAATACAAGAACTGCGGTACGTGATTTTTACCGCATAGACGGATTTATTCTTTTGTTTCAGATCCGGAATTCGTGTACGCACGGCGCAGAGAGGTTAACGGGAAGGAATAAAACAAGAAACGGACGATTTTCTCCTCCCCAAGGACGAAAGATACGAAAGGACGATTTAACCTGCAGTATTCCTGGCGCCTGGGGTAAGGGTAGTCAGACCGACGGGTGCCACCTGGAAGCGCCCCTCCCCTCCGCCACCTTCCCATCCTCTCCTTTCCCTCGCCGCACAGTGCCGCACCCGTCCACCCTCTCAACCCCGTTCCTTACCCACCTCCTCACCCTCCCGCTCGGTCAACACCCAACCCCGTCTACATCCGACACGAAGGCTAAACCGGGAGGGTGTACAGAAACACCGATCACGCCATAGAGGTCTTCCCTCTCTCTCTCCAACTTCACCTGCAAACCGAACGGAGAACGGCGGCGGCAAGAGAGGGGAGAGATAAAGAGATAGCAGGAGGAGATAGAGGGAGTGGGATAACTTAATGATCCTCTGATCAGACGCTCCGAGTTACTGCCCCGTCGGAAAGGGGAAAATGCCCCGCCCTCCTTGCAACTCTTCCTTAAGAGATTATTTCTTCTTTTTTATTTTGGTCTTAAAATGCCGGAGTTTGTTGTAACGGAAAGAAGGATGGCACCGAACGGGTGATCGGAGGGATGGTGAACCTTTGACGAGGGATTTCTGGAGTGGTTTCCGGTTCGTATAACGCCACAGGCGTTCGAGATGTGCGTCGCTGCCCCTTATCAGGATACACCAATCTAGCATGGAAATTTGCGTCGTGTCCGACATTGAGCATTCGGTGCTAGTACCGTTTATCTCGTAACCGGGATAGAGGGCACTCCATCCACGTTTCGTGCATAATTTGTTAACGAAGACAGCTAATAAATTAAAAATCCAGTGAATTTATTGGTCCTGACAGCTTATTAAAATCTTTCAAGCGAGTAAAATATGTGCAAACTAAAATATCACAATGATTAATGAAATGGTGTCAACGGTATGAGGGCCGTATATTATTTCATTGTATAATCTGAATCTGTTGAAATGTAGCAGCGTACGTATCCTTTGCAGTTCACATCGTACACTTTAATGACTGGAAATTCGCCCGCCGTTGTGAACATTTCCACTTAACGCTTCAAATAAAAATATAATCCAAAGCACGGCTCCAAATACCTACATATCCATTGGGTGAAATAAAATACCATGTGAACGGTTTAATTGGTGCATGATGAATATTTAAAATATCGAATATCGATAGAAAGTTGATCAAAAAACCGTTAATTCGTAAAATGTACGCATTTATTAATCGAAAGGGAATCTAAATAATTCAAAAAATCATAAATGTACTTAATTTTGAGTAAAACTCTTAAAAATTTTATGCGGAGCGCAAGTAAACAATTATATATAAATTATCAATTTGACAAATAGGAGTGCGATAAAAATGGGTTATTGCGTCTTCCACTAACAAAGCTAAGATATATAGGTATTAATGTTATAATATTTGTAATATTTAAATAAAAGTATATCCTAAAGACAAAGTTGGAACTATCAGATGTACCAATAAGCTAAATAAAACGAGCAATGAATTGCTGAAAAGTATAACTGAGGACCTAAATAAAGTAAACGCTCAGCATTCGCGGTTTCGATTAATCGCGAAAGGTTACTGTGTGCACCGTTCTAACATTCGCGACATGACCATGAATTTTTTCAGATTTCACCAGTTGAGTCATGCGCAAGTTATTGTTTTCAAGACGTAAGCAAGTTTACTTCTCTCCTGAGCTTCAAAATAAACTCACATTATTGACGAGATTCATTAAAAACCACCCTTAAGAAAAATCTTCCTATAACATTACCACTCTAAAACTATGCAAAAACTAATTATGTATTAGTATCATCTTAATGACCTTATATATAAGAGAGATCTTGGACAAAATGCCTTTGTGTTCTACCAGAACCTTGCCAAAAAAGCTTCCGTCCTGATATAATATTTTCACCGTTATTTTTCAAATGTATAGCTACTTGATTCGACTGGTCCTCCGCAAGAAAGAAAGCAAACGGCGAACCGGCAAAGGCCGCCGCAGCCATAGCAATTAATCAACGCCGGCGTAACCCGAATTCGATCTTTACTCTGCACCAGTTCTTCCTTCCGACGCATACAGGTCCAAATGCATTTTAGAATCCGGGAAGGAGTAACATAGCAACGGAGACTCGCCGCATCGTCAACTCTCCTCCGGACTCGGAAATCCACTCAACCTCTCCAGCGTCTTGAAAAAAATCTTCCTCTTATTTCCACGGAGGAAAACGACGATTCGGATTCAAACGAGAAGTCCCATATGGTTCACTGTCTCTTTAGAGAGATATATAGAATAAATACAGAGAAATGTTATAATATAAGTCATCATCATCATCAGCCCTTTTCAATCCGTTGATTTTTCCAGTTTTCCCTATCAAGTGCCTACCTCATCCAAGTTGGCCCTAAGAACGTCACAAGCTCTTTATCCCATCTGTCTTTCCGTTTTCTTTTCGGTCTCTTGGATTCCCTTCTATGACACAATACGTCCAACGCCGATCATTTCTTCTAGCGGTAAGACCCTCCCACTGCCACTTAAGCGCCTTTACTCTTTTAATTAAGTCAAAGTCATACATATATAGAGTAAGACCCCGTTAATCCGAACTTCAGTAATCCGAAAAGGATGTAAAAAATATTGTCATAAGAAAAAGTTTTATTTATTCAGACGAAAATTGAAAGAATACTATAACTTACAGATTTATAAATTATTTTTCTTTAAATCTGTTATTTTCTTCTGACAAAGTGTTGAACGACGAGAAGAGGCTACAACGTCCCCCCAGCGCTTCGTAAAAAACACATCTGTAGGCGTGGCTTTACTGTGCTGCTCTACGTACAGCAGAGCGCGTCCCAACGCTTCCAATCCCTCAGTGTGTGAGATTACTTTTTTTGTAGCTTCGTCTGAATCGCTTCCATTCGAGTCATCTTAACCATTTTTCTCCGACAATACAATTGCCGAGAGATTCAACACTAATAGTGGCACAAAATTGTTCAATTTTAGAACGATTCTTTCTCCAGTCACTGATGGTTGTTTTTCCGAAATCAAACTTTGTCAATGCGTTTGAGCAATTCCAACTTATCTTTTAAAAAACAAGAACTGGGCTTACGCTTTTTGGACATTTCTACAAGATGGGCAAAACGGCGAAGGTAATTTAAAACACTGGGAAAAGCCCTGCACTACATTAGCTGTACGCCAAGACGATAGAAACATCACTGAGCAATGAATACAGTGGTTTGCTGTGACCTTCACTCGAGAGCGCGGGAATCTACAAATCACACCCCCCCCCCTCCCCCCGCCGCGTATTTTGTAAATTCCGGTTAATCCGAAAATTCACTAATCCGAACATACCCGAGAGCCAATTAGTTCGAATTAGCGAGGCTCTACTGTGTGTGTGAGTATATATATATATATATACATATATATATATATATATATATATATATAACAACTTACGGAAAAGGAAAGGTAAAATAGATATATGGATGTCAACAAGGTGTTGGGATGAGGAAACCCAGTGAGCACTCACCAATCAGACGACTTCAGGTTGGCGAGGCCCCGGGGATGTCGAAGCGACACACGTAAAATAACACAAAAACACAGAAACATCACAAACGTAAAGCTTTCGGAAATACTCCTTCTTCAGCTACAGAGAGAGAACTCATCCCAACACCTTGTTGACATCCATATATATATATATATATATATATATATATATATATATATATATATATATATATAGATAGCCTTTGAAATTCTTCGGGATATCCGACCGAGGAGGGAACGCGAGTGCGAAAGAAGTCTCCTTCGGTTCGAAACGGAAAATGCTGCAAGGACGCGAGGAAAGGGAAGACCCGTGTATGTCCGACGTTGATATCCGCGGACATTCCTCTTCCTTATGCTCCAGCGAACACGAACCCTTGGAAGGAAATACGGAGGGAAGAGAACGGGAGGAGGACGAGGAGGTTGAGGGGCGGCGCAGTGGGTCGGGGGATGGTAGAGAGTGGTTCGAATCCGAGTTGCTATCGCATGCTGGTCGTTTTAAACCATCACTTAGGTGGGTGGAAGAGATGCGGGATGAGATAGGGAGTATATAGACGGAGAGACTGCCATTGCGTACCCTCCTACCCTCTCCTCCATCTTGGCCAGCCTCGAAGGTCGTCTGACCGCAGGTGGCTGCAGTTCCGAGCGTCATTTTCCGCTCCCGGGATACGTAACAGGCGTGCATGGAGTATGGCGGGATAAGACGGAAGGGATTTCCTTAAAGAGTGGCGAAGGCGAGAGGAAGATGAGACGGCCGAGAGGGTATGTGTGTGAGAGAGAGAGGGATGGGGAAAAGCGTGGGAAAATTGTGTCGGTGGAAAAGAGAGATGCTTTTTCTCTCTCTTTGAACTTGAGCGGACTCCTATGGTAATACTGTGGCGACGCGCAGGCCGCCATTGCGGGGGAAGTAGATCGGGTACCTTCCATATGGACTCCTTTAGAATAATTTAACTAATGACTATTAACGATTTTTTTTAATAATTCTCCCAGGAGTTATTTCAGTAGCTTGCAACTAAGGATAGGAAGAAATTACGCGAAACCCGTAATACATTTTACGGTCATTTCAGGGAAAATTGAAGGCTCGAGGTTTGAATGTATGCATGGAAAAATAATTATGGAAAGGAATAAAACTATTCAAGATTCGTGGAATAAGAAAAATATAAGTAAAGATAATAAATCACTGAAAAAAGTAATCAATTATGTCTCAAAGAGTTACCCATATCATTAGCGAATAATTCGGGTTGAACTTCATAACTACGAGTATTATCATCAATGGGAAAACATTTTTTCCTATCACAGTTAGAAATTCGGAAATAGCTTCCCCTGAACTTGTAGTTAAATACAGGATACATGTGAAATAACCTTTGTATTCTGTTGAGGAGACTCGCTTCTTGTTTGAACCAAAGTGAAATTCGTTAATCAATTGAATATCATTCACGAATGAGGGTCGTGGGCTTATACTTTTAGATTGCTACGAATTGAAAATCCATTACTGATGCGTATACATCAATGAATTGCAGCGGAATGCCAGTTTATAATTATTACACGAGAAGCTATTTCTAACTTGAGTGCTGGAAAATTAACTGACACCTTCTAAAGATATCATACAAATAGATAAATCCTAAACTAAACGGAACTCAACTGAATGGATGCCCTTGATGTGGCCGTGAAATTCTGACATCAATATGGAGTAAGCCCTTATCTGAGCGGCCTTCTCCGAACCAAAATATCACAAGATAAGCTGAAAACAAGTATATAACGACCCTAAACAAAATATCACATCCAGTTGGCGTTGAATGTTTATTCGCCGTGTTTACGCTAAGGAACAGGAGATGCGTTCTTTTTCGGCAGGACCTCCACGTAACAGAAATTTGGCACAGTATTCGGGCAACTATCCAAATTTCACTAACCGGTCCCTCCCCATCGCGAAATAATGCTGCAGCTAATGACGACTAATGTTTTTCTTTTGAAGTTCCGATCTTAAATTCACAATTTTTGTTTTTCTTATATTTATTGCCGCTCCTGTTAAAATTTATTTATGAAGGAGATACGACTGACGGTTTTAAATTACTCCAGGCTAATTATTGTGTCGATGTTTATTAATATTTTGTGATTCATCATGTTTCTCTTAGACGACAACTAGGAAACTTGGAAATTATAGCTAAAATGGTGTAGTTAGGAGAAGGTATTATTAGAATTACCAAATAGAAAGAAAGAGCTGAAATATGATGGCTAAAATTTCCGATCGGATCTGAATAACATCGTAGCTGAAAGATTGTTAATTATTTTTTGTGAGCATTTCTATTTCTAAGACCATATACAATTTTAAGAGATTAATTTAAGCTATTTGTATATCTGTTTCTGGATTGTATTCTATATATTTTATTGGTACCATTTTGAATGCCGTCACTATGCTTAACAAATAAACAAAATTTAGTGGAACATTTGTTTTCAATTGGTAAAATTTTAAGCAGAAAATGCTTTAGAAACAACGAACAGCGAATCACCAATGAGAATGGTTACTACGTGACTGATATGCTCATCCAATTCAATCTATCGTTTTTTTGGATACACTTTTTGAACATCAAAAGGATTGCGGAAACAGGAAAATTGTCAATCATGTTTGTACGAAGTCGGAGTTAAAAAAAAAACTTTTCCATAGTATAACAGAAGGAAATATTTCATTGACCCGCCGTATCTAAAGTCATTATCATAGCGCACTTGCTAGCAACTAAAAAATAAATAATTATATACCTGACGCGAAAAAATATTGGAATGCCCAGTAGTTGAAACAGTTGAAATATTAAAGAAAATACCCATTGCAATTAACGCCCATTAGACCAATAAGCCCCAATTCATCAAGCGTTAATTTTTTTTTCATTTATAAACACGGATTTTCTAAAGCAGTATTGCCCACAGGCGGAAAGAAACAAAAAAGCTTAACCGCTTGGCAAGTCCTTTTTCTCGTGGGCTGATTATTGCCATCATATCTGCATCTACGTGTTACCCTGTTATTCACCAAATTGATACGTGGTAGAAAGTGCAATGTACCAATGCCTACCTAACAGTTACCTCTCGGAAATAACAAGTCTCGATAACGCCACGTCCTACTTTCGATCTCACGTATTTTATCGCCACGATCATTTCTATCTATGTACGTTGGTGCTTCAATTATTCCTAAAACCTCTGTTAGACATTCCTACCTATATTTCTCCAGAACCTTGAGTTCGGTCTTTATTCCTACAGTGATATCCGGTGCAAATCCCTCAATAATGATGTGACGCATTCCTTTTGTTTTAGCTTTTTTGCGAATCTGGTTGCTCTGCGTTGTGCTCTTTCTAATTGAATTATATAGCCCTTCTCAAACGGAGTCCATACACTTGAAGCGTAATCCACCTGTAGTCGAACTAGTGATAAAAAACACGTTTCACGTCATAGATACACGGATCGATATGAATGAGAGGTATTCACATTGAAAGGGGAATTATTGCTTTCTGGAACATTTTGTAGGAAATAGTCCCCATTATTTTTGAGTGAAATAAAATACCTAGGTAAGAGATGGTAGATTGTCATCTGACTGCGGCTTAATATTGTGTGTAAACGAATGCATTTCCAAAAGAAACTATTTTTACCCTAACAGAGAGCTCAGTTTGGTTGAAACGGTAACACAATTGTGACTAGATGAGATATTACGCTTCCAGGAGACTTGTTCAAGAATATCAGAACGATAGGTAATACATCTGGCCATCGTTTAACAAGAGAGATGCTGTCTGAAAAGATGTTGTGTAATGCCAATCCGTATTATGCGAACCTGGTCTTACATAATGAAACGAGAATTGTGTCCCGTACCCCTTCAGACACCCACCTCCAACACCAAAACTCTCAAACCTTTCCCTGGGGCAAAAATGAGTACAAATAGCGTTGTTTCCAGTTATATAAGATTGTAAACAAAGTACTCTAGTCCTCCAACAAGTCTTTTCCTCGCTATGACGTCTCGAATACCACATCACAAATCGGACCATATCGCGTCGATGCGAACAATAATCCGCGTTGAATGAATTTTTGGTATTAAAAACAAACCGTGTTATAGGGAATCCATGTCATAAGAATCTGTGTTTGTTTCCGCTATTTTTTTAGCATTATCTTCAATGTTTCATTTGGATGAAGTTCCATATTTATACAAACATAAAGTACGATTAGCTGATATAGCTAGCCAAAGCTCGAATTTTTAAAGTTGATAAAATAGGTGGTCTACGTTGAAGTTTAGTCCCTTCCGATATCGACCACAAGGGGGAACTGCTGAAATACTTCTCATAAGCAGATACCTACACGTAAAGAATATTAGTGATGGATCGAAAAAAGAATTTGTAAAGAAAGATATTTCCAGCTCATCTTATAGATCGAATGCAATAATTTATGCAGACAACTTCTGTAGCCGTCAACGCCTAACTAAACCAGACAAGCATTTCATCTACAGAGTAGCCTGACTCAGTGGAAAATCACCTATGCTTGATTCTAGAGAATCCCAAAGAAATCGATAATAGATCATTTACACTCAAGTTGGGTGGATTGTTTTCTTAAACTCGCGCCTCGTCCACTCATCCGTTTCATGGTTTCGAGAGTTGACTCGAGCATCTATCACAACTGGAGTGGCCAACAACCGTACCCTTCTCGAAAAGGTGAGTTACCGGTAAGTTGTTGAGACGGGCTATCCCACCAAAAACCTTAACAGCCTCCGGTCATACTACAAGAGACTCGTGGCCGGAAAGATCTCTCACGAGGAAACCGGATGGGGTGTTGCTCGATGATTGTGGCGCGGTACGGACAAAGGGCGTGGGACGAGATAGGGGGAGGGAGCGGGGTAAATGGTGATAAATTGAAAACTGCAATATTCCAAAATAAACGGCGCACTATACATTGCACAAACTTTCTTATATACGTTTGCTCTCACTGAACTTTTTGCCCCGAAATTAACTCTCCCCTCTGATGCGTGCGCTGAGCGTCTTGTACAGAAATAATACCACTGGACAATATATAGATTCTTTTTGGCCATATGACTTAGTATTATTTGTGACATCAGGCTGTACGTTTGGATGCATTTTAAACGAAATCCTTAGTGATATTTTTGAGTAAATCGAATTTTGTTTCAAAATATCCAAGAATAAAGTACCCTTAATTGTTGCGCAATATCGTTTATCTAATCAGAATGTATTTTATGAATGATGTTTTCCGTAAATGAGATATCATTCGATTTAGTGTAACCGTAAGGCTGTATGTAGTAAGAGTTTGAATGGATCGCGGCGGAGGCGTGACGTCATAAGGCTTAGGTAAGGTAGCTTAGCGTACATTGTAATGTCACTGGACGGCATATAGAGTGTTCAAGAGATATATGGCTTACGTAGTATTATTTGTGACACCAGTCTCTACAATTGGTATGATTTTAATCAAATTCTCTGGAGCCATTTTTGAGCAAATAAAATTTTACAAAAATCGCCAAGAATAAACTACGAAGTCGATTTTTTTCACGATAACAATACTTTATCAATATACTACGTATATGATAAAGTAAAAAGATAAAAGAAGAGCGATTGACATGCAGGTGTAAAATAGAAAGAAAATAAGACTGCGAAAATTTAGAATGCGTTAAAACTCGTACGGGCGAGTTGGAAAAAGATCTCGGGAGTAATGAACAAGAATCAGGACGGATCGATTAATTTTAAGTGAGGCTAAATGGATTCAGAATCAGGAAATGAGACTTCGACGCGAGTTGAAAGGATTTTTTTCATTTCGCCCCCATAAAAAAGCTAAAAAAGACGGTGCAACGCCGAAAAATGAAGCCGGTCA
Organism: Tanypteryx hageni; assembly: GCA_028673005.1. Taxonomy (NCBI): domain Eukaryota; kingdom Metazoa; phylum Arthropoda; class Insecta; order Odonata; family Petaluridae; genus Tanypteryx; species Tanypteryx hageni. The sequence continues at coordinate 61,951,648 of CM054114.1, read as the reverse complement.
TGTAAGAAAGAAACAGGATGATAGATGAGGAACGGATATCTGTGGGATAAAAAGAGTTTGCGGCAATGAGAGCAAAAATCGGTGAAGAGTTGAGAGTTTGCGATCCTATAGAGAGGTTGTACATGAGAATTACAAGGGAAAATTGAAAAAAAATGTTAGGAAATGAAAGATTCCTGATGTTCCCTGCATCACTGCTCTTGACAAACAGATAATCGTTTAATCATGAAGATAAAACATAATGCTGCGACTCATTTTTACTTTCTCATATACGTAGTATATCGAGCAAGTATTGTTATCGTGAAAAAATTCGACTTCGAGATTTTGATGGACATACACGTTTTAGGTGTCCCTGAGTACATAAAAGTGGCTTTCGCCATGCCGTCTGTCCGCTGTTCTAGGGCCCAAACGCGTATATAAAATCGAATGATATCTTGTATTTGTGCAACATATCATCTTTTGCAGACCTCTTTTTCATTAAAATGATATTGCACAAAAATAAAGGGTGGTTTATTTTTGGCGATTTTTTGAAAAATTTGATTTACTCAAAAATGTCTCCCGAGAATTTGATTAAAATCATACCAATTGTAGAGCCTGATGTCACAAATAATACTACGTAGACCTCATATCTCTTGAAATCACTATATGGCGTCCAGTGGCATTAAAATGTACGCTAAGCTACCTTACCCAAGCCCTATGACGTCACCCTTCCGCCGCGATCCACTAAAAATCTTATTACAGCCTAAAAGGTTAAATTGAATCGAATGATATCTCATATTAGAGGATTATATCATTCATAATAGACACTCTGAAGATACGGACGATATTGCGCAACAACTAAGGGTACTTTATTCTCGGATATTTCGAAACAAAATTAGATTTATTCAAAAATGGCAATAAGGATTTTGATTAAAATCCATCCAATCGTGCAGCCTAATGTCACAAATAATACTTACTAAACCTTATGTCAAAAAAATTACTAAATATTGACCAGTGACATTAAAATATACACTAAACTACGGTTAACTTTGATTTATAAGCGTTTTTCTTTTATAAACGTACATAATCGACCAAACTTATAAGCAAGTTTGTGCAATGTATATTGCGCCGTTTATTTTAGTCTACACATCTAATGCAGTTCTCCAAGAACAACTCTCGCGTGTTCCAGTATTAAAGAACGGGAAGCGGCAGATTCAGATAAAAAATGCGATGGATAAAAAAAAGAAATGAAAAAGTTCACATTGTTAAACATGAAGGGTGTAACTGAAAAGATAGACAGGTAAGTATCTCTGGGTGTTCCCAATCTAAAAATGGATCGATACCAAAGTTTAATAAAAGATTATACGCACACAGATTAATCTGAAATTTTCAAGTGAAAAGAGTGTCACGCGTAAATGAGAGCTCAAACAAAGTGTTGAGTGTTTGAAATAAAATTCGAAATACAACCTCCCAAACCGGTGAGAGTTGTCAAATAAATGTTAGTGATTGAAATAGGGCGAATCATCAACTCTGAATTAAAATGGCGTATAATATAATTTAGGGACATCCACCAAATTCTTTTGCGTGAAACTTAGCAATTTTTCGAGGTAAAAAAAATTAAGAAAAACATCCAAAAACTCAAAGAGTCCATCATTATTAATCTGCCGCAACTAAAGCGTGCATAGGACAAACAGAGGACACTATAAAATATAAATAAAATGAAAGAAAAGAGGTAAAACCCTCGGATTTCACAAAAAATAAATACAAAACATCTGCATATAAAAAATCATACTAGGTAGAATAGAAACACGATTCATTAAAGGATGGAGAAAGTGAGAATAGACAGATATTGTATGCTAAAGATGAATAATCGAGGACGTGGACAAAAGACAGTCTGATTAATGGACGAAAAGAATTAGTGTCTCCGCGTGACAAAAGGGAAATGAACAAGCAGTGAAGATTACGAGGATTTAATATTTAGAAGTCACGGAATATAAGTGAAAGGCGTGCTGATAAAAGCAATAACGGGATGTCATTCTATGTCGGATGATTTCGAACCCATTTCATTGTTTTGTAGCGTTAAAGGGTAACAGAAATATAATGGATTGTGGACGAATATCGTGGTGTAAGGACAATAATATCACAAGATAACATGATATGTATGGAAAAAATCGAATAAATTTACATCCCTTTCAGAAAAAATACCAGCATGAAGTTCGAGTTATTTATGACAGTTTTCTCACAGTTCCGGGAAATAATAAATGGAAGTTAGTTGCCATCACTAGTATTCGCAACAAATATCGTTTCAATAAAAAAGACAAGCTAGTATAAATCGCCATGTTTAAATAAAATTTATGCAAATGGCACGCCGATTTTTGAGATTGTCAAATGCTTAAATAACAATGGAAAGTTGGGAAAATGTGCAGACACAAGGCCTCCAAGAAAGGAAGGGCCATCGTAATGACGGAATAAAGTAAGATGGGGCGAACTTGGAAGAAACACGCATTAAGTCGCGTCGACATCGTAAAAGACAAGGAAAAACGGCGGAACTTTCCAGTAGTCTCGTATGTGGTCATGCGTGTGATCAAGAAAGTTAAACTTGTTTCCGATTCGCATGAAATTTGGTTGAATGCAGACCTTGACTAGTTCCATGTAAGGACGGAAACCGAAAACTTCCCCTAGAAGATTCTAATTCCGAATAAGTATTTTTTACGGAGAAAGTATATCCACGAAGAACCATTTAACTCATCACAGCTGTATTCCAAGTTACGAAATGTGATGGAGGAAAGTAGTCGGTATGATAAAGGAAAAAGTAGAAAAGGAGGAAGTTTAAGAGGTTATTGCAGGAGATCATAAACGTGAACACGAAAATAAATGCTATTGAGCTATAGGTATGCCGCAAACATAAGAACATGCGCGGATTTCGGCCGCGCACGGAGGGGAAGTTCCCTCGGTCAACTTGACTTTCCCCATCCCACTACTAGCCCATTCTTTTCCTCCTTAGGTTGCCAGTTCTTACTATTTACAGTTGCTGCCTAGACGAAGTTTTGCAACTATTTGGCAACAGTGTAGTTAGAAAAGGACCGAGACAGCTATAGTCCGTTTTAATGAGGTAAAGGTAACAACGTTCCAAGAGTTACGTATAACGAAAGACACTTTATCGCAACAGGAAGTGTTTTATTTAAATGCCTACATATTGAAGGATAGAGAGCATCTAATTTTAAACACCTGCCTGCCAACCTCGAGCTCTCTATCTTAAAAGTTTTGTTCCAATATCATTGAACTCACGAGAAAGTGACGCGGGAAACTCATGAACTTACCAGATAAATTTTAATACTCGTATTTTTCACAATAAGAATAAAAAAAGAAAATATCCAAAACGAAAAAAATAATTTCGAACGAACACTGAACGACGTACGGAAAGACGGGCGGACAGATTGGCAGACAGACACCAAGCGAGTACAAGAGCACAATCCTTTTTAAAGAAAATCGGCTAAAAATAACAATTGTTAACGTAACTTCCTCCGAGTTTATCTTTTCTTTAGCGTCACACTCGAGGCGATACGACAAAGTTGAGCCTTTCGCCATTAATATTATCGCGATGATAAAGGACGGCGATATTATAGATATATGACGCGAAGACCTTCAAAAGAATGAAAGCAAGAGAGAGCCAAAGGCAGGAGTCGGACATTGAGATGCAGGGTAAAATATCGCCATGAGGTCCTATAGAAGCGAGGGACAAAAGGACAGTAAAGTTGGAAGAAACTGGCAAAATTAGAGGAAGAAACAAAAGATAAACGACTTGGGAGAAAGGCAGCGAGAAAGATTGAATCCCCTGACACCAAGCTAACCTCTGAGAAAGAACAGCTGAAGGGGAAGATAAAAGGCAACCCGAAAAATAAATAGCTTTGAATGAAGCGTTTTGTCTAAAGAAAACACCGTGATCGTCTGAAAGACGTTGAATAACGTTTAGCTTCACAACTCCCGTCCAAAATTTACCAACAAGACTTGTTTACCGATCAAGTCCTACAATAGTATTGTTATTTTTCGTGAAAATTACAACCAAGTATTTTGCTTCTCTAGCGGAAACTCAATAGAAAGTCAGCGCGGCCTAAAATGTTGACATAATCCAATCAAGAATGTGCTAAATTTGCGTTCTCATGAACTCCGTCATAGAGACAAAAATTAGCATATAAAATAAACGCCGCATAATTAACTCTTGCTAATATACAAGAGATATTTCGCTTTTGAATTAGTTAAATTTATTGGTCCATATTTTGAAAATCTATTCACGTAATTGGATTATTAATGCTGGTCATTCATTTTTATGGCCTGTTATATTGCAGCATGAATAAATAGAAGATACGTCGGAATTACACTGCAACACTTTGAAATAAGCGTTCAATTATGATAATTTCGTTTGATTAATATTTTACGGTGCGCAAGGTCTTTAGTTGACCAACTGGTGTCCAAAATAAAATCTACGTCATAATTACACTTCAAAGGTGAAATGAAAAAAACGCCGTTTATTTAATTCACCATTCTCTTCAAATCAAAGAAACATTTTTCAAAAACGCATAAAATAAATTAAAGGCATTAATGTATCGAGTCAAAAGAAACAAAAAATAACATTCTACGGATCTCTTTCATTATCCTCATTTTTCACAACATAGCTTTACGCTAGAACTTTGTATATTTAGATTATTTAATGGATATTTTAGTTATCCATGACGCAGCTGAAACAACCAATTTTATCACACATCTGCCTAGTAGTCAAGTCACTTATGGTAGCTTATTTGTAGCTAAAATAAGCGTCTAGCTATCTGTTATGTCTGTAGGAGTAACACTAGGCCCAAACTAAAAAGAAATGTCAAGGATTCATACTGAAAATTTATTTTTAATTTTGGGAAATATTTATTATTAACGTTGAGAATTAAAATTTTCACACCTGTTTCCATCGTTTTTCAGAAAAGGAAAGAAATGCGACACCACTCGAAAAAATTTTATTCAGACCTACCCACCAAAAAATTTAAAATTCTGAGATGCGCGGCGTGCTTCGCATCGCGGCGATCAAGGAACCAAGCGCTCTCGGAAGTTACATGGATAGAGAGCTCGTAACTGATGCGTCTAAAAACTGCAAAATATAGAAAAAATCGTCCGCGGGACTTCGTTTAAAAAGGCGGAATCATCCAGAGGGAACGGAAATGCCTTCTGTGCTAATGAGACGGTTTGCGCTTCAAAGGCGTACGTGGACGGAATAGTCGGGAGAGTAGAAGAAGAAAAAAGATTCGGAGCGGTTCGCAGGTTGACCGAAAAGGACTTCGTGAGAAATCTCTATTCCGACTCGCGCGTTCAGCGACCCATAAAAGAATGTTCAATCGGTCCGTGAAGTTCCATTAACGTGGATTCGACATGCCTTTGACAAAGAGATGAGTGAATAAACCTGACCCAACCCCACCGCTACTCCTCATGCTGAGAGTTGCTGGAATGATTCCAGAACGACTTTCTTCGCCCATGTGTGTTTATAAATCCGCCCTATCAACTTTCGAGTAATAAAAACCAAGCAAAAATATAATTTAGTGTTATTCAGATATATATATATATATATATATATATATATATATATATATATATATATGGATGTCAACAAGGTGTTGGGATGAGGAAACCCAGTGAGCACTCACCTATCAGACGACTTCAGGTTGGCGAGGCCCCGGGGATGTCGAAGCGACACACGTAAAATAACACAGAAAACACAGTTCTCTCTCTGTAGCTGAAGAAGGAGTAGTTCCGAAAGCTTTACGTTTGTGATGTTTCTGTGTTTTTGTGTTATTTTACGTGTGTCGCTTCGACATCCCCGGGGCCTCGCCAACCTGAAGTCGTCTGATTGGTGAGTGCTCACTGGGTTTCCTCATCCCAACACCTTGTTGACATCCATATATTCATTTTACCTTTCCTTTTCCGTAAGTTGTTATCATCATCATCATAGGTAGTCTGTCCGTAGACAGGTCCGTGATTATTCATGGTTAAACCTGGTTCTCCATATACTCCTATTTTCCGCTGTCCTCTTTATATCTTGATAACTCTCTTTCCCTTTCAAATCGTCTATCAGCTGAAACCTTTTCCTGCCTCTTTCCCTTTTCCCATCTAGTTTTCCTTCTAACACGTCTTTAATCATACTCTCTCTCCTCAGGTAATGTCCAACCCAGTTAGCCTTCCTCTTTCTGATAGTCTGTATAATCATTCGATTCTCTCCTATTCTTCGTAGCACTTCATCGTTTTTCATCCTATCTGTCCATTTTATCTTCAGCATTCTCCTCCAAGTCCACATTTCAAAGCTTTCTAAGTATTTTATGTCATTTTTCCTTAGCGTCCATGTTTCTGCCCCATACAATGCTATACTCCATACGTAGCATTTTATCAACTTCTTGCGGATATCTTCCCTTATATAGTTGTTATATATATATATATATATATATATATATATATATATATATATATATATATATATCTACTTGAGAAAAAGGAAAGGTAGTGATGACGGTGGCAACAAGGTGTTGGAGGGAGCCCAGTGGAAAAACTTACCGGAATCGGCGAGCCGCTGGGGGTGTCGAAGAAACACACGTGAAAGCACAGTTGCACGGAAATACGTAAGCTTTTCGGACTTTAAGACCTTCTTTAGCGATGGAGAGAGAGAGAAACAATGTATTTAAAACGAATTTAATTGCGAAATACAATTTTTTACTCTAGTCTCCTTTCTCTCACATACTACTTTCATACGTTAATCTTTTATTAAATTATGAGTTCCCAGTTTGGAGAACTTAAAAAGGAGAAAACATAAAATATCACTTCACATGGTAGAGTCTTGGAATTAAAATAAAATGGCGAAAGGCGATTCTAAGCGGAAGAGTTCGCTGTGATTTTGGCGGGAGAAGGGAGAGGCGGGTTTGGAACTGGTAATGGTTTTTCGCAACCGTTAAGAAGCCGGGCCAATTAATTAGGTTAAATTCTTAACCGGTTCTTTGACTCGCGGCGCACGCATAGATGGAACCGCTGTCACTTACACTATCGCTCACTCGTTCCGTGTCGCCATCTACGGGGGGACCCGATAATCATTTTGTTCGATCGATTTCTTTTTCGCGTTGAAATTCGCGTTACGCCTATTCAGAGAGCCGATGTATAGTATATTTTTTAAATCCCTCTCTCGTTTTGTTACTGCGAGCGAGAAATGGGATATATTTCAAAATGTCAGATTCGCGAGTGAAAGAAATAAAACGTTGGATTGCAGATTGAATTACTCGCGCACGAATTCAGGAAGGTATTCATTAAAACTGATCGAGTTTTAAATCACGGGGGCTTTTTATTTTGTCAAAAACTGCATGCACTCTGAAAATTAACTGTCAAGGGTGTATATATTACATAATACTGAGGAAACGCATTGAAATGTTCCGGAATTTGTCATAAATGACTTTTTTAAGTTCACACACGTCAGCCTTTAAGATTTGAAAAATACTGCCATATAAATATCGACACGTTTTTTGAAGCTTCCATAAAACTTCAGATGCATGGTTCTTATATATTATATCTTTTAATAACGTGAAGTGTTATTTTTATATCAAAACATTTTTTTTTATTTCTCTAATATTGAATTTACAGCAAACGTGCAGCGAAGCAATAATGGCATGCACCTTCATGACATTAAGAAAGCCTCCCTGATCGAGAATACCATTACAAGGTGTGTATATATATATATATATATATATATATATATATATATATATATATATATATATAGATTAAAATTCTATATGGTTTCCAGATTTTACTATTTAAATATATTTTTGTCTGTAACATATATTAAATGTGTTTAAAAACATAAACGAATGGGTTTTAAAAGGAGTTAAGCAACACAGGTAGATTATAATACGGCTAAAATTAGATCTACACTACTTCCAAAACAATATTCAGATTCATTAGATGTATGCAAAATATCAGAGGCGGATCCAGAACCTTCACCATTCGTAAGTTTATTTATGAGATACACTTCATCAATGTTTTCAATTCTTCACCGGTACGTATTAGTCACGGACCTGACATGATTATATCTGTCCCTGAGTCTTCGCGTTTACGCGAGGAGTAAGTCATATGGAAGTCCAAATCAGGACTAATGTAGGCTGGTTTCCCAAAGTTGACGTCCCGAATTCATTACATATATTGACAGAAAATGTTTCAGTACATGTTAGTCATTCCAAAAAATTCCCATACCATAAGTACCATATGCAATTCATAATTTATCAACAATAGATAACAATTGTAAAAAAATTAATAGAGCATTATCAGATTAAAAATACTAAAAGAAATGCCAAAATCTCTTTCTGTCCTTATATTTTTGCTGTATTTTTTTAAATAAACGAATTTAATAAATGTTACTGTTAATACGCTAATATGCATGGATCAACTGTCCACTGCTGAAGGATAGTCGAGTAGAAAATAAAACAACCCATTCGTTCACTCGTCTATGCTCAAGCCGAGTTCGGTAATAATCCTTTCCATGGCAACAATCCGATAAAATGCGCTTTAAAACGCAAAAAGGCTATGTTTTAGTAGAAATTCAAGAAATTACGATCAATTATCCAACATCCGTGGTAAGAATTAGAATCTACATTCTTTTCCCTTTAGCACAGTACAAACCTCGCTCCGATATCACAATTTTAAGATATATTAATGTATTAAAGAAAACATCTCTGCACGATGGATTTGAGATTTCCTATGTAAAAACGTTCCTGGAATCGAACCCAGGACTTCAATCTTCGCCAAATAAAATATAGCCCAGAGGTGGGTCCTGGCAGTACAAGCCTCATACCAAGTTTCATTAAAATCGGTCCATTGGTGCAAAAGTTGTCAGCAGAGGACAAATACACATGCACACACAGACAGGACCATTTCATAAGGCTGTATCCTTTGGAAACCATACTAAAATGAAATATTTGCAGCGACAGTAATATCACATCTGTATTTGAATTTATCAATTCTATTCCACTAGTATATGATCATTAGTTAGCCTGTTAATAGAGTTCATGCGACCATAAATTATAATGCAACCTGTGGCTGTCCCTCGCCTCGAGTAATTCTAGTTTATAAAAAGACATACATAGCCACTGAAAGCTATACAGGCTGCCCATTCTTCTCCTTGATTAAAAAATCGCTTCAGAAAAGACGCCTTTTATTTATTAAAATTCCGATGCTCTTTACCTCCGTTATTTTAGGTATCTGATGATTAAATCTCCACGTAAGAGCATATAAAAAAAAGCCGATATTATGTGAATAGATAACAGATAAAAAAGTCAAACACACGTGAAGGAGAAAAACGTATCTCACGTATTACAGAAAGAATATGCATATATCATCGAACATTTTACTTATAAGAAAAAGAATTTTAATGATGTTTGATATTATAATTCTCTATAAGCATTTGGTGATCAATTCAAAATATTCGTCACGTACTGGGTATTTTTCGCGTCATAATAATCTCACAATCCGCACTGTATTGTGTGTTATACATAAACCGAATTACTTTATTCTTATTAATCAGTAGTTAATTTTTACGGCGAGCTCATAGACAAGAGTATACGAAATTAGAGATCTCAATCGCAAATATAAGTTCACATTGCAAAATTCGAGCCATCGTCCCTGATTTCGGCCTCTCCCTCTGACAAGAACCTACATCTGTTCTTTTAGAATCAATTTTCGGTGTATTGCCAGTGAAGACGACTGCTTTGTAGCCGAAATGGGCATTTGGTTTTTTATAGCCATGTTGTGGCTATACCTGAAACAAGTTTTTTTTAAAAGCTTGATCTTGAATTGAATCTTCTCTATCTGAAAATTAAAAGAATTTTTTCTATTTAATACCTTATTTTCTAGTATTTTTTTGTAAAAGGAAGACTATAAATTCCATAAGTCTCTCCCCACTAGTTCACAGTCGAACATTTACGATTAATGCCTCGGGAAAAAATCACCGTCCTTGCGATCATGCGGCAAAAATAGTTGTTCGCGTGGGAGTTATATACGAGGGTTAAAGTATTTTTATGCCCTCCACAGAAAAAAAACAATCGCTGTTAAAGTTGGTGAACCGCTCTAAATTGGGCGTGAAGTATAGAGAGTGTGAAAATAGAGAGAGGAAGATATAGAGCTTAAGATAGGGGAACGAGGATAGAGATGGATAGGGTGGGTGGTAGGTCATAGGAAGGTTTTTCAACCGTGTTAACAAAGGCGGGAGGCGTTAAGTAAGGGGATTGATGGATATAAATTAGTTTCTTTTAGAATGAGTGAGGGCTAGGAGGGAGGAAACAGAGGGGAGAGTAGAAAGGGTGAGAGGGAAGGGGAGAGTAGAAAGGGTGAGAGGGAAGGGGAGAGAGGTAGAGGGAAGGGGAGAGAGGTGAAGAGAAGGAGGTAGAAAGGGGGAGGCAGAGATATAGAGGAAAAGGGGTATGGATAGGGAGGGAAAGAGGCAGGGAGAGGGAGGTAAAGGGAGAGATATGGAGAGAGAGCGGAGTGAGGTAAAGAGAGTGCGAGGGGAGACTAGAGGAAGTCTAAGCTAGGGAAGAAAGGGAGTGTTTTCGGATAGAAGAAAAGGATTTGCCTAAGTGGTGTTACGGAATGTTTCCGAGCGGGGATTGAAGGAGTTTAGTGAGTTCGTGGACGAGAGATGAGTGTGGGAGTTATTTCTGGTAGGTACTTATTTAAGAGGTAGTGGAAAAATAGTGAGTCGTTCCAATATAGGAGGGGTCGAAAGGAGAAGGGGTAAGGGAAAGAGGCGGGGTGAAGGACAAGAGGATAGCATCTCTCGCCTGATCTCCAGTGTGGGGAAAATGTCGCCTGAGGCACTAACGCGAAGAAGGTAATGGGTTAATGTGACAGAGAGTGATTGAACGCGGGTTTTCAATCTTTTTTTAAGGCGAATGGAGCAAACGTGATCGCTAAGCCAATGGATTAGTCCCGGGGTTTCGGGCGTTCGAGAAAAGAATCATCCAAATAGCCTAATTTACCAAACAGGGGCCGCGCTGAATGCTTAATTAAAAGATAATTGGGTAAACGCCGACAAAAAAATGAGGCGCCTTCCGGCATATGCTCCATAAGCCGCAGACGATATGGCGACCTTTGCGTTTTATGACATAATTGACCTTCCGCACAATGCGGATAAACTCTGTGCCAAAGAAAACTTTGGAGATCCATTCGTCGAATGAAATCAGAATTCAGCAATTATTCCAATGTACATACCCATATATTTTGATCTGTTAGACTTATATATTAGCATTCTGAGCGGGTCGCGTATTTGAAAACCATACATATAAATGTCACTTTCTCCCGTTTCCGAGATAATGGCTGAAGTAACACCCTTGCAAGGTAATATTTATTCACTCTAAGAAGTTCTGGCGCCAAAAAAGTGAATGTATATTCGATATAAACGCGAAAATTAAATCGGAAATAAATGCCGTCTGTCTAATATAACGATACTTGAAGATCGGTGCTTGCAGAAGAAGGGCGTATTAGCAATCCCACTTGTTGATATCTCCCACAAAAGCCATCAATAGCTGCTCTGTGTAAGCAATTCGGTCGCGGACGACTGTTAATCAGCGATTTCGCTTTCCTTCTTTACGGAACGAATTCGCTCGTGAGTGTAGTCGTCTATTCCAAACATCCGTTTTTAGGATTCGGTCGCCGCTTACAATACTTCCTACAAAGCGATTATTTTGTTACAAAAACGCGCCTGAGTAAAACGACACGGGAACGCTATGGCCTTTGTAAGAAGGACTAAAATAAAGAAGCTACAAAAAATACGAACAAATATTACAATTGCATTCATTTCGTCATTGATTACATATTAGCGAAAATAAAAGTAACTGTTTATAGTGTCGCAGCACAATATCTCCAACAGTTTGTTCATTCGGTTTAATGTATCGTGCGTGGAACACTAATGATACATTTAAATAACCGTAAAGCTACTGATTATAGAAAGTTTGGATAGAATGTGCAAGTTGCTACGAAAAAAATGAACCCATCCGTGAGGCTTTCATTTAATTGAGACGGTGATTTAATTGACGATAATTAAAAACGATGTGATATACTAAAAACAAAAGGAAGCGCGCTTTAATAAACATAAAAACAAACGTTGATTCAATATATAGTAAAAATCCGAATTATAAATTCAAATAAATACACGAATTTAATCAAAAATCGGTTAAAACGATTCTTCCTTTATAAGTTTCTTAATTATTGATCGGAATTGCTAAGGGTATTATTAAACACGTCGTTAGTTCAATATAGGTACAGAATCTCTATAAAAAAATTTTAAGCGATGCCTTTTTATTTGCGATAGGAAAAAATATCTTATTGCAATGATTTTAATATCTTTTTATCAGTTTCTATTTACCGCGTGTGCAGAATTATACATCATTATCTAGTACGCTTAACGTTTGAAAATTTATTTTTTTGCGAAATTTTCGAAGTAATTCCTCATATTTCTTTGCAACTGAAATCCAGAGATGCATTAGAATAAATTTATGCTCATTCTATGCTTTACGCGTCTATAAATACTTCACACGTAAATACAACCATAGAGAAAAAAAGATGGTCGTCGCTAACGAAAGCTATTTCCATACTTCTTATACTCAATATTTAACGGAGTTCGCGCTAACGGAATTTTCCCGCCTGTCGAAACGATCATAACTCCCCTCGGACATTTACTTTCATTATTACCATGCTGAGGCTTTGGCTGACCCTTTCCTGAACGCTCAGGGGTCATTGTTGAACCTCGTCTCGTGAATAACGAGACCCGTCCTTGGCGCCCTCATGTACTTTCTTTCAACTATCTCCTGGATGGCATTTCGGTACCGTTCGCGGCCTTGAATGGCGTGATTTTCCCCACTCTTAATTTAGCCTTTCTGATCTCACCAACCAAAGTGTGGAACGTATTAAAAATTTCTTCTTTATGGAATGAAACAAATCGATTCTATCGCTTCGATGGGATCACATTTTCGTGACCTCAAAGTCAATAAGCTAAACGGTTAAGTTAACCTTTAAGTAGGCGGACACGCAAAGGTCGGTGCCTGGGGTCTATATGACCCCATGTTATATTTCTCTCGTCATGATGATGTTTATTATATTTATTTAATTAACTATGTCGATGGAAAAATTACTGAAATTTTGCATGAGAGCAAAAAATTTACATATTTTTGAACAAAAATAACAAATTAAATAAACCTGTTAATGATCTAATGGTCCATCAAATATCTAGTGGAGTGACGCGCCTACTTAAGGGTTAAACTGGCGTGAAAGTAACTTTAGTAATACAGAGAGCGAGCGGTGGTAATATTCTTGAAATATTGTGGAAATACTTTTAAAATACCTGGGATCAGGCGTTTTAAAAGTTACGATAGAACGTAAAAGGCCTCAATAAACTTTATAACCTAAGATAGAAATACTTGCCAATTTTGAAGTAGAAAATTATAGTTTACAGTTAAAGGCCAATTATTAGTATAACTCAAGCTATATTATGCTAATTTGGTTCGGAGGAGATATCAAATTAGGCAACTGTTGTTGTCATAGGAAATGTTATTTACCGCTCTAAATTTGATACGCACTTTGAAGGGATATTGCTTTCTCGCGCAAGTAACTCTTGACACCGAATGCATTAAAAAGAAACCTAGGGTTTTACAGCTTTACCTTCCGTCTTCCGCTGCGAACACTTGTCCGAACATGCGAACTAACCCCCACAAAAACCTTGACCGAACCCTCTCCCACAAGGCAAGCTCCAAAGGACGAAGCGGAGATCCCCAAAGCATTACCAGCAAAAGGTACGCATTGTGCGTACAGGGTTAGATAATCTCCCGCCACCTCCTCCATTATAGGGGTTATCCATACTGAGTTATTCCGTCAGGCTCGGGTCATCACGGGATAGAGGCCTTCAGAGAGGAAGGGGTTAGGGAGAGGATAGAGGAAGAAGGACGATATGAGAAGGGAACGGCTGATAAAGGGAGACGGCAGGACGTTGTGGGAGGGGGATAAAAAAGAGGGGTCCGGGAAGAGGACCCTGAGGGACTCCCCTTCCCCTACTCAATACGGGTTCTAGAAAGCAAGCGGGGGCGATGATGGCGGGAGTCCCCATAACCATTCCTCAAGGGATCCCAACGGGATGGGGAGATGGGAGGGAAGGGCGTGCGGGTGGTTAAATGCTACGGTGTTGGCGGCGAGGACGTGAAATTCTCCCTGCGTATTTGCGGCGATGGCAACCGAGGGTGAGAGGGAAAGAGAGAGAGAGATAAAGGATGAAGAAAACATGCTTTTAGCGGTGAAAGGTGATTGGCAAATGTGAGCGAGGGCGGAGGACGAAAATTTACGCGAACGGTATGAATGAGGTGTAAAACTTAATGGTTTAGATGAGGGCGTTGGGCGTCGTCGTATCTTCCGTCGGTGATGCGATTCCGTGGGATACTTTTACGGCGGGTGCGGGAAGGGAGAAGGTCGAGCGTTTGCATATATGAAAGAGGATGGCGAAATCTAAATCCTGCGGAGGGTATTCATTTATGTTCCCCGATTAATTTTCTCGCGCCGTTTTCTTCTACAACAAAAGATTTCGGGATGGACACTTCCTAAAATAAATGGAGCCATCTGAAAATCCGATTGCATTGAAAAATCCTGCACGGAAATTCGGAATTATCTAAAAAAGGATGACAATAGGAAGCGTTTATTCGAAGTTGGGATCTGAGTATGTGTTTGTGAAACTTTATTCACGATTCACTAATTTTCAAAGAAAGCTAAGAACGACGATATTTTTCAAAGGCAAGAGCTTGAACCGTTTTGTTCCACTTTAATCGAAAGTTAATGCCTACCGTTAAGTACTTAAATCACTACCATAAAAAAGAGATATTTTTTTAACAGCAATGACAAGAAAATTTTCCAACGCACGCAAACACTTGTTTGGTAAGCCGTAAAAATCCGCGTATTTGCTACATCGAGGTCTTCATTTTGGATATTAATTTCTTGGGATAAAGATTTTAACGAACGGAACCCCTTTAATAGGAGCGCGTCAGTGACATTCGATGTCAAATTCGTTGTGGACATGGCCTACCAGGAAGGAAGATAAGGGTTGATTGATGATGTCGACATTGGAGAAAATCATTCATTCAAGGAAGTGTATTCCCCGGCAGTATGGTCCGCCAAATTCCCTCCACGAAATATCCATCAAGAGCGGAGTTAAATTTAAGAGAGGACTACCACTCAAAAATCAATCACAAAAGCATTCCTCCGTCAAAACAACATTCCGAGCCTTCTCTCTCTCTCTCGCTATATATAGCAGGAACCACTTAAAAAAGATGCATTATTTTTTTTAATGATTCAGAGCTGCTCCCTCCTGATGGGACGAAGTGATGCAGATGGAAATAGTGCCTCTGGAAAGATGGAGGGAGGGAGACGAAGAGGGAGGAGGGCACGGGGAGAGAAAGTTGGCACCAAAGCTCACGGCCGTATGCCAATGGATGACATAACAATAAACAAGTAATATTATCAAAAATAACTTTTCGGGAGGAAAACAATTTTCATGTCGCGCACTGAAAGCCGTCTAGTGGCCATGACTTGATCTCTTACTCCGCAATCTGATTCTTATAACAAACAACGCCTGGTTTTTTTTTAACATCCTGGATATTATGCAACCCTAAAAATTTTCTTCGTGAAAATACGCAGCCTTGAACCCGCCTTTACCGTAAGCTTCCCTAAATAATACTGTGAATTTGAATACAGACAATCAAGCAAAGAAAATCGGATGACAGTGTGTTTTTTAAAAAGCAATAAAACCTTCGAGCGAGATTGATGACATAACATTATGAAAGCGTAAAGCAACTATTTCTCACGTTTTTATTATTTTAACGGGAGCGTAGACGAGTGACGGACGCGGTGAAATTAGCGTTCCGCCCACTTGAATACATTCAACTGTCTAATCCTCGTCCGGCGACGTACGAGACATCCCTTCCTACTCCTTCTCCGCCGTCCCTTATTCTCCCACGCAACCTACTAACATTTTACCCAGGCGCTCGAGGACCTCGGGTCGTAATTACGCAGCGCAATGGCTATGCCTGACGCTTTCCCTTTGGAACGTTAGAGCCGAACACCGCTTTGAATGGGCGCATGACCTTTTCCCCTTCGATGCGAGTGAACCGCATATAAAACACACGTAAACACATGCACGATCTCTACTCACTTCACCCCATTCTAGAAAGAGAAAAAACTGTGGAGAAAGGAAAAAACAAAGAACGTGCCTCATCGTAGCATATATTTTTTATACGCGCCGGATATGTCTCTCAAATATTAGTTGTTCGGAACGACTCGTTCGCATTTCGTGAAGAAAAAATTCGCGAATCGGTGCCGTTTTTCATCTCTTAGACGTTGTTCCTTTCTGTTTTTGTTTACGAACGAGGCAACGCAACTGAATGGGATTCATCCTCTTTCTAGTCTCCTCGTTCCGTTTTTTTCCTAATAAAAATCGCTATTATGTAATGCCTGTTAGTCCCTACAGGCCTCGTATAAAAAAGCGTGAGGTTACGTTTTCTAGGCCGCAGGGAAAGTTAATGGGTTGAGGGAATGAATGAATGAGTCGCTCTTTCCGCGGGCTCGGTCCCCAGATCCACAACTCCGATGAGTTGATATCAAAGAATACAATTCAAAATTAGGTCGGTAAAAAAATGTGAAGCTAGATGCGAGAAAATAAAGGATGGTAAAAAATGATCCACCGGATTGAATAGTACACGGAAAATTAAATTCTCAAGCAATTAAATTAAAGGCAGAAAGTAACCATAGCAATTCAGCAGTTTCTGTCCCGTTCCATTTCAAGCAATAGATGTGAAAAAGTAACTATATTAAGTTTAGATAATGAAATATGATGATGCATGTTAAAGACTGTTTAATCAGATATATAGATGGTACCTAAAAATAGTATGGAGTACCCATAGAATGCTACCGACAACATTATTTTAGAAAGCTTAGCGAAATGATTATTTTATTCGCAAGAGTATAAACGTGAATTAACCAAGAATTTATCAATGCCGCACTACTTGGCTTATTCATTCGAGAATAATTTCCAGCGCCGAGCGAAAAATACGGTTTCAGAAGAGGATGATTTAGTCCGAGAGAAATTTTGATTTTTACGATCTCGCGTAATTCTCTTCTCTCCCTCCTTCTCGCATAAAAATCAATTACATTTTGCGACACTCAAAACTTCAACGCGGCTCCTGGCTCCAGCTCAGGCGGATAAAAATAAAATATGAAATTTCGGCTCGAATATACGGCTGTCGTACTTTGTTCGCTATGTGTGGGGAACGATACAACGCAAGCTTGCCGAACGCGGGTTTTCTCATCCCGACCGGCATTAACCCTAGAACCACCATGCCTCCGAGGCCCACAACTTATTTTTTTGTATGTTTCTCTTTTATAAACAAAGGAAAGGTCTGGATATTTTATTACATTGTACAGAGACTTATTTAAAATAATTACCCAAAGTTTCTCATCAATGTATGCATATTTTAATTTTCTGCAAATTATTTAGTCATTGGCTGCATGCTTTGACACGCCGGTAGCCTAACTTATAGGGCACCATGTGTGTGGAAAGCAGTGTGAAGTGCGCTATTTGTTTTAAATCATTTTACTAATCAATTTGTTATTATTTCTGTAAATACAATCTTACTGCAATATTAATCTGATCTTGAAAAAATAATGAGGAAGAATGTAAAAGAATTGTTCTACTGTAAATATTTGTCTTTATGTTCATATAACATCAAATAACTTACTAAAATTGTATAGCTGTATTCCTATGATGTTTTTAAATGTATAACAATAGGTTTGAAACATTACTATGACTTTTTAGTGTATTTTAGGTGGTGGGCTACTACCCTTGGTAGTCCAATATAGTGAAAATCGCTTGGTAGTTCTAGGATTAAACACGAATCCTCATTTAAAGCGGGATGTATTTTTATTGGGCAAAACCCGCTAGACGTACGACTTATTAAGTCATGAACGCCTCCTCTTAAAAGACTCTCACATTTACCGAGTCCAGGAATAACCGGGGAATTCACTCTTCACGCCCCCATCTCAAAAAATCTCTCCTTCCACCTCCTCTCTCTCTCTCTCTCTTGGACCCCGGACCCTTAATTCTGTCAACACAGCTTTCCCCTTTTACTCAAGAATGCATTTCATCGCGCCCTTTATCAACACCCCAGTACTCCTCTCTCTCGCCGCTTCTCTTGGTTAAAAATTCTGGATATCCACACCAACCCTGCCTTACACCCTCTCCTTCCGACCCTCTTCACAACTCTTCTTCCTCATACCTCAATCAACACTTTCACCCACACCACTTATATCTTTCCCTGCGTATATATTCCTCTTGGCTCGGCACAGGGATTAGTTGGCTTTCCTATGACGAAAGGAGGCACTCTAGTGCGTGTCGCTACCGCGCTCGCTAGACGGCCATGGAAAGATAGGGGCGATAGGGACTCGTCCTCCGGAGTATATAAGCACAACAAATAAATTGATTTATATTTCGCTCTCCGACCCCGCCCATAAGTAAACGCCGAGGAAAGTATTGGAAGTGTGAAGGAAAAAAGAGGACGGTTAGAATTTCATATTACATTGCGAACGTTGGTAAATAGGCTCGTTTCGCAGGTCCTTTATTTAAGAGCTGGAAGCGTGTTTTATATTGGCCGACGGCTACACTTCGTGTTAGGAAAAACAATTAAGTTTGGAATGCCGGCGTCGATGGAGAGAAGGGGGAAGTTACGGGCGAAATTGGAGGTCTTGTTTCAATCTTAAAAAGCTGAACGAGCACGGAAACGGTTCCCCAGAAAATTGTCGAGCTCCTCTCATTGGCTGAAGATTCCAGAATAAGCAAATAATTCTGAGCAAAATTGAATACGAACTTTCTAATTTGCAATTATGATCCTCTTGTACATAGGAATCGCGAATGCGAAGACATTTCTATCATAAGTTTTTCAGGATTATTTTTATATCGTAATATTCACAATACAAATGCATGTTTTTGTATATATATTTGCATATTTATAATTTTACATATGCATACATATGTGGATTCGTCTCTGCTGTGCGTGTGCTATGTAAATGTATGTATGCGTTTATATCTTTATGTATATGTACGAGTAATCGGTGCTTGCATACTGCAAGCATTGGTGCCCTATAACCACCACACCAAATTTAATTCCTCCTACTTGATGAGAATTACCGTAAATTAATTGCCAAATATTCCGCAATGCTATTTACACAGAAAAAACTCAAATGTTGTAGTGCCTGGAGCCGAACCGAGGAATCCTAGAGGAGTGGTCTCATACTATCCGAATACCTACTCATGACATCTACAAACCCTGAAAATTTCAGCGCAATATTCCTCTTAGTATTGTTTGCGCAACATATATGTTTTCCCTTTGCTTTTAAATGTCACGGTCTGAGAGTGACGTCATGACACTAAGCTACATTTCAGTTCGTGGTACTAATCTCTCGTTCAGTTTTATTAACACGTAAAATAAATTCCCGAAAAAAAACATTGTCTCGTAGTCATGACAGAAATATGGGGCCATTGTTATAAATTGTATAAAATCCCGTTTTTATGCAGTAAAAATCGAATAAGTGGACTACTTCGGCACGGATTCGTGTTCTACTTTTAGGAAAAATAATTTTCGTTCTTTTTCCCGTCTTCTAATTCAGATCCGGAGTTTGTACCTCAATTAAAAGTAATTTAAAAACGCAATTATAAAAAGGCTTGTATGGATTTAAATGGTTTTCTAATGGGACTTGAAAATGAACGTTTTGGAATTTTCGATTTTTCCTGATGGTTTTGAACCAACACCAAGGTTCCATCTAAATTTCAGCTCTGTGGAATGTCTAGAAGTACCTTAGGTTTTATATCATATATTTTATATATATATATATATATATATATATATATATATATATATATATATATATATCCTCCGTAAGAAGCAGCTATTTATTATAGATACACATACACGCTTATATGTAGTTAGCCAAACTGGATCGCAACATATTGAATAGCTTCTCTGTTGGTCAGGGAGCATCGAAGAAGTTATAATCATCCACATAATAAACAATTTATGCGATGAAATTTTTCAAATATGGCGCAAAATTATTTTTAAAAATAGGGCTGAACCCGAATTCGATAGGCCTTATTCAGTCACATTCTTGTCAAGCGGCAACACTAGTTAATAGCATTTTAGCGCGAGTTTAAAAATATTAAAACGATTTTTTCATAGTGGAAAGTCGTTAAAAATCCTAACTATCCATGCACGAACGTTCTTTGAAAAAAAAATGTCGCGACCGTTCCCTCAATACCGACCCCATCGCTCGCCTCCCATTCCTTCCGTTCATTTATCTTCTTTCTCTCCCACCATCAGAAGCTTTATTAACACCTCCCCTTACACATTCGCGGAAAACGCCTCTCCTAGCCTCACCTCCACGCCCTTTCACGCCTTCCCTCCACGACCCGTCGCGAACGTGACAATACCATCCGAATTCGCCTCGCCACCCGTCAAATGTTTCGCTTTTTTCTTTCACCTCCTCAACTCGTACATCCCTCTCTCCCATACCTTCTTCCCACTCCCCTATACCTTTCTCCACCTCCCACTTTCTCTCCCTTGTCTCACACTCTCCTTAAACTGCTCCTCCCCAACCCCTCTCCGTACACTCATACACACCCTCTTTAAAACTCCTTTCCTTATCCTCTTACAACAACCTGAGCGAGCTTGTTGAACGCATTTTACCTCTCGTCTCTTAACAACGGCTACGCTCGAACGCGTCTTCTCCTTCCCAGCTCTGCCTTATCCTCCTCGGCAGCAGTATTCTCTCTCTCTCTCCCTGCAGAATGCGTTTGTCACTCAGGTGCCTTTCCATTCTTCCACCTTATCTCAGTCCGTTCCATCTTATCTCCGCGTGCTCAGACAAAAAAAACAACGAGGACGACATCCCCTACTGCCACGGAGAGGTGAGGGACGGGATGGGGAAGTTGTCTCCTTCCACTTCCCGCGCTGTAAATTCATTTTTGTTTTCGTTTTTTCCTTTTCCTGGGCTCTACTTCCGAGGCGTTAACGCTCACGCCGACTTTTCATTTTAATGTGTCGGTTGCTGGCTGAGGGTGAAAGGGAGGGAGGGAAAATGAAGGAGGGATTATTTTTTTTTGTTTTACGAGAGAAGGTTGTTGGCTGTAGCGAGAGAAAATGTTATATATCCAGAGTTTAAAAATGGAAAATCGGTCATTTGCAGACCCTCGAGTCGAAAAGAGATTTTAAAATATTGTTGAATATGTCTAATTGCGGCATAGTCACAATTTTCCTTCCTCTCTAGCCATGCCTATTGGGGTAAACAACCGACGATTCTCCCTTTCAAATCATTTTACTAATCAATATTAATATTAGAGCACTGCGGTATTGCAACAAGAAGTAATGGATATAATTTCCTTACCAGTGCGAAAAGTGATTGTATTCGTAACTTCCCACTGTTCCTTAAAAATATTCCCTATGCATCCTTATCAAAAATTGCAAATTAGTTTATATAGTTATATATTTAAATTAACACAAATCTTTCTCAAAGACTTTTATTTACCGTTAATGATATTTTTTATTCGGTTCCTCTCGTTTTAATTTGTTATTAAACTATTTTCTGTAATTTGTGACGGCCACGTTTGGAATTTTAACTATATTTTTGGTATATACGAAAAATCGTTTCGACCCCAAGCGCAAATATGTCATACGAATACAAACTATGCACTCATTAATTTGACAATTTTAATTGCGGAAGATTCAGATTTTCAGGTAAACGAAATCAAAATTCTTTCCAGCCGCTGTTAAGGAAACAACTTTTTTATGACTGATATATTTTGATACGGGTAAAAATTACCACTTTCCTTACATTTCGCTCCGTCGCTAAAATTTATTGATATTCTCTGGCAATTTATTAATTGCCGGGAGGACGTGGCGTGACTCACGCTTTCCCTTCTCACTCGCCCAACTAGTTTCAGTAGCTATCAACTTTCTCCCCCCCCCCCCCCCACTCCGCTCTCTACGCCTCCCCCTCCTTCTCTTTAATCTATTTTCCATCTCGGAGCTTGTCTCTCTCTTTATTCCTCTTCAGCATTCATCCTCCATTCAGCTCACCCTCTATATCATTCACTATCTCCTCTTTCCACCCCACTCTTTCCACACTCCAACCTCTTCTTCACTTCCTTAATCTCGTCATGCTTCTTTCTCCAAGTGTCCTTTCTCTCTCACCCATCCCTTTCCCTCCTCATCTCTTGCAGAGTATACGCTCATCTACCTCCCCATCCTTCCGTGACCTGCAACTTCCTTCTCTCTCTCACCCTTAGCCTCGCACACGCCTATTCCTTTCTGTCCCCTCAATCTTTTCCCCTCACTTTCTCAGTCTCTTCCCTTTCCATCCTTTTTCTTCGCGCTCATTTTTCCACCAATCGCCCTCTCTATTCCTCTCCTATTCTTCTCTCCACTTATCCTCACTGTATTCTTCTTCCCCCTTATCAGTGTGTTCTTTCTTCATCTTCGCCTCGCTCTTTTTCCTTCCATTCTCACCTCGTCAACTAAGCATCCTTTCCTCCTTCATCTCCCTCCCGCCCTTTCAACTTTCACTCCGTCGAATTCCCATCGCGCCCCAAATCTAATTTTCATCTATATCTCTCTCACTCACCTTCAATCTAACCATCCCACTTTCTCCATCCGTCCCTTTTCTATGTTTTCTAGACCTTCCTTGGTCGATGCGAGCGTTCTCTCATCTCGGCATCCGCCATCTCATCTCACATCCCTATATCAATTTTCTTCGCCTCACTCGCGCGTTTTTACGCCCCTTTCCATGGTAACTCGCCTTATCACTGCCATAGCTCTCTCTCTCTCTCTCTGCCTTTTCACTATTTTTTCTTTCTCGCTCTCTCTTTATCCTTTTCTTCTTCACACTTCTACCTCTGTGTATCTCCTTTCATTTAATTACCCATTGTCTGAGATGTACTTTTCTTTCTCTTTTACAGCTGCTATTGGATTTCTTCCTCAACAATGCTATCTTTTCAGCTACGCTCTATGAAATTTTTACGGTTCTATACTAACAATAAGTTCAGATGATTAAATTATATATATATATATATATATATATATATATATATATATATATATATATATATATATATATGTGTGTGTGTGTGTGTGTGTGTGTGTGTTTTGTTTGTTTTACGTGTGACACTCCGACAGCCACAGCAGCTCGCCAACCTGAAGTCATCTTATTGGTGAGTGCTCACTGGGCTTCCTTATCCCAACATCTTGTTGCTATCCATTTATCCCACTTACTTTTACTCTTTCATAAGCATTTATAAAACACACGCACACACACACACATACATATACACAGCGCTATTTTTCCAACACAAAGGGTGCCGGAACGCGAAAGAGGTGAGGGGGGACAAAAATAGGAACTGAATTTAAATTGTCAGCGGAGGAATAAGTGAAATTTTACAATATGAGTAAAACGTCATTGCATCGCAAATAACTTCATATCATCTGTTGTAAGACATGCAAATTAATATTTTTTGCATTGAAGGTTCCGGAACGGCGTTCCGCCAGAAAAAACAGCACTGTGTGTGTATATATATATTAATTTCTATATATATATATATTATTATTTATTATTATATATATATGTATATATATATATATATATATATATATATATATATATATATATATATATATATATATATATATGGATGAGGAAGCCCAGTGAACACTCACCAATCGGACGACTTCAGGTTGGCGAGGCCCTGGGGATGTCGAAGCGACACACGTCAAATAACACTAAGACAACACAGAAACATCACAAACGTAGAAGCTTCCGTAAGCTCCTATATATATATATATATATATATATATATATATATATATATATATATATATATATATATATATGTGTGTGTGTGTGTGTGTGTGTGTGTTCAAAGAGCGCATTCCTTAATCTCACTTTACTCCGAAGGAGGATTTTCTCTCCAGGGAGGTTTCTTTCTGAATGCTTCATTGATTCTAAGCCAAAGAAGGATGGTTTTTATTTTTTCCCCCCGATAGAGTGGGCGAACATTTTGTTCATAAGAATATCTCCAACAAACTATTTTTATTTTTTATCCCCTTTCACGCAAAATTATATGTAAACATTTCGGGATAACTGGATCGATACTTATCCGTCTTCTAGAAAAATGTTCATTTGATTTACTTTTCAAATTCATACGTACATAATTATCAACTTAAACAGGTAAGTGCTTCATCACCGGAAGAGATATTTAAAATTATAGATAGCCAACTAATTAACTCTATAGTGAAACTTTTATGAAGGGATGCCGACAAACAATAAATAATCATACAGTAAATATGAATATGCACATTTATGGCGAAATCGCATTTAAAACTTGATTTAATTTTTACGCTATTGCAAGTCAACGTAAATCATGGAACGTAATTATTACGCATAAAAGGTTTATGAGAGTAAAAGTACGGAGAGTTAAGTACGGACTAGAGGATTAAATTTTATAAGTCAGCGACTACTTGAGATCACGTTCGAGAGAGAATTATCAAGCTCAGCTAAATTGGAGTGATACAGTTTGTCAACTTAGGATCATTAACCCTTAGCAGAAGATATGCGAGATGAAACGTCATAAGCCTTAACATTGAAACGAAAACGCTTAAATATTTTTAACCTGGCTTACGTTTAAAGAGAATTTCACCCATCTCCTATAAAGAAGACGATATTTCTCTCTCTCTCACTATCATTCATATTTATTTACCGAATTTTCACGATTCTATGTTCTCCAGATGCTTCCCAGTCAACCCTCCATTATCCTCCCTCCATCTTTTTTACCTTTATTCCTATATATTCTGAATTCTTCTTCAACACCCCCGAGCCTACTTTCTCTAGATCCAACCTGCATCCGTTTCTCCGAATTTCTTTCATCTTTCCCTATATCTCCTTCCCTTCTCCACTCCATTCCATCCTCCCTTGTCTCCATGCCTCAAACGCAGTCTTTATCCCATCCCTAAGGAATTCCCGTTCCTCGCTTTTTTTTCTTTCAAAAAACTGTAACGCAAATCCATTTCTATTTTTCCCTCTATTCCCGTCTCTTTCCCCCGAAATAAATAAAAGCCAATCCTCCTTCCATTTCTTCAACCCTTTTCTAACCTTCCCACGCACGTACAATAAAAATAGAGAACGCGCGGATGTCATGAAGACCACTTACCCGAAAACCTTTAAGGGCGCATCTCTCTCTCTCTCTCTCTCTCTCTTCTGCTTCCCTCTCTTTTCGAAACAAACCACCGTCGCTTCCTACGGAAGAAAAAGATCTTCCTCCTTCCCTACTATGTCTCCTTTCCCTCCTCCTTTTTTATCCCTGCTTTCTAATCCTTTACCATTTTTTTCACTTCCAACCCCCTCTTTTCCTTCCTCCCTGTCACCCACTCCCTCTCTCGTCTTTCGTCTCTTCACCCCATTCCTAACCGGTTGGTCGGGGGAGTAGGAGGGGGGAAGGGGGGGAGGGAGAACTGGCATACCGATGCGGTGACATCACTTCCCTTAGTCCCCTCGCGACCCCCCCTTTCTCTCTTCTTCCTTCACTCAAGCAATCCTTTGCTCCCTCATCTCCTTCCTTCTACCACTCTTGTTAAGTTTGCTCTTTTTTGCCTCATTTCATCCCTCTCTCCTTCCTGTTCTCTCCATACCTTTTCCTCCACTTCATATCTCCGTGTACTTATTTCTTCTCTATTTCTTTTTCTCTCTTGCAACTCTTTCTCTTCATCTTTATCCCTTCTCTCTCGCCATTCTCTTCCTCGCTCCTTACCTCTCTGTTTTCCCTCCTTCCCTCTATTCCCTATTTACCTAACTAAATCCCTGACTCTCCCTTTCTCCCACTCTAACTTTCATCTCATTGTCATTCCCTCACTCTCACTACCTATCTTCCTTTCTCTACCTCTTCTCTTACTGTCTCGCTCCCTTACGACCCCTCTTCTGCCCTCTTCTTCCATCTACCCTCAAATCCCCTCCCTCTCCACCTCTCCATGTTACACCATCCCATACCAATCCTCGTCTCCACATCTCTCTCTCTCTCCCTCTCTCTCTTCCTCTTCGACGGCCTCGCTAGTGCCATCTTAGTCGTCTCCGCTCTCTCCCTCCCTTTTTCCCCCGTCTCTTCCACTCCATCTCTCCTTCTTCCTGCTCCATTTCCACTGGAGATATCAACTACTCCCTGCCTCTCTTTCATCCCCTTCCTTTTTTCTTTTTCTCTCTCTTCTTTCTCTCTCCGTCATTTCTCTCTCATTCACTTTTTCCCCTCCTGACCCGGTTTCGCTTCGAGAATTCCGATTCCATCTTCTTGAGGGCTTTTATTTCTTTGCAAGCGCATGCGCGGGATAGGGGTGTGGGGGGACGGAAGCACGAGTGACTCAAACAGTTCGCGCAAAATTACGGGAAAGAACGTGTTATGTTGCGCGCGCGAATACGTGGAACGAGTCAAAGATCGCGAACAAAAGCGTCTCCGTGAAACACAAACAAAACGTCCAAGATCGTGTCTTTTGAGGTAGAAAGTAATTGTGTAAAATGTGCGGTTTCGAGACAATTGGCTATCTGGTGTACATATCTGCGACTGCAGACGAAGATAAATGCGAGCCCTCTGGTAAGAAAATTTAAGCGCGAAACATTCGGCGAAGACTTTACGACATACCATCGTAGTACAGCTATGCTTAATATAATCGAATGCTTAATTGAAACGCTTTTAAGCGCCCGTGTTTGCAAATCAGAGATAACACAAAAATCTTCTCTTTTTCTAATGTGACAAAACAGAAAAATCGTTATTTTGATGAGAGAGATTGTGTTTCAGAAGAGAGAAGTCCAACTTATGCAACTGTAAAATAATAATTAAAACTGGTGCTCTTTAGCTAATAATGGCTTCATTAATTCATTTATTTTTAATAGCTTACTAAAACCATGTAAAATGAGCTTATCGACTATAAAAAACACGAGCAGGATTCAGAAAAGGCACTAACAATGCCTCCTTTAAAGCCGGTTTTTCAAAGCAAAATGTTAACACTCGCATTGAATTTAAAGTTTCTGCCATCAGCCTACAGTTTTAAGCAGAATGTTGCTAAATTGCTATGCTGGTAAAACAATATTTTCCTCTATTTTAACACAGTTATTCCAAGTGCAGTCTAATTCACACCCAAATTCGTTCGGCCTGGCGAAGATCGTGATGTTTCAGAGTAGCAAAGGCTTTCCATATACTAAAGCTAGAAAGATACTTCCGAAATTAATCACTCAGAAATGTGAAAGGAACTAGAAAAAATACTGAAGAATCCATCGCAAAACATCATGGACATTATTATTCATGGACAAACCGTTTGTAAAAGCAACCTTGTTCAAGCTTTGCGTATCGTTTATGACCTCGTGCACCTGACATAAAAACGACAGTTAATCAGTCACAAAAATACCTGGTCACCTTTAAAAAACAAACTGCATTGTAAGTACCTCTTCGGGCTTCCTTGACCTTCCATAAAGAAAAAAGAAGAGACAAATCCGATGAAACAAAAGAGGAAACGAATTTGTAAGAAAATTGAATCGGTGGAAAGGTAGGAAAAGAAAATCTCGTGCGATGCAATATAAATGGGCTCGAATCCTTTACCTCCTTTTCATCTAACCTTTCTGCCTCCACTCCTACAACCCCTATCCAAATTTCCTCTACGTTCTAAATGTTAGATTCGAATGAATCCGCGGAAACTGGGCGTGTTTTCTTCGGACTAAAGAGGGGCCTTGTCTTTTGCTCACCCTCCCCTTTCTTCTCACTTTTTGATATTTTCCTTTTATATCGCCTTCAGTCTTTCTATGGCGAAAAGACATTTATTAGCGAGAGGGAGAATGATTTCGGTCGCACGGAGTTAAGCGGGGATTGTTTTCTTTTCCTTTCGCGGAGAAACTCCTCGATGAGATTTCCTGCAAGTTTCTGAGAAGTCCTCGAGAATGAGAGCTTCAACTCTTCCTATCTTTACGCTGGGAACGGGAACATGTGGACTTTAAAACAAGGAAAAACGCCGCTTTAGAGAATCTGTTTATAGATCATGAAAGAATTCGAGACGTTTTTCGATCACGATTCGTTTATTTTTATTCACGAACTATATCCAATATTTTAGTATTATCTTTAGGAGAGTCATTCTAATATCGACACAACTCTGAAAATGTTACAAAAGAAGCGAAAAACAATATTTCTTTGACCTGCGTTAGACTAGTGTTTTACGAATGTTTGCCATACTCCATAAAAAGATAATATCGCTTCCTCTGAAGTTTACAAGAGAGTATGAGACCGGTAAATTTTTCAACAAGTGAGTGATAAAATATAATCCTATGACAACATCAACGATTTCGCATTCAATTATTAGTATGCCTACAGAGACTTGTTATTCTTAAATATGTCCCATAACTCATTTGTATATCAAGTGATATTCTCCGCTAATATGATCTTTATATCATCACGAATGGAAACTATATTCACCTTGCCAGAAAGTTATTTTGCAATGAATCTAGTGCAGATAAATCTTAAAAGTAAAAATCAAACATGAATAATCGTTTGAAATACTATTTTTCAATTAGTTGGTGTACACGACTGACGAATTACAATGAGGGTGAATCCATTTTCACCAGCGGTAATGATTTACTGCGACAACCAATAATAACTATTCGCAAACAGGCTATCAGGAGTCATCATAAAGCGCCCAGCCGTGTTAAGAAAATTTATTTGTCCAATTTGCGAGGCTTGACCAGAGCTACAAGATGAACACTTCATCCTACAGCCGTATCAAAGCATCGTTCGAATTTATTTCCAACAGTAGTACAAATGGAATTTCTATATCCGTCTAAGAGAAAAGAGGCAGCTTATGCATCACACGTTCGTTTGAATGAAAAGAATATTTTTATCTATTCTCATACTTCGCCAATATTTTTTTTTAATCCTTCCTATCGCCTATTTTTACATTGGAGAGAAAAGAAACCTAAATTGAGTCTCCGCGCACGAAATCGAATGCATCGAGTCATGCCTTCGAATACCTTTCCCCTTGGATCGGAGTGGCGTTGAATCGTGATCGGAAAATAGATAATGGTCCGGCCGTCGTAGAAGGTGACGAAAATCGTCGGGCTAGACGCCGTAAAAATGGCGGAATATCCGTCTCTTAGGCAACGGATGAAGGGCGAAACACTGATTCACGGGTACACAAACTAACTGGATGCTGGAAGGCAAACATCATCATTCTCCTTCTCCCGGAAGGACTAAAGCGCCAATAAAACAGAGGAAAAGCGCAAAATGAAGCCATCGCTCCTTCTGGTGGGGAAGTGGGGTGAATGGGGCGGGGAAGGAAGAGAGATGATTCTATTTCTGTTGCATCACGCGAGATGCGCTGCAATCGTCCCGAAAGCGTCTTCGCGAACGGTTTTGTTACGGCATGTCGTTCCGAGGTGTTGACACGATGTTTATCTACGCCTCCGTAAAACCCAGATTCGAATATATATATATGTATATATATATGTATATATATATATATATATATATATATATATATATATATCGGGATCGACACACCATTTTCAAGGATGTTTTTTTAGGATTCCGTCAGTGTCTTTCTTTTATCCGCCATTTGTGTCTTCTCGTCCCGATTCGAAAACAAGATCTTACTCCAGAGAGAAAAACAATCGGACAACAAAGATGGACAATGTGGCTTGCAAATGTGTGTCTTTATGAATTAGAAAATGTCTTCCTTATTTGAATGTACTCATGAACGAATATGAAACCGTGTATTTAAATAAAACATCTATGCGTAAATTGTGATTTCGCTGACAACACAATTAAGCTAGTATATTTAGCATGGTATGAGAACCAAGCTTCATGACATTCGAATAGTTTTTGTTAATTAGAATTCTTTTCCGTCTTTTCTAGCGCATTGAATATTTATAACAAGTTTTAATATCTTGAAAACTGTATGATATTTTATCGTATTTTTGGCGGAAATGTTTTTCGTTTATTTTATGCAAAATTAATATTGCCTACGAAAGCATCCGATTAGAATTTCCCTCAAAATATTGGTAAAAGCAAGACATTAATAATGAATGGCACGAAGAAAAATATATTTACCAAAAAATCCCGCAGAAAAACTTATATGTTACGATGAAAGCCTTGGATTGAGAATTTCTTTGTATATTTATATGAATCTACATTAGCATAGAAAACTTTTTGCTGCGTGTAAACCATGTTTCTACATCCTGAAAGCATTAAAAGTAAATCCATTCAATGCTCCAAAAACCACGCCCATTTTCTCCGAAGTAAATGGCATAACATAGAGTTAACCTCATTTCTAACCCTCTTGAAACGGATGGACTGGAATTATTGATCCTAGTGTTAGATACGGTGTCCACACAAGAGTTGAGGTGGCATTATGGGTAACAGATGATAGCGACCGAAACATGATTCCCGGCTACGCTTGGGAGAAACGAACGAAGCGGAAGTCAACTATACAAGCATGTTTGTCTGCGAGATATGACCGCTTTCAACGACACGTGGATCCGTTAAGGTGCATTCCGTGCAAACGAGTTTTCGTGGCGTAACAATGGAGCAAAGATATGCATTGATTTTTTAAAGCTTTTTTTCTCACGAACCAATTCAAATTCACTGCGCGCGTCCTTGAATTCGTTTTTCATTTTCAATTGTGTCATGACCTTTTATTTATTTTTTTAGATCTATCGATAATACTTGCATTTTGGGAGTTAAATTGCGAAATATTTTACAATGCATTATATGGATGTAGATTATTATCCCATACGAAAATATCGAGTCTACTTATAACAATTATTACTATTTACTTACAAAGGTACTTAGGAGAAAAATCAATGGTGGGCTGGGCTTACCTGAAATAAAAGAAAAGCAGAATTAAATAAAATTATTAGAAGGAAAAAGTAAACATGAAACTTTCTTAAAAGTGATTTTATCTGAATTTCATACAGCAAATATAATCATGATTATTTATGCAATTAAAATAATAATGGTGTTGTTAAGCGTTAAAACTTCTTGCTCCGTAAATAATTTTATGCTTGCGTTAAAAACTGCTTAGTTGAAATAATATTAAAAGTATAAAAAGTTACCAGAAAACAATCAACATTATTAAGGTTAACTATTTTTCTGTACCATGTAGTTGAACTATCGTCCTAGATATCCCTAAAGGATTTATCGCCGCATTTCTGCCTGAGCGCTTTCGCAGCGCGCTAGAAACGCGTTGCAACATTCCTAACGTAAGTGCAATCAGAGAAAATGCTAAAAAAAATTCCGCAAAACTTCGAGAAATAAAGTCTTTCCCATTAATGTAATCTTCTTTCGCGCAATCGTGAGCAGCGGCACCTCTCGAAATGGGGATGCTGGATTGGGATGGGAGGGAGAATAACGGTTTGTGTTTGAGGTTTAGTCAGATTGGGAGTGCTATGGATGAATAAGGATGAGGGAGAGAGGGAGAGGAATTGAGGGAGAGGAATTGAGGGAGAGGAATTGACAGAGGAAGAGGGAGTGAGAGAGGAAGAGAAAGTGGAAGAGGGAGGGAGAGAAAGTGGAAGAGGGAAGGCGAGAAAGTGGGAGAGGGAGGGAGAAAAAGTGGGAGAGGGAGGGAGAGAAAGTGGAATTGGGAGGGAGACAGGGAATATTATGAAAGAGGGAGAGAAATAAAGGGGTGGGTTTAAGCTATTGTGGGAGAGACGGAGAGGAAGAGAGAGAGGGCAGAGAGAAGGGGAAGAGAAAGGGAATAAGGTGGGAAGAGAAAAGGAGGGAGTTAGGAGGAAGAGAGAGGAAAAAAGAGCAAAAGATGGTGATTGGTGCAGAGAATGAGTATGATTGTAAGCGAGGGAGGGAAGGGAGAAAGAGTGAAAACCAAAGAGGGAGGGGAGAGGAGATGGATTGGGAGAAGGAAGACGGATGGCTCCCTCCACGAAGGCCGTTAGTGAATCAAGAGACCCCGTAATTTCGCCTCTATTGACGAATCCATAAAATTAAATTGGCATATGGCGGCCTCCTTCATCCCTCCCAAGGAATACACCTCCCATTTTTCCGTTCCTGTCCACCTCCGCACTCTCGAACACTCCTTTTCCCTCCTCCTATTCTCTCCGCCGCGGAGACGCATCTTTCTATACCGGTTTTTCTACCGAGAACTATCTGATGAGTGCATCGGACAAGAAACCTTTGGATTTTAAGGGAGGAAGGGGATATCTGACGTAACGCCTTCGATTTTCTTTCCCCTCGTGTCCTTTTTATTATATATCGCCCGTCTGTTCTCTCTCGGCCGGGGCGGGGGAAGAGAAGGCTTTTTATGGGATGCGGCGTACATCACGATTTTATCATTACCCGATATACCAGATCGTATCTCGTGATGCAATCGCTCGGCGTCAGATTTACTCCGCGGATGTGTGTGTATGTTCGCGGTTTCGCGTCATCTTCTTTCCTTCATGAGAGCTTAGCCTTCATATATATATATAACGCTAAGGCAATACGTGGCACACAATAACATTGCATTGCTAATCAACAGGATATATAAACAGCTGAAACAGCTGTCACTGAAACATCAGATCTTTGTATCATAATGTTAGTATTGTATTGCAAAATATGTATTGAAGATTATTATTATTAAGTAGAAATTACTTTTTTAAAATTAATTTGCGTACAATCTTATATGGTAGATTACATATAATTACGAGCTGTAAGCCCGTAAAAATTACGGAACTTAAATGATTAAGAGTTTTCATCTACTTAATAACCCGAATCCCTCTTGGTTGATCAAAGACATTTTTGTTCAATGCGAATTTATAACACATAAATAAATTATACCATTTATCATTTCAAGAGATACAGAATTTTTCTTACCATTGTAAAGTAAATAATGAATAAGCGGCATTGAACGCTATCATTATTTTTCTTCTACAAAACAAATTATCAGCAACTACATCAATTTAAATAGCCACAATGACCACACTATACTTACCATTTCGGCAGAGGTACATCACAATGCATCACATTTAGCCAAATCTTACGTGTTAAATTATTAATAACAGTAAATGTTTATTTTTAAATGCATATCATTCGATATAGATACATAACAATCAAGTAGAACAACGTCAATTTAAATAAAAACAAAATATTTACCACTTTTGAAGTAATAAATGATATTACTTTTCCGTATAAATATCATAACCAAATAATGTCTAATTTTTATTTACTCAATGTCTCTAGCAACGTGATAAACAACTTCTTTATATCGCATTGAAACACAATATAAAGTTAAAACCATTTAGATAATGTTTATATGCAACTATTTATTAATTTAATTAATATTTAAATTGTTTGCTCAGAATAAAAGCAATGGCTTCAAGAGCGACACGTTACGCTGATTATAATGCGAGAAGAGCGGAACGAGCCAATCAATCTGTTGAAGAAGTAAATCAAAGAAGAACGAAGAAGGGAGGGAGATAGAGGTTGGGAGGGAGATAGAGGTTGGGAGGGAGGGAGAGAGGGAGGGAGGAAGGGAGGGAGAGGGGGAGAGGGAGGGAGAGGGAGGGAGGGAGGGAGGAAGGGAGGGAGAGAAGAAGGGAGGGAGGGAGGGAGACAGGGAGGGAGACAGGGAGGGAGAGAGGGATGGCGAGATGATTTGACTCTAACTATATTGTATCAGCAAATCAAGAGACCGAAAATTGTGTGTATAAAGAAATTTATGATACTGAGCAATAAAGTTAGACTAGCGCGCAGATGCTCTGCGCGGATAAAGCTAGTTGGTTATAAATCGGTTAAAGTTTACTCGCGATGTGTATTTAGCCGAAAAAGTATCTTGAGTCTCTAAAGGCCGATGTAGGAAGTAAGGAAGTCTTTTAAACATTTAACTTTTCTACGTGATGTCGGGATGGAAGTTACGATATAAGACCAAAAGGTTTGCGTCGATAAGCTTTTCATTTTAGGAATCGTCACTTCCTTTACAAAGATAGAAGAAATGGAAAAAATTAATTGGAATATTAAATCCTCCTGTACAAACTGGCTTAACAGAACTTGGCATTTATCCATGATGTTTTCATCAGTAAATAGTGTCTATTAAAATGGACAAAACTGAAGACTAAAATAGAATGGATTCAATAAACCAACTGTTTGGTTTTTTGATCGAAAAATTTTACAGGGAACTGCATACGAAAATCTACAATAAATAATCAAATCGTTGATTATAATCTATAAATTAAAGCTGAAGGCATTTATTTTGTAATTTAAAAGAGCATTTGCATTTATATCTCTAGGAACCACGAAAATGGAAAAATTTCGATTCAAGTGCTACAGTCAATCGACCGATTCGATTTTGAAAATAGATTCCATTCGGAAATTTATCGAACTAGCTACATACATGGTTTGAGTTCCATTGGACATGAAACAGCTATAAACATTTGGAAATATTATGGATGTTAAAGCTACCTAATTAGTCAATAAAAATAGTTCCTGAAAGCGTGTTTAATCACCAAACAAGACTCTTTATGCCGCTCAAATGACGCATCTAGAATACTGTATCGCATAATCCAATGGTCAACAATCGAAAGTTAATCGATTAACAGTCGCAGTAGGACTTTCACCGTTCTAACAACAAATAACTTGTTTCTGTAAATACTAATTGAAAACGGCAATATAATTTCATAATAAGTATTATTTCCACGCCATTTTCTTCTTCTAGAGGGCGAAAAAATAATCACCCCGAGAGCGAGACGCGCGTGACGATTCAACTGCGGTTCGTTTCTTACTCACGTTCCATTTATAAACCATTCCGCTCGTTATTAGCTCGCGAGCAGTTATTTCTCTCAGCCTTCGCCGCGAAGCAAAAAAGGAGAGGAATAATTCACTTAACGGTTTTTCGAAGGCAAGACAATTAAGTTGGGATTCCTAGAAACGCTGCCAAGAATTTCCCAACAGGAGACGTGTCCCATCACGCGGGCGTAAGTTTTATAATGGAGAGGAAAAAATGAAAGCCTTTCGCTTCTCTTTTCCAATTCCTCTTTCTCTCTTTCTCATCCGACCGTAAGCGAGCGTGATTAAAACGTCTCCTGCTCGAGCACTCGCGCGGACAGGCGAAATATGGCGATCCGCGCGTTTTTTATGGCACTCGACGTGACACCGAAGACGCGAAACAACCGATATGAAATACAGTCCGGCTAGTTTATTCGCTCGTATAAAACCGATCTCCCAAAGCTGCATAAAATTTCGGCGAAAAGTTGGGAGATGGCGATTTTTTCAACATTCGAAAGTTTTCCCGTTGTAAGCTGGGAGGAGGAAGAGGAAATCCCTCTTTAAAGACGACTTCGTTAGCATAGCAAATTAGTTGAAACCACGACTACGTAGATTCCGTATGATTGTGGATAATTTTCTGCAATTATTTAATAGTTTTGGAAGAAAATATTCTCATTTTTAACCTTGTTTGACGTTAATGTAAAGTAAACCGACGTAATTTAGAGATGTATCAGCGAAGGAAATACGTGTATGTCATGTAGCCGTGAAGGGGTTACAGACAATAAATTGTATTAGATCTTCTACAGAAAAAAATAATCAGTGCGTGTTACTATTGGAGATATTTTTCTGTGATGTATCCTCCTATTATAGTAAAAGCCAATGCTATTCTATCATTTCTCGCATAAGATGTTATGAACTAATGCGAATAACTCAGATGAACCTTTCGCTATATACCCGGCGCTTACCCTATCAGGTTTTAAATGTGCTGTCGCTCATGATAAGGGAATGGGTTCCATTTCAGAAGGTTGCGTTCTTTGTTTGAATTACATGGGAATGGGAACAGTGTATTTTCCATATGAATTTTAAAATTAATTGTAATCTTCGTAAAATTCGAGACGAACCAAACGATTAAAAGAATGGAAATTCATCTTCCTAATATCGATTTTCAAATACGCGTCGAATCGATCCGCAAAGTTGTCTAGAACACGAAAATTAGGAGAAAATCTTTTGTCGTCAAGGACAACTGCATTGCTGCCGGTTTCGCGAAATTATTACCCACAATAAATTGGATTTAACGTAAAACGAAAAGAAGTGAAATTGTGGCGAAAAGGATTGTCTCTGAAAAATAATCAATTTACTTTTAAAGTTACACAAACATATATATACCGAAGTAGTTTAAGTTATATCTTAAAAGCAAAATTGAACATTAAATTTCAATTAAAGTACCTTAGATTTCATTAACCAATAAAGGAAGCCAAACGGATATATTGGCGAGGAATAATTGTCATGGAGGGAGATAAATAGATGTAGATGTCTTTATTCGGGAGAAATTTAGACCATGAGGTCCATTCTTACCTATAACCCTTAAGAAAGAGAGGGAAGGAAAATGGGGTGAAATTTGGAAGGAGAGTGTGGCAGAGAGGGAGTAAGAGCAATAGGGAGGGAGAGTGAGAGGTAGTGAGGATAGTGAGAGTGAGAAGAGAGTGAGGAATGGAGGGAGAGAGTGAGTAATGAGTTTTGGAATGAAAACGTCTATATACTACATCCTAGGCTCATCTATGTTTATAGACATGTGTTCTGAATAGCACATCACAAAAAATAGAAGATTTACAAGGGTTATTAAAAATTTTAAGAAAAACCGACATGGCCAACACAGGAAGCCTAACGACGTTCAGTTCGACAGAGGTCTGTTTCAATCCTCTTCCAAGGTCCGCGGAAAAAACAAAAGAAGCATTTTCTCTTCGTCTAAACATCGAGACCTCAAATTTATAAACCCAACTTATCCTATGCGCGAATTGTTTAACCAAAGTTCATGCGACTACCCATTGTTGACGTCTTCCTCCGCACGACCGTTAAGGTGGCATTGTTGTACGTCCCAGGTGGCGCGAGGGAGAGCGCCTTGTATGTGTGTATGTGTTTACACGCGATGATGGAGCGAGATGTATCCAGCCGCGGAATACGACAACAGCGCCGCTTTCACGGTGGTGGGATGCCGGGTCACTAACGCCTTCCCGAGCGGTGACTTTGACTCCCGCGAGCGCTAACACGCGGGCACGCAGCCTATGAACAATGGCGGATTCAGCTGACGGAGACGCGTGCTTGAGTGGGAGGAGGGGATTGTAACACGGGCAGTGCACTCCGAAGCGTGACTTAACAAGTTGAAAGACGAAGCAGTGTCACGAAGCGCTTGAAGTTGTAACGTCATCGCTCTCTCTACGTGGACTGAGGCAGGTTGGCATGTCGAAGACCGAAGTAATGCCTCGAATGGCAATCTGCAGTACGAATCGAAGGAAAGAGACGCATTTTAGTTAAAATCCTATTAAGATAAAAAATCGGCGAAGAATTAAAGATAATATTCGACCATTAATAAATATAGGTTGATTTCAGCAGATTTTTCTATTTGAAATGCATTAAAAAACTAGCCTTATGCTGGCTCTTGGTTGCAGAACACTCGTCTACAAACGCTAAGAGTGGTGCATACATAAACAGCCGTTTGAAATCATCTCATTAAGTTGCAGCATTCGTCTTGACGGTCCCATTGAGCTTGTTCTGATTCAGAACGGTTCCATTGCTTACCTGTACCCGATGCAAATCAGTTGCCCGGCAACCATATGGTCGAGAGTTCGAACCTCAGAGAATTAGATGCCTGAACATTTTTGCCGACGGAAAGTGCACCGGAGCAGCCAACTCGCAAAAAACGAACATTTCGCCGAAAATTGCGAAATCGATCATTCCGAGAAGAATGTGCGACGCTTTTTACTCCTTGTCGATACGCTGGGTTGGTAACGAGTCTCGTGACGTGTCCAAGGAGAAACGACAGAGACCTAACGTGTATGCATACAAAAAAAAGAGACCGTACTATATCACGTGTCACGCGCGGCGGGAGCGACGCCGTTGGAAAGAGAGAGAAAGAGAAAAAGAGAGAAAAAACACTGCAGGGTTTTATACGTGGGCGGTTTTTTTACAAGACTGCGTGGGCAGCGAGATCGAACAGTTTTTTCTTTCCACGTCCCTCGGAGAGAAGGGAAAGGAAGAAACAAGGAGAAAAAGAAAGGGTGAGGAAGGAGGAGAGGGAGGAGGAGAGGAAGGAGGATAGGAAGGAGGAGGAGAGGAAGGAAGAGGAAAGGAAGGAGGAGGAAAGGAAGGAGGAGAGGAAGGAGGAGAGGGGAGGAAAGGAGGAGGTGGACCGGAGCTGGATGGAAACCGCGCCCACCTCCAGGTGACCTTATACGGACAGGGGACTCTTGTCTGGTGCAGAGAGGGAGGAGTGGGAGTGTAGTAGGGGTAGAGAGGGAGGAGTGTGGGAGGAGTAGAGAGGGAGAGGAAAAAGTGAGAGAGGGAGGGAGAGAGGAAAGGGTCGAGAGAGGCAGTGAGGGAAGGAGTAGGATAAAGGGAAGGCGTGAGGAAGGAGGAGAGGGAGGAGGTGGAGGGTGATGGTGGAGGTGGATAAAGAGGGAGGGGAAGGGAGGTCGGGAGGGAGAGGGAAAGGAGAGAGGCAGGGAAGGCGGGAGGAAGAGAGGGAGGGAGTTGAGAGATAGGAAGAGAGAGAGAGTAGAGAGATAGGAAGAGCGGTAGGGAGAAAGAATGAAGATGAAAGGAGAAAATGAGAGAATGGAGAAACGGAGTATGAGAGAAAGGGAGGGTAGAAAGAGGAATAATGAGGGGAAGGAAGTAGGACTGTACTATAAATGACGTCACCCATAGACCTGACATCACCAAGATCGCGACCATAAAGGGGAAAATGGGGTGGAGTGGATCTGGTAGAGAGTGACGAAGGAAGAGAGGAGAGAGAGAGAGAGGCGGGAAGGAGAAGGGAGGCCAGGAGACTGTGACGAGCCCCATGGGGTTACGAATAGAGGCATTATGGGATTGGAGAGAGAGAGAGGTAGGTGGTGAGAGAGGTAGGTGGTGACTGAGTATAACGGAGGAGGTTATGGAGAGGCAAAGGTGTGGGAGGGATGAGAGAAAGAGAGACGGAAAGTTGGAAGAGAATGGGAGGCGGAGGGAGTCGCGATTTGAGGATTATGTGGGATGGGTCGACACTATAATGGGATTGCATGAGGACATGGCGATGAGGGAAAACAATATCATGAAATTGATTGAAGTCCCGGTGACCTACCTTGACCTCTTTACGGACGAAAGAGTGGCATTTTTAGGGGGATGTGCACAAAAAAGAACCATATCGCCAAACGGGTCTGGATGAAAAAATCAATTTCCGCTAGAATACATTTGTCGAGGATTAAAAGTCTATCTTCAACCACTTTCGAAAATGAAGTAGCCAGCTAAGCTAGTGGCTAGCATCATAAAAATAGCTTAGGTGACTGATGTAGCCAAAAAATGGTTGAGTATACTACGCACAAATATTGAATTATCGAGCAACCGCAAGTGTTTTTTCCAACGTAAGATGATTTTGTTGAGCGTGTATTTTTAGAAGGAACGGCAGGAGAGCTTCCGCTGAGGACTACTTCGGATTTGGAATTTGGATCAATCACTGTACCATACACTCTGCTGTACATGATTACTCTTTGAAATTAGAGCCAATTTAGATCATAAGATATTGGTATTTTCTCACTATTTATAATCATAAAAAAAAGTTTTAGTAAAATTGAGGTATTTATAATTACAATGATTGCTTTTATTCGTCAAAATATCTCAAAAATTAAAACCGTTACACTGAAATTCAAGTTTTTACTAGCTTGAAAAGACGTTCAGAATGCTGAGTTAAATGTTTGTAAAAATCAATTATTTAGAAAACATTTCGTAAATTATGATCAGATTTATGTAACATAATATATTAATACAGTAGATGTCTCTCATCAGGATCACTCTGGATTCAGTTTAATTGATAACATAAACAGTAAACGCCATCCTTGCTTTAACTAGATTTGCTTTTGAAATCAGTGTTTCATTGCGATAATCGGCTGATGACAATAAATAGTGACAATATTAATCTCCATCTGCTGTAGAGTGATCTCTTTTTGTTTGCCAAGAAAAGGTCCTTAGATGTAAATTGACATTTCAAGAAATAATTAAGGCTGAATTTGTCAAAACCCTTTTCAGATCACTGACATCACAAATAACTTCCGGGACAGCAGGAAAAATTCAATGAGCAAGTTCAAAAGTGTTACGTTTAAAAATAAGACCAAGCATATTACACTCACGTAATAATACCTTTTACATTTCAGTCATAGTTTATAAGGGCACACACCGCAAGCAAAAATATGGATACTCAACTTTCAGAGATGCTAATTAGTAGGAAGGTAATCCGCGGCCGGCGTGGGACAAACTTTTGGGATTTAAAGGATCAACATATAAGAGACAGGATCGGTTTCTAAAAGAAATATTAGATCAAATAACATCATTCTTCTGGAGATTAACCGTATTTTCCTAAGACCCAGCGATGCGTAAGTGGATTTACGAGCTTCTGTTGACATGAAAACTTACTAAAATAAGTCGGACGCGAATCAACATCATCCGACTGGAATCACTTGGTTGGCAGGGGTAATGGAATTTCTAACGTAACAGCATTCTATGATATTATACTTTTATTCGGCTTGTGTCAAGATAATACTAACAAATTGAATACTATGAGGTCTCGTTATATGAATACGAGGACAGTGCTGCAAAGATACGTTGTCTGTAGCGTTATAACATAGTAGAGAAGGTTTTCCAAAATAAATAAGTAATGGAATCTGCTACATAGATCCCGTAAGTGGCGTTTGGTATTCCTCATTATACTCGTCAATCAAGAATCTGAATAGCAATTTAATGCATTGTTCAGTTAAAATTTATATTTTTATGATCTGGCGTCCTTTTCTTAAACTCACGTCTTAAACTGTTACGTAACTGAACTCGATCCCTCATATTACTCTGAACAAACTCATCTGTCGAGTGCTCGTGTTTATGTTACTTAGCAATTTTCAAGTCAGCAGTTTTCCGACACGCGCACTGCTCACGTCAAGCCCGCCCACCAGCACGTGGCGTCAGCCATTATAACTTACTATAAATGCTGAATCGATTTAATAAAATTATCCTTGATTAACGACTTAAGTTATCCTATGGCACGAATTATAATTAACCTGATGGAGTGATTTGATTATTGCACTCATATTTTACGAAATGATACTGGATTTTTGTCCCCTAAGTCGACAAATCAGTAGTTATTTATTCTCGGTTAGTGTTAGATATATTAATTTACAATAAACTATTATGCTAGTGTATTCGAATATCTATAATGCACTGATATTTTTCGAATCATCCTAAGTAATAAAATTCCTCATATTTAAAGACATGTAATAACGGAAATGTTCGAATCATACTGTATTGTTATGCTCATTCAAAAGGTATTTAGTTAGTTTTAATCAATAAATACATTGAGCTTATAAATGCAATCAATGAATTTAAGTGCCAAGTTCTTCTCATTTCAAAAATATATTTAAATGAATTATACTCACACCTTTCTTCGCTTTGAATCCAATTTAAATAGCGTTTCAAATCTCAATATCCTTTTAATAGAGAGGATGATAGTAACGTATTCTATATAT
The DNA here is from genome assembly GCA_028673005.1 of Tanypteryx hageni. Taxonomy (NCBI): domain Eukaryota; kingdom Metazoa; phylum Arthropoda; class Insecta; order Odonata; family Petaluridae; genus Tanypteryx; species Tanypteryx hageni. The sequence goes on along the minus strand of CM054114.1, from coordinate 61,909,993 downwards.
GTATCGAAAACAACTAGTTTCATCTCTAAATCTATACGTAGGTATTTTACTAGTATAAAATGTAAACATCTTTTGTATGGATAATTTCCCGAGTTTGTTTTTATCGCAATGACGAATAGGACGTGGCTATAATTATACTGTTACCGTAGGGATTAGCGGTTATCAATCTCACTTGCGTTAACGGGATTGATGTTTATATACATTATCACTAAGATCACCGATTACTATAAATTTCTTACAAGGAACTACCGAAACGTGAAATATTTTAATGCATGTTCTTATGGTATCTATGAAAGTATTTAATGCAAAGTCGTCAATACATTTATATGTTGGTATTAATTTAGTGTAGACTATTCATCTCCTACTAAAAACATTACGTATCATTTCGTTAACATAACATCTATAGCTACAAAAACCAGTTATTTAATGAATGAATGAATGAATTAGGTATACAGAAATATAAGCAATACCAGAAAACTTATTTGGCTCACATATGCAAATTTCCCAAATTAATTTCCAATTAAATGTGCTGTCATCCATTGAAGATGAATTTTAACCAAGGAAAGCTGTACACGGTTTTTCGCCTATTTGATTTACTATAAATTGGATTGCAGCCAGGTTACGAGTACGGTAAATAATTCTTGTTCTGAACCCACACTTCAATAATTTCTTTACCACTTCCTTCCTACCGCGATTAGTCTTTTGACGCACGGTCTATTATCTCTGTAGAGATATGAAATTCAATGTTTTCGCGAAAATTTTTCATCCGTGGAAAAATAAAAACTTCTCGCGCTCCCCTACGCAGTTTGGAACCGTTGAAGTCCAATTCCTCCGGAGAGGACGGATAGAGGAAACATCACCAAGAACACCCGTTGCCAATGTTACGCACGTCCCGCGATATTGAATCCTCGCACATGACAACGTTAACATAACAAGTGAACTCATGCGAGGAGGATATTTCATCTCCACCCGACCACTATGCCTAGTATCTATTTTGGTTGTATATAACAAAGTATGTATGCATGCACAGATACATACATATACTATATATATATATGAGCGCGAGAAGTGGCAACAAGGTGTTGATGGATGCCCAGTAGACACCAAGTTCAGGACCAAGTTGATAAGCTGCACACACAAAAACGTAAGTTTCTTCTTCTTCAGCGATCCACTGAATGGATAAACTGCGGAACGTTGAAACAACATTGGTATTTCCGGTGGCCAGCACATGACTTTCTGATAGCAAAAATTGAGAGTGAACGGAATAACCTAGTGAGGTATACGACGCCTCATTTGAAAGACTAAGGCTTGCGGTCACTTATCTCGAAAGTACCTTGAGTTTGATTGAAATTATTAACGAGCAATGCGAGAATGAAAAATTCTTAACTGTGAACCCGGGGCAAAGATCTACTAAAAATATTTTGAAGAATTTGTTTGTTTGTTTGGGCATTTATAACGCAACAACTACAGAACGTACAAGCAAGATGAAGGTGCCATTCTAACATTCTAAGTTAAGAAAAATGGAAATGTTTTAAAGCGATTTGGACTACATTTTTCATTTTAAAAATGTTTTTCTCTTTTAATTTTTTTCCCATTTAAATAACATGGGAATGAACGTATTGTTGGATTGACAATCTACTTGACAACCGTTATAAACAATATCTAATATTAACTAAAAAAATAATATATATCTAATATAAACTAAAGTAGGGAAAAAAGAAACGCTAAGGTTATTCAAAGAAGGGCAACCACAAAAAAAAACTATAAATCTGGCTAATTATTTCAAAAGGTAAGTGGAAGAGAGTTTTAATGTGCACTTTTAAGTGCTTTCGTTCTCTAAAAACTTCTTATGTATTCTACATATTCTCTATACTTTAGTAGACAGTGAAATATGTTTTTCATTAACATTGAAAATACATTAAGTGAAAGATATTTCAGAAGATAAAATAAGAAAACTTCTATAATATTATTTAATTTAGACCAACATTTATAATCGTTAACTCTTCCTCCCTTGAACATCTATATGTACGATTTGCTTTCCTTTCAATTGAACATTTGTATGCATTAATTAAGCCAATTATTCTTATTAGAATATAATTCATACAAATTAGAACCACAAAATTAGCCTTTGCATGGGATAACATATGGGTAAGCTAAATTTGAATATATCTTCAAATGTGTTTCCACCGGTTGCATCCCTATAGCATGTAATTTATGCTTAAGTTTTTAATGTATCTGAGATTCATGACCACATAATATCATGCAGTTTCTTCCAATGGGACTTAATTCCAGTGAAATCAACTATTTTTAAAAGTGACTCCATCGATTTTTTATTATGATTATTTGATAAAAATACAGTCGCCAAATATATCGATAAAGGACGCAGGAATAATTTATTTATTTGGGCAATAGATGGGAAGACAAGAAATATTGCATACCATTAAGCACTAACAATAAAAATTAACTTGGTTTCATTACTTGGTTTTATTCACAAATCTTCCTCGATATTTTTTTTTACTTAAAAACCCGAGCAACGCCGGGTAATTTCAGCTAGTCTATTAATAAAAGCCTTACTCTGTGCCTAACGCTGACGTCATTAATGACACTTTTAACGCGTTTTTAACAAACTTCCTGATTAGGTAGAAGTTTGAAATTTTGCGGGAATGTTAGATTCAGATATAAAAATTAAATGCGAAAAAGACCTGGTGTTTGATTACAGGGAGCGATTTCCATTTCCCATAAGATAGCACGTAAAAATCGACTTTTTAAAGTGCAGGCTTTTATTCTTTTGAAAATTAAAATTAGAAAAAATTGACGTGCGATCTTCGAATTTGGACTGTTTAGGAAAATTAATGAAGTTTCTTATTCTATTCATCTTTTTCCGCATACCGTTCGAAATCTCACATAATAAACATTTAAATCGCATATTTAAAGAAAATATCGGCTTTTAAACGGGATGGTGCCTTACCAACCACTTCATTTTTTAACTTCGAAAATCAATTGTTGTCTCAACCAGCGTACATTTAATATATACGAGTGCAACAATTGCCTTAAATTATCGTAGGATGTTTCGCGAAATTACGTAAGGAGATGGAGGGAGAGAGGGACAGCGAGAGGGAGGGAGGGAATATGATAATTTATTTATTATAAATGTATAAGGAAAGCGTGCTTTGAATAGTTTAATACGTGAGAGAGAGGAGAGAGAGGATGAGAGAGAGGAGAGAGAGGATGAGAGAGAGGAAGAAAGAAAGGAGAGGGACGGGGGGAGAGAAAGAGTGGAGAGAGACAGAGGAGGGAGATAGACAGAGAGAGAGACAGAGGAGGGAGAGGGAGAGAGACAGAGAAGGGAGAGGGAGGGAGACAGAAAAGAAAGAGATAGATATATATAGTCTTCATTAGAACGAGATTGAGACTAGGTAGTCTATTTTTCCAAAGCAGGAGAGAGAGAGAGAGGGAGGGTGGATGGAGGAAGGATGGGAGAGAGAAAGAGATAAAAGGAGGAAGACTGGGATCTTCCTTAAGTTCAAAACTTAATCCACGCATACCCGTCATATTTGACAGGCAATTACCCTAGTGTATGTGTGTGTGTGTGTATATATATATATATATATATATATATATATGTATGTATGTATGTATGTATGTATGTATGTATGTATGTATGTGTATTTGTTTGTGTCATTTTTATATGCAGTATCTATAGCACCCGAGAAAAGTAGGAGCTTCAAGGGAAAAAATTTATAAATAACCAAACAGATGTACCAAATATTTGCCCGCACAACCACACCGAACCTTGATCGACAAATTCCCCCTCTATAGGGCTAAAGAAATAAAAGATCTCGTGAGAGTGTTTTCCTAGTATTTTCCGATGGAGAAGCGGTGTTCGTTTTTTCTCCTTCGAAGATGACAGTCGTCGACAGCTGCCAAATAAAGGCGTCCGTATCGTCGAGAAGCCCAGATGGAACGGGGAAAGAAGAGAGAGGTTCGCGTATTGAGCGTTGTGAATCGCGGCCATGAGCCTCCTCCCGTTTTATTTTTATTAGCGGAAAAATGTTACGGATGGCTAGAACGGAGCAGGTAAACACAGGCTATACGTTGCCATTTTGGATCGGCGGTTTCTTTCCACGCTCTGCGAAACTTCCAGCGGGAAACTGTTTTACGAAGAAATCTTCGCGGAGAATATAGGCATATATTGTATTATGTTTCCCTTGAACTTTTTCGAGGAACGTTTCACATCAATTTAAATGAGTTACCATTTACGATCTGATGGAGATATTGAAACGGCTCATGAAAACAGATGAACGTTAAGTAATCTGGGATATCCTTCAAAGAGTTAGAAAAAAAAGGCTGAAAAATAAATGCGCGCACCCTACAAACGCTGCCTTTCTTACTCCATAGAAAAAATTTACGAAACAAAATTTGATCAAAAAGGCAACAATAGCTATCCCGAGCGAAAAATGCGCGCCAAAAATTAAAACAAAGGAATAACCGTAAAGACAGACGAGTTCGTAGACGCTGAAGGGGAAAAATCTGAATTTCGCAACGCGAAAAGGGACTTGGCCAAATAAATGTGCCGGAGATTTCGTGAGGCGAAAGCGTTAGGAGCGCATATGAAAACAAAAGACGAAACGAAGGGAAGAAGTGCATAAAAAGGAACTGTGGGCGTCTACAGGGGCATGTGTTTACTTACGCCGTGAAATTCAGATTCATCATTTATTCCGGGAATATTATTGTCGTGCGTTAAATCGAGTAAAACACTAAAGACGGAGTTTGTATAATATGTGTCGAAAAATGAAAAAATAAATAAATAAATATAGAAGATGGTCCTAAAGTTCTTCTACACTGGAGAAATTAACAAAATTTATTTTTTATATTCATTATCAAAGAGGATTGTTTGATGCGCAATAATTAAAAGCACTGTTTTCTTCTGCTGGACTTTGCGGGCACGGAATGCTTCATACGTAGCTAAGTTTATTTTAAATATGTAACATTCAAAATTAATTAAGTTACTTTCTCAAGTGTGAAAGGACTTTTGGGCCACCCTGAACTTGCACTTCATGTATATGTATATATATATATATATATACACACACACACACACACACACACACACATATATATAACAAAATGATGAATTGAACATGTTTGGTAGGTTAAGAATGGTCCAAAAAGTTACCGACCGCAGATGTCTCGAGGTAGTGGTTGAGATGAAAGGGAATACGGGTGGTTTCATGACGCTCATTTTGGCCGTGATTGCGGGAAGGTTAAGAAATAGGAGAGGAGTAGGAGGGAGAAGTGCAGGATAGGACGTGTGGCAGAGGGTGCAGGGAATGGGATGGGTGAACACACTTTCGGAGCGAGAGAGAATGGGAAGTTGGGACGATTTAGGATAGCGGACGGAGAGAGAGTAGCGGGAAGAGAGGTATAGAGAGCGAGGTTAGAGAGAGAGAGAGAGAGGGACATATGCAGAAGTTTGAAGCAGTATGGTGGTTGAAGGAGATAAAATGAGATTGCTTCGGGGAGGGAGTCCGGTTCTCGCACTTGGTGGGCTTAAAGGGTGATATGGAGAAACACAGAAGAATACGGGAGAAAGAGAGAGGTAGAAGATACAGAGAGAAGAGAAAGGAGGGGGAAAGAAAGAGGTGAAAGACGGAGAGAGGGAGATAGTAGAGAGAAAGAGGATTGAGGACACGAAGAGAAGATAGAGGAAAAGGCTCTCTTCCTGCTCTAGGAAGAAGTGTAAAGACGAAGGAAAATATAAGATAAAAGAGGTAAAGAAAAAGTGAGGAGAAATATAAGAGAAAGGAGATAGAGTAAGAAGAGAGGAAAAAGAGGGAGAAGGTAAATATAGAAATGACGAAAAAATAGATGAAAGACAGGTGGTGGGAAAAGAGTAAGGAAGTAGATAGAGAGGGAGAGAAAGAAAAGTCAAGGATGATTAGGATGAGAATGAAAGGGAAGAAGGAAGGAGAAGAGAGGTGTGATAATATAAATATAGAGAATGAGCATGTACGGGAGAAAGATAGATTTTCGGCCCATGTTGACAGAGTGGAGGGTTTGGTGAAGAATGCTCATATTACGGTTTTTAGATAAACGTATACGGTGAGAGAAGTAGAAGTAGAAAATAGGTGTGGGTGAGCTATCACTCAATATCGAAGGACTGAAAAAGGGAATATGGATTTATAGTTAAAAACAGGGAATTACCAAGCACACCTTATTTGCTTGAATTCAATGGGCAACCTATAGTAAAGATTATCTCCATAATACCACGGAGAAGATTTGTCTTAGAAACTCGATAATGAAATGCCTTGAGTAATGAAATAGTATTACAATCCAAAATGAATTCTCCTGTGCAGTTTTATGGTGTTAACAATATCGAAAGAGAAATATTATCTCCCTAGACCTCGAAATAGCGACCTCAGATGAAAGAGTGAGTAGAATCAGAGAAATAAGATGGGATTAAACGTAAACCTCCTCTAAGGAAGGAAACGTGGGAAGTTTTAAACGATTAGCAAGAATATGAAATTCCGAACTCGACGTAAGAAAAACTGTTGTTTAGGTTCATTTTATGATCGATAGGCGCATTACTATGAGGGATAAAGACAATATCGACTTAACCATAGTTTTCCTACAGGTGTGCCGCGGTGCAGTGGCGAGCCGTCAGACATGAACGGGTGTGACAAGGAATTTAAAAAAAGCCACGCTTTTTGAACATTCGCGGAGAAATAACAGAACACGGGGGAAGGGCGAGCGCGCGATCCGTCTTAATTTTCGAATTAACTATCGGTGTGGGAGTTGTGAGACGTGAAAACATACCGTTGGCCACGTTCTGGCATTGCAAATAAGTAAGTATCCACTAGCCTACGGCAATCCTATTTCAATTTTTTGCTATTTTCGAGAACCCACTTATGCAATTAAAATTTTCAAGTACTAAAAAAGGGAAAAGAAGAGGTCTGAGAGCGGTTGAAGACGAGTTCCGAGATACCACGGTCTTCATTTCCTGCCAGAATAAAGCGACTCTGTGCTCTGAGTGAGACAAGATAAGATCTCACATTGAGGATGTAAGCGTGTGTTTTTAAGTCGGAAGAGGGGAAGGATAGAAAGATGGGAGCGGTGCGCCGCCAATATTTTTTATCTGCGTGTGCCGTGGAATGAAAAAGGTTGGGAAACGATAACTTAAGCAACGGTTTTCTGGAAATGAAATGGCTGATTGAAGAGACTCCAGACAATCGAAAACCTGATCTAGGACGGAAACTGGTAGATTCCGAGCGTAAGTATCGCATTTTATGAGAACGTTGAATGACAAATTCTAAAGAAGACTAACACAATGAAATAAGCTTATGTGAGCTATGTTAATGCGAAAAAAGAAATCAACTTTCATGAAATCATATTATTTTTCACAAGGAGAAGATACGGCTGAAGAAATTTTTCTAATAGGAGAATGCTAGGGAAGACGTTCCATCGAAAATAGGAAGAGCAAGTAGGAGTTAAGAAAGGCAAGGATAAAAGGAAGAATGGGAGAAGGCAAGTGGAAGTTTTTCGAAAGAGGGTAGAGTAAGGAGAATTGGAAGAAGAAAGATTTTCGGGAGGGCTTGGAGTCTCCATCTGGCGAGAGTAGAAGGGAACGTTGAACGAGGTAAGCTCGGAGGAGGTTGGCGATGGGAGGAGGGAGCGAAGAAGGGGAGAAGAGTTGCATAGCGTGGAATGTTCTGCAGACGGCGGGAAGTTTCCGTTGGAGGTTTAAAGGTCTTTGGGCCTCCGACGAAAAGAGGTTTTATCATCTCTGTCGCGATTCTGCGAAATTAAAACGTGGAGCGGAGCGGAGATACGTTCGAAGTAAGTTGAGGAAAACGGAGCAGGTGACCCGGAGTGGGGAGGGATAACGCGTTGACGACATTTCTGCGGGAATCACCTGCGGAAATTGAGAAAGTTTATTGAATAATAATCGAGAAGAGAAATATTTGATACCGACGCCGACGTTTCCCCGATGTGCGGTCGAAAGGAGTTTTGCCGAATTTCACGAGAATAAATTATCCTAGAATGCGGCTGAACACGTCACATTCCTTACGCTCCATCTTTTACGAAAAAGAGAGGCCCGTCATAAAAACGACCGATTTTCGTATGATTTAATTTTTGGAAGATTCATGCAATAGTATTTCTATAAAGTTCCGTATTCATTTCGACGGAGCTTGAATATTTTGTCTTTTTTAGGATCTCATAACAACTAAAAGAGAGTTTTTGAGAGTAAAGAATGATTTTAAATAAACGACAGAAATAGCAGACGTGTTAAAAAAACAGTGCATTTAAGATTACGAAAATGTCAATATATACATATATATTGCGCAGAAGCAGAAAGTTGGAGTGATAATAACCACTTGCACTCTCCACAGAATTCTATGTCCACCAAGACTTTCAAAATTCATTTTATGCTATTTCGATTACATTAAAATTATTTTGAAATAGTACAGGGCGCTCGGGATTATTAAAATTTGAAGGAAACAAACGACAGGCGATGATAATCCTTATTTACTCCATTTGACACTCCGCAACAGTTTGCTGCATCACCAACCGATCTTTCGATATTCCGACTCCCGCTCGCCTTCTCGCAAGCAAACAAATGCTCGAATAAATATCCCCGCAGGATGGGGGAAAATATAATAAATTTGAAAATGTCGAAATATGCACAGTCTAAGGTTTTCTCCCTGCCGTTTGTTTACGCGGTCATTTTTCGTCGCCAGAGCCGAGATGCCGGATGTATTGCTTTACAGCCGTCATCGAAAAAGCAAATTATTATTCAGTTGACATGCTGTATTCGTTTTCTTTTTCTGGTTTCCTCTTTCCTCGGAGCACTAAACCATCGCATTTCACAATGGAATAGTTGCTTTCTGATACAGTCGGGATCATTGTTCAGTCCATGTTAATGTTAACCAAGGGGTTATATGTGAAGAATGCCTTTAAATCGCTTCTTTAAAATATTTCAAGCCAGCTATAGTGACGCTTGTATATCGTCTAACGCATGCGGCACCCGAGAGCGTTATGATTATGATGATTAAAATGAGAATTAACACAAATTCATATCGTATGCATTAAAATTATGACAATAAAACTAAAATCCTAATTTAGACGTAATAATATACCATAAAATCTCTAGTTAACGTCCGATTTAAAGTCTTATGTAACCCGCCGAAGCACCGACAACTTGCAATGCGGCCCACCGAGGAATCGCAACCACCAATGCAGCCCGTCAGGTAGAGAAGGTTGTTCACCATTGGTATAATGGTTCATATAAACTGTGATGTAAGTTGATCGGGAAGGAAATTGCGACAAACTTCCAAGAAACGACTAATAATGATCAACCCAAAATGAATTGTCGAGATCACATAGTGAATAGAATCGCAACGTTAATTATCACAGATCCAATAACGGCCAAACTGTAGATAAAACGAGCTGCGCATTTCAGCAAATAACCAGTAAACCTCAGGTGTATGCAGAACAGTTGATTCAAAAAATTTATAAACAACGATCAAAGAATCGCCGTTGAGAACGGTTGTTTTTAGCGGAAATGCGCATCTGGCGTTACCCACTGATTAACGACTATTGAAGTCATTTTAATTATCAAATAAAAGTCACATGTGAGCATAGAGAGTAAGAGGAAATCCAAATTTTCTAATTCGGTTGGAATATAATGTTTTCAATTTTATGCTGCAATGGATAAATCTCTTCTTTATAATCATAGGTGCTGGGAAAGACGAAATTACGTATTTCATAAAAGTATTTTCGCCATCAAATATTCTGCAATATCAAAATGATAGCCTCGACGTAAATAATGACATTTTTCGGAAAGAATAGCAATAAGTAGCGATTACGCATTCCAGTATACATTTGTTCCATCCTCGTAAGGAAGCTCGAGTCTTTTAATTTTCTTAGGCCCATTCGTTTGAGCTTTGGTGCCATGATGGTCAACATTGAGGAGAACAAACATGGTTTTTAAATATCCCTCGTATATACCCGTAAAATAACTCGGAAAACTTTGAGTCACCGTTATTTTTAAAATGAAAGAAAAAGACTCGCATCATTCACGCGGTCGCGAGAAAGACAAGCGAAGACAAAAAAATTTTCGAGCACTTTTGTCAGGCTATAAACATTCGCATAATCAAAAAGGCGAAGCGATTTTCTTTCTGAAGCGAAGGTGAGAATTATATCTCGTGAAAATTCTGTTTAGAACGAGAGAGAGAGAACAAAGAGAGAGGGAGATGGGAGAAAGAGAGAGGGAAGAGAGGGGAAAAGAGCGAAGAAGGCTTTACAAGAAGCTCCGTCAGTTGACGAAGGAAAGAATTGGAATGGTTGGAAGGGAAGGAGAGTTACGAGGAAAATGAGAGAGGAGAATGAGGAATTTTGAGGGGTGGGAATACAAGAGAGAGAGAGTTTAAGGGGAGGTGAAGCATGGTAAAAAGGGATGACTTGACGATGAAGGAGGAAGTGTTGGCGCGGAGGTTAAGATAAAGGCACCTCTAGCGAAGTGAGGGAATGAAGAGGGAGAACGAGTTTGGAGAACACGCTAGAAGATGGATAACACGTTAAGGCAGGGGTGCCCAATCTGCGATCCGCGGGTCGGATGCGGCCCTCTTAGCAACTTTATGCGGCCCACCACCAGTGTTTCGTAGCTTTCCAAATTTCTTTAATTTCCATTTTGATTTACCTACCAAATGTCATTTTATATCCAGCAAATCCTGTTAAAATGTCTAGTATTAAACTAAGATCCCCTAATAGATATTTCTCAATTCAAATAAGTTCTTTCTAATTTTGTTTTTGATCTTTTTTCAAAGGTATTTCTAAGAGAGAATTCCATCGTGATTCTTAAAATTGTAATGTTAATCCTTAAAACCTAATTTTAACTTGATTTTCATCCATATGGTGGCTTGGAATATCTAATTAACTCCCTATTTAACTTTAATCCAGTCAGCCGAAGCATTGAAAATTTCTAATGCTACCCACCGAAGGCTTCACTGCCACCAACTTCTGCCCACCAAGGAGAAAAGGTTGCCCACCTCTGAGTTAAGGGGATATAGACACAGAGTAAAATGGAAAAGTGGTAAGATGGAAATAGAGAAAGGGAGATACATCCAAAGAAAGAGGAAAGGAGGAAGAGAGGAGATAGAGAGAGAGATGGAGTGGAGAAAGAGAGAGGTGGGTGAAGGAGAGAACCAGGAGGGTGGGTTAAGCCATTGTTGAAGTGTGAAGGAGGCAGCGCAGATATCGTGTTTCAAACCCTACTCTCATACTCTACTCCTCCCCAGTGTGAGGGCGTGTACTCCTATGGATTTCACACCTTCTGACACTGCTGCCTGGGGCGCCTAAAAAGTGTTTGTGCATTGCAGGCGGCAAGTTAGGAAAAGAAGAATCGAGGGATCGAAAGAAAAGGACGGACATATCCAATAATTAATAATATGTGATAATTCGAGCGAACTGCCTTAACGCTGAATAAAATCTTCTGAGACTGTAGTGAGGAAAACAAGAGCAAACCACTCGGAGTAGACGAAAAATGACTTCCGATCGAAATTTATTTGCAATTTCGGAAACGCGATATATGATGTATCCTGGAATGGGAACGAAACTGTTGGACATTAAAGTCAGCACATGCGGTGGTTCACAAAAAACCATGCATCCAGTCATCACCGCCAAAGCCTTCGCCCCCATATATTATTTCTTTTAGTTAATATTAGGGATTGTTTATAACGGTTGTCAAGTAGATTGTTAATCCAACAATACGTTCATTCCCATGTTATTTAAATGGGAAAAAAATTAAAAGAGAAAAACATTCTAAAAATGAAAAATGTAGTTCAAATCGCATTAAGAACATTTTCATTTCTCTTAACTTTTATTGCGGTTAAAATGGTACCTTTATCCAGCTTGTATGTTCTGTAGTTGTTGGGTTATAAATGCACAAACAAACAAACAAATTCTTCAAAATATTTAGAGATAAGTCAATCCGGCTCACAGTTTTCCTTTCCTAATTTTTTCGACCAAAATAATTACCCTTTATCTGAAAAACATCAACGAATCTGGCTCGACAAAGGCGCTTGGACTGGTAGTGTGTATAACGTTCCATATTGGGCTCATAGGTTCGAATCCTGACGAGGGTGCAGTCGTATTAGTTCGTCTTTGTTACTGCCATTACCCAAGTTAAAAAAGGCTGTCAAGCTTGGTAAAACCGATTACTTAGAATAAATAATAAAAAGCAGTTCCAAAAGCAGTATTATCATTTAGCTGAGCGCAATGAGTGGACCTAATGAGCAAAGACTAAGCAGCCGTTATCGGTGGAAATTCAAAATCCTTAAACCCCAACAAATTATCCCTATCTATGGCTAAACTGTAGATGGACTTTTTATCGTGCTTTTAATTTCTTTTATTTTGTTTCGGCAAAGAAATCCCTCACTGCTCTAACCTTAAGAAAAAGAAAATCGACTGGCCAACCTCAAAAAAAAAAATGTTTACTTCGCATTTGAAGCCGGCCTCCACAAAAGAATGCGCCAAAACTGCTGAAAACCCAACGGAGAGGATTCCTTTCGAATTTAATTCATGCATGCGACCTGATTTTTAGACCCTCGACTCCCGGGACGAATAAAATGAAATGTTTCGATTTCGGCCCACCTCCGTCAATTATATTTCCATGCGACGGAGAATATGAAAATCCTCGGACCGATTTGAAAGGCAGATTCATCGAACCGTGCTCGTTTCTGCATTCGATATGTTCCTCGGGCGTGCAAAAATAATATCCGCGAGAGAAAGAGGGTGGGAGAGAGAGAGAGCGAGAGAGGAGAGAGAGAGAGAGAGAGAGAGAGAGAGAGACAGAATATGGGGAAACCGCGCGGAAGAATTCCTTTTATTTCCCGATCTGAGACGAAGCGAGATAAACGTCCGCGGGAAAAAGGGTTTTGAAAACTTTCCCTCCCTCCCTCCTTCAGAGATATCCGCGTTCATTAGTATGAATGCATCCCCACAAATCTCGATTGAACTATTAAAACTGCCTTTCCTTTCTTTTAATTTTATAAACGACCCAGGAAAAGTAATTAAGGGGAACGGCTGTTGCGATGTATTAGACGCGTGGAAAATCTTCCTCCTCCTCAACTGCTCCGGCCCATCCTTCTTCTTAAAAGTTAGGCTAATTAGCGATCGTATGAGAGATAGCTTAGCGGAGATCGAAGAAGGAAACCCCCTTTTGGGAGGTCGCTAAGCTACGCCGTGTTTTTCTCCCATCTCTCCCTGAGGCGAGGGCACGGAGATAAGAGTGAGATAGAGGGGAAAAAAGGAATTTCGGAATATTTGCAAGAAAATCGGGAGGATGTTGCTATGGCGACGTATAAAGTGTATCTCTAGGAAAATTGGTTGGTCTCCTCGAAGAATGATCGGGAGGAACATACAGTACTGGGGGAGGGAGAGAGGGGACGAGAATAATAATAATAAAATTAGATAATTTTTTCCGGTGTAATTACGGGCATGGCGAAATATATCGAAATTGCGACAGAAATGCATTCCGAGAGGAATTTACGGGGGAGGACAGTCCGTAGCAAACTGAATCGAAAACAAAATCGATCGAATCGCATTTGAGATACTAATGCTTAGTAATATTTTACGATGAAGACATGGGTGCGGTACGGAATTGATAGTCTGTAGTAATAAAGGAGATATGACAGGATTTTTGGGTTATGCAGTAGAATACACACAACCACATATTTAATGTATGTGGTGCAGTGGGAGAATTATCGAGCTCACCCCGTAGTTGAAATCAAATTGACAAGATATGTCTCGCTATAAACTACTTTTGTATGAAGATAACGTCGGCATATTTGTAACTAAAATACCCGTCTGGTTTAAAAAAACTATTTGAGAGACATATTTAGTCGATTTATCCGATTAATCTGTGTTAAAATCATAAAAATATGCATATTTAAAAAATGAGATAAAGTACCCTCTTATAAATAACGAAATTCAAATTATGGAATAACTGTTTCCACTCAAACATCGTGTGCTATCGAAAAAACTTATGGAGCTGACCTTATGGCGGGAATCCAATTTATAATTTACACAGATTCAAACCATTTGTTTCTTAATCAATAGTGATGGACAGAAGTTTAAAAATTTGTCAGGCGAATACAACAATTAATTATACAGAACTCATTCCGTATTTATTGGCGAATAGGAGGTAGCTACGCATTCGGCAACCTACGGCTCCCAAGAGCGCTTTATGCGGGCCGCGAAGCTGTAATAAGAAAAAGTTCTGGAAAATTTCATATGGGCAATTCAATATTTTTTCAGTAAAATGACGGTCTCAAAACTTTTTCTGGTGAAGTTTTAACGCTAGTAAATTACGTAGACTTGATTTTCACTTATATGGGACCACAGAAACTCGAGGTAACTTCTGATTTATTCACTCACCCGGCCCACCGAGGAGTTCCTGATTACCAATGCGGCCTTCCAAAGCATTCAAAACTGTGAATGTCACAAGCCATGCAGAAAAGGTTCCTAACCCGTCCTATAGTATTACGATAAACTTGTGTCCGCTGCTCGTTATATTTAAAAAATAACCTTGTTTATCATCTAGCATGCCTTTCAAGAATTTATTGGATTAAGACTTCTGCAATTTGGCATCGTACCCTCTTGACTTTGTGTAAATAAGTACCTAGCAGCTTTTTAGCTTTTATAGTTTCACTTTGGCTTCTGTAAGCCGTCCGTCTGCGCACTTAAATAGAAATTATGACGAAACTGTAAATGATAGAGCTGATAATTGGAGTGTAGATTTCTGTACTGCTGCCATTTGTTTTTCATTAGATTTGGGTTTTGAAAATATCCAGGCTCGGATAGGGGACCATTATTTTTTTAAATATCACCGCAAGCATAAAAGATGGAAAGTTCAAATTTTGAGCGTACATTTGCACTTTGATGTCACTTACAAATGAGGTTCTAGTGACCGAAAATGTGGTAGTATAAACATAAAAATAAATAAAGATACAAAAAATTTACCCATATAACAACGTAGATTCCAAATTTTTCTCAGTTTCTCAATTGGTTAACGAGAGAAATCTTCATAACGAAAGAGAACACAAAGTATTGCCGAATTGATTAAGAGAAGAAAAAACGCGCTAATTTTATCCATGCTAATGAATAACACTCTAATTGTTTCTATTCGCTACCTAATACCATTTCCGATTTTGTCTTCCATAACTTTTAAATTTCATCTCATTTAAAATACCGCCCTAGCATTCTTTATTCACTCTTTGTCATAAGAGGTTTATACAAACGTAGCCTTGTCTATTTTAATACAGTCGTCCCTTGCGCAACGCGGAGGCTACGTTTTTAAAGAGGCCGTGTTGAGTAAAAACTCGTTGAGCAATTTAACATCTCAAAACATTAAATCACGCTTTCGTAAAAGCCACGAGCATTTCTGCGTCATGCAGATACGTAAAATACGGTATTCATCCAATGCCGGACGACATAATTTAATTTGATGCAAAAATAAATTCAATTAGTAAATTAGTGTCAAATTTTATAGCGCATAATAAAATCCGCGTACGAGAAACCTGCTTTGTACAAGGGATTACTATCTCTATTATATTGTATGTACAAGGTGAGGTGACACTTGCCAAGCGCAGATAGTTTTCAAAACCTTCTGTAGAGGGCGTGGAGTAACAATGGAGTGCTGCATCCTGGCGGAACACATTATAACTAATAGAAGTCGTGTTCAGCTTATAAATGTACTAGTAGTTGGTGCTTGCATACTGCAAGCATTTCATCTCACCTTGAAAAAACATTAACTTTTCAAGGAGATGTTTCATCATGAGGAATATTTCTTTAATTATAAAGATTTCTCCTCAGGATCGGTTTTCGTTTTTTCATTATGGAATAATAATGGATTTAAACAATCACTAATTTTTACAATTTTAGGAATATTATACTTTTCCCACATTCGGTTAATAATGCCACACATTTCTACCAAATTTTAAATTTATAGCACAATTAGAAGTGAAATTACATTTTTCTAAATGTTTAAATTTAAATAATTTTTAACGGACGCAATTACAAATTCATGGATACACTGAAATGTTTTTTCTTTAAATAGATTAAACTCTAATTAACTTAAAAATTTCAGCTCTCTAACTCGCCCCGTAGTATATAATACTCTACCTATTTGTTTAAATTTTAGGAATTTTTAACTGCCAAACAAATTAAAATATCAAAATTTCTATAATCTCTATTCCGTTATTTTACAAATCCTACCCCTAGAAATAATTTCAGCTCCGTAGCACATTTGGAAATACATAATCCTAGAAATTTTGTTTAAACAATTCCAAATTTTTAGCGGCCGCATTGTTGCACTTTTCCAAGATTTTCGTTTTTTTTTCAGTCGGTTTTGTAAAAAATCCTACCTAAGAAAAAAATTTCGAATCTCCAGCTCATCTGGAAGTGCTTAAACATTAGTATCCTCCTATATCCTCCTCCTCCTCCTCTGTAAGAAACGTCTATATATAATGATATTTTTGTATGGTTACTAACAACAGTATATAGTTAGTAATGTTAGTAAATAAACTTTCATATTCGCTTCACTTACGTATCGGTAAGAATTAAAATCAGAATTTCTTTAATACATCGAAAAGTACAGAAAGCTTCAATGTATACGACACGCTATATTAATTTTAGTTAGTATTTAAATGAAAGTCTTAAGTTATAATGTTAAATGAAATTAATATAGATACTGTATACATATAAGTTTCAATTGATTATCGGTATTTATATTTCATTTCGATTTTATTCCAATTAAAGTTACAATACAATAAAGTTCATTGAATCTGAAAGAGAACATTATGTTATAACTCGAGAACCGAATGTACCGTTATTTAACGCAAATAAGAGGCATGTCACGTGGGTTATGATTGGAAAATGTGAGAGATTAATTAAATGTGATTTATAATTAAATTAATTATTGGAAGTCATTACTGTTTTATGGCTGGAATCATTCACTTTACCTCACGGGTAAAAATTGACACGGCAAACGATCCAGCAAAATCCTTTTAACATGCATTGCAGACAATTCGCGATCAAACTATCTTATGTCATGACAGTAAATAAATTGCAAGACCAAACCTTAGCCAAAGTTGGAATTTTTACGTCTGAACCTTGGTTTACACATGGAAATAGGTGGGGTATTCAAGAATTCAAAGACTAAATTGTATATAAAGAAATATTGCAAATTAAACAATAACACAATTGAAATAGGCCCCTGATATATGTATCTTCCATAAATTTCCGATGGCAGCTTCATTCTAAGCCTATGCATCCGATTTCGATCGCTAAATACAGTTTCTCTTCACTGTAAACTGAATCTCTTCACTGTATACTAGTATAGGAAGCGTGGGAGGTTTTAATTTAGAACGAAAGCGTTAGGAAGTGATTCATTCAAACTTTCATACGAAAAATCGACGATAAAAAGTCACGAATGCCAAAGTTATGAAAATTTCGAAGAGCTAGAATTTACGAACAACGTAAATGTAAAATGTACAATAATGCAGTTGAGAGAGCAGTAAGAATTGTGACGGAATAGGTGAATTATACTGGGATTTAAGAAGCTGTAATGGTTTAGGAATTAGAAAGTTTGTCTAGGAGAGCATGTTTCGCAGCGTAGATGCGAGCAAATGAGCCAATGCCTAAGTAATGGCACTAAAAGATTCGGGTGAATATGATGTGTAGTATCTCGTGGAGCAGAGATTTTAATTACTTTAAGACACATTAGGAACTCTAAATAAGTGAATGCGAGAAAGAGAAATGAGATGGGATGTAAAGAATAATAGCGAGGAAGTTATCGATGTGCATTCAGTGATGACGAATCGGAATTGGAGAACTTTTCAAGGGATCAGGTCACTTAGGACCTAGTAACGGCCGTGAAGCACATTAACAATTCTGACGTATGGAGTGTATGCGAACGTTATTTTTAAACGCTCTGATGATCACATTCGTGTATGAAATCATTTTGAATCGCTACTCTGATATGCAAGTCACTACGCGGAATTACGTGTTCGAGTCAACAAAGTCGCGTTCATATCACTCAAGAGTATGAGGAAACAGAGAAGTCAGAAAAATTACTAAGCGATAAAGAAATTTTGAGATGACGGTAGGTTAGTTTTTGGAAAAAGACATCGAGGAATAATGACGGGAGTTTGAAGGAACGGGTTGTTATGAGATTATAAAAGAAATGAAGAGAGAGAGAGAGAGAGAGACAAAAAACGCCCTTGAGGACTCTCGTTTCATCGTTTTCTTACGTTATTAGATCATTTCCTGTTTGCTGCGCTTTCGTGGCGTCACCTCTGCGCGTTTGGCAAGAGAGTTTGAAATCCTTTTGGGGCCCCGAGAGAGAGAGAGAAAGAGAGCGAAAAAGAGAGATGCCGACGGGAGCATGTGTTCTCGGTGAGGTCACCCTCACTTCTTAGGTCAAAGGTGAGAGAGGGGGACAATGCGTTACAAGTAACGACTGCGAGGCTGTATTTCCTCGCGACTTAGGAAACAGCTTACAATTTGCAGGGCTGAGAGCGGCTGGACTTTTTTATTTAACCAGACAGGAAAAGAAAAAAGGCTCTTGCGTTTGGCAAATTCATAAAATAATGCCTTCGGCTTTCCCAAAGGATAAAAAATATGAACGAAAAAAACCTTTTCTCTGAGATATACCAAATTAATCTCTCTCAGTTGTTTGAGCTCGTCATTACAAATCTCGATTTGTATTTTCTCCACGAGTACTAGCAAAGAGGGCGGAAATATATCGTTCTCTTTTCGATTTTCAACGAGATCAAAATAGAAAATTATATTCGAAGTGGAATCGATAAATGGCTCATTTAAAACTAAGTAAAACCAGCTTGTTTTTCGTCAAAGAGTCGAACTAAAGAAATTTAGGGAAACGCCTTCAATAGACTTCAAATATAAATTAGCACCTCAAATGTTTTCTATGATGTTAAATAAGGAATGAATTTACAGACAGTATCAGGTTTTTAATTTTCTACTGAGCGAATGTTAACATTCCTCTTTTAACTCATTTGTATTTTCGCCATTTCTTCCATACAAAAATCCCAAGTTTCATTAACTTATTCAAAGTTGAGCCAAAGCAAATTAGGATTCGGGAGAGCTTACGAATACGAATTTGCTTTTAATACGGATATACTTGTAACGAAAAGGCTTTAAAAGTCTTCAGCCTCGAGAGAACATCAGCATCGGGGTTAATCTGCCCCTATAGCACCGTATTTCACGACAAAGGGCAGCACTTGAACGAAATAGCAACAGTTTTGCCAATCGCTTCTCTAGTGCGATTACGTCAAAACGCCTTCGGGATATCCGAAAATATCTCGGAGGAATTTAGAGCGATGCGTCGAAAGAACCATTAATTTCGCGGAGAAAGAGTAAAATGTAAACAGCTACGCTAGGTCCTTTTCTTTCCCCCAGCTCACGTGTGACGTAGATTTAAGGTCCGACTCCACATAGCAAAACGCTAGCAGGCATTTCGGTGGTTTTTTTCGAGTGTACTGCACGGCGACCGACTTCTAACTATATATCATAACTTCTTGGTCATGTACGACAATGTGTTCGCGGATTTCACTTCTAGGTTTTTGAGTCACCAGCCGAAAATCTTGGATGAAAACGCAAAAAGCAGAATAATTATTACCTCTGCATAAGTTGTCAATATGTTCTAATAATTGTGTCGGTATGTCAATAGAAGGAATTTTATTAACGTTTTCATAAATCATATTGCTAGAAGTATGGGCTAGGATATCAGGATTTTTCAATTTTTAACCATTACGACATTACTCAAGTTTAGAAATGAAATAAACACAGGATTAAAACGCTAAGACCTTGGAAAGACATCGAATCTACGTTGTTGTAGTACTTATCCTTTGTCTCATAAGTGAAAATTTTACAAAGAAACATTCGTAGAAAAAGAACTTTTCATGTTGTAAGCGCGAGTTTTTGACAGAAAAAATTCCCAATATCATAAGATCCAGAAGAGATGGTGAAAGGTTACTCGTAACTTGTGTCATAATCCTCATACAAACACGAAAATAAGCACGATGGCGCGTTTGTAATACTAAAATAAATATCCTGGGTTTTTATGAAAAAATATGACGCATGCAAAACATTCTAAGAAGAGCGATTTTCAAAAAGAAAGCTCTCGGATCATTCGAAAGTCACGATATATTCTGAATAGGCCTCAAAGAAAAGTCGATCCAAATGACGGTGAAAGGCTAGTTATGCAAAAAAATAACAAATACATTACTTTGAAGGATATCTTGTGGTACCGTTTCGCCATAAAAACTCCATTTAAAATAAAAAGAATACTAAAAATCCTTGCCTGCACACAAACTGCATGCCGCTTAAAAATAAATCCATCCAATCAGCTCAGTATTTTTAAAGCGTGCAGTACGCTTCCATTCATCTCCCCCTCGATACCACTACGGCTGCGCCAAACAATAAAAAATCTCCCATTTCCTACCATTTGGTCGGACGTTATGAGCCGCCGTGCGCGATATGATATATACCTATATAAATGGGACCGTGACATGCCGACCGCGCCCTCCTCCCCGGCGGCGTACGCGACCTCGGAATTCCTAAGGAGACGCTCAACCGATCTCCTCTCTCTCCCTCTTCGTACGAGCAAGGAATTGCCCGCTCGCCAAGGAAAGCCGAGCGGTCTTGAGGGTGAATACGAATGGAGGTGCCTTCGGAAGTGGACGACGGGCGGCGGTGGCAAATGAACCGAGATGGATGGCGCGTGAAAGGGGAAACATAACGCGAATGCTTCTCATCTCGTTTCGCGAGATACGCGAATCCTATATATGGTTTTATGTGCTAGCGGCAACGCGAAACCGGTTATCTCGAAAATAAACTGCGAAAGGGCTTTTAATGTCTCCGCTTTTTAAATTGCAGTTTTTTCTCTAAATGGATTTTTTGTTGAGGTGAAGCCTATGGACATCTGTATAGTGTGAGATGATTTGAAAAACACGTTTACAGTTTTTCTTTCAGTTAAGATTTGCATTTACAAATAGTTCGTAGTTCGGATCAGATCAAAAGCGGTTTCAAGTGATTGACCTTCGCTTAGATATGTAAATTTATGTATGAATTGACCGGCAAAGACAAAGATCGAGAATATCAGGGATTACGAACACTATCATCCTTGCTAATGCAGAATACCAAAAACAATCACAGAACCCACATAGTAACAGAGTATCATCATTGATATTACTGTGAGTGTGTAAAATTCAAGAACCATAATTTATCTGGCATTGAAAGCTTTGAAATTTAATACATTACTTATTAACACTTGTATGCGGTGAAATTTCGTTTAATGTAACTCCCAAAAAATTAAGTAAATCGAGAGATAAATCTTTTAGCTACATTGCAATGCTGCGCAGATTTAATACAAGAAACTATATTGAGAAAGCACCTCAGTATTAGTAATGGATATTAAATGACGCTCTCACAGAATCTTATCAGATTTTCCCTCATGCGGTACACATAAATAAGGTGTTCCATATATGGCCGAGTTTTGCACTAAGCCACTGAAAAATGGAAGATTTTTTCTTAAAAGGATTTAGATACGCTGAAGCGGGGAAATGGGACAGATGCAAAACAAGTTTACCATTCCTTGGCGAACTAAATATCTCTAAAGAAGTTCGACACTGAAATCGGAGCACGGAAATGGAAGACTAAAATTTTTAACGACCTTGATCTACTCTGATAGCCACACTACGCAAGCCAACAGAGACGAGTTTGAGACTCACAGTTAGATAAGAGAGATTGAGAATTGAGAAGAGAGAGAGAGAGAGGAGGGAAAGGAAATATGGGATTATAAGAGAGAAGACGGAGCAAAAAAAAGGATGGAAAGGGAGAAGGAAAAGTGGAGAAAGTTTACGTTAAGAGAAAGATAAAATAATGGAAAGTTTACGTAGTTATGGGGTGGTGGAGGGAGGGGGAGAGAGAGGGGGGGGGGAGCGAGAGGGAGGGAGGGAGAGAGAGAGAGAGAGATAGAGAGAGAGAGAAATGTGATAGAGACAGGCAGAGTGAGGCAGTTAGATGAAGACACTAAGGTCATAAGACTAGAAATGGGGTTAGGGAACTTTCAAAAGGTCAAGAGAAGGGTGCGGATGGGTAAAAGGTACTCCCAATTATGAGATGGTAGGAGGGAAAGGGAGAGAGCTGGGATTGTGAGGAAATGGGATGTGATTGGAGGAAGAGATATAGGAGTGTGGGAGATAGGCAAATGTATAACATCAGAATGAAAAGGAGAATAGGAATAGCAGAGAAGAGTCGAAATATAAAGTCGGTAGAGACTAAACCGAATCATAAACTTCAGAATCAGCGCAGAGAGAGAGCGGCAGAGGAAAATGACGAAACAGAGGACACATGCAGAGAATGAAGAAGGCGGAGAACATCATATAAACATTGAAAGGATTGGTACGAAACAAAACCATTAATTAAGCATAGCTGAAAACGTGGAAAAATTAAAAGCTGATTGATCCTTTCTGAGAAGCAGAAAAATCAAAATTAATGTTGTGATAACCTTGAAGAGATAAAAGTAAAAATATAAAACAATAAAGTGTTATAGTAGAGGGATTTAACCCTTTCCGCTCTGATTTCTTCGGACTTATTTCACAAATTCACGAACGTCATCACACTACAAGGCGTAGTTACCAGTTCAGTTGCTGGGGATACCTTAATCGAGCACGTACATGTATCCAAGAAATTCGGCCTCGAAGATTCAAAATCACCACATATTCTTGCAACTAGGAAAAAATTTTGACTCACAATGTGAACATATGGGTCGAAAGAGTTTACCATTTACCCATACCTGAGATCTCACAAGGTTATATATTACTTTTTAAAAACGAACACCTACTCAGTAACAGAATAAATATATAAACATCTTCAACTATGATTTATCCTCTAGCACTCCCTCTTCCAACTTTTTCATCTCCTCTCTCTTCATCGCCCCTTTCTCTGTCTCTTAAAATCGACCAGCTAAACTTCCCAGCATTACTTCCTTCCCCTCTTTCTTTCAATCCGTTTGGGTCATGTTACGGAAACATCTCTCTAAATCTATCCTTGCTGGTGATGTAAAAAGAAAATTTTTTTTAAGAGTGTCGAGTGCTTAGATAATGTTTAGTAGAGTATGACTCACACTAAAGGAAATGCTTTGATGTTGATTTCGTTTTAGTAGTCGAATTATCTAAGATCTGCGAGGAATTTCGGGCTTAGTGGGAGCGACTTGATGATTATTTTTTTCGGGAAGATCACAGGTCGTTTCACGATAGTGCGCGTCAGAAATCATTTTATCTCACGAATGCTCTATTTAATTTGCAATTAGCCACAACGAATGAATTGTTGAGCTTTATCGCGGCAGTTTATAACCTCTACGAGTGAATTAATGGCGGTAGTAATATGGTTTCATTTACACGATTGCGTTAAGTACAAAAAGTTTGATATGGGATTGAAAAGTATCTTTAGAAATCGAAAGGAAAATGAACAAATTGACCGAGGAGATAAATATCTGACCCAGAGTCAATGCTGTGTTTTAATTAAATTTTACCATTTATGGTCAAATCCGCCGATTTGAATAGATCGCTATGTTAGTTTCCTTTCTGAGATAAGTTTTAAAAATAGATTTTGTAATTCCCACATTACAATATAGAATGCATAAAATATGAAATTGAGTTTAAAATACACTCAGGATATTTCTATAAACAAACGTCAGAGATGAAACACTTTTTACAAAGACCACCGTGAATAAATGACCACTTGCATAAAAAATGCAAAGCCATGATGCTATAAGTAATGCATCCTGCGCGTATATCATGGGATGAAATATTAAACGAAGACAGCCTTCGCTAAAGCGCATAAATTCTATGCAAAGATCTTCCGACCTTTTACATGCGACACTTCAAAAGAACTATTCTCGGCACAAACGGCGACTTTTATCTTTCGTAATTCCGACATGAAAAAACATCAGATCCTTATAAATAGCGATGAACGTTTGTTAGTTTCATGGAGACCACGTGGAAGAAATTGGGAGTTCTTTATCTTCACTTGACGGACGTAAATTCACAGATCCATAGCCAAGGTCAAAACTCGAATTCCGCCTTAATCGGAGACTCATCCCTTTGTGGCCTGTTTATTGTGTTTATGCGTTTTTGGCATAGTTACAGACTGAGTTAAATATAGGTCGGTTAAACAAATATATGGCTATCATATGAACTCGATGAATGGGAGATTACAGGCTTCAACAGCGACTATGTCGACGAACGCTGCTACGGAACATGTGATGAGCTTTAAAGATGAATAAAATTTATAATTATGAAGGATAAATTTCACATGGCTTCGTGGAATCGTCCAATACATAGAGGAAATGAATTTCATTCCCAACAAATAAATAAGGGTTTAGAAAATCATTAATCTTACTTAATAGTGCCAATGAATACGCAGGGTGGGGTGTAGACGCAAAAAAGTTGGAATTAATTCTGTTTTTAGAATCATAAATATCTATTAAGAACCAGAAAGCCGTAATCGATAAATATATGTTAAAAACAATGCTTATTAGTCTTGAAAACTGGAAATCTGGCGTTAATGCGTGATGGTAACCATTTTCCCTCGTTCGTAATGTTATTGTGATGAGTTCTGGAACAGGAGATTTGAAAAACACGAAACATATGGACGTTTATTTCCCACAAAAACTGTTATAGATGAGACAAGAATGCGTATTCAGCGCAAGAATGAGCTAACATTTAAAATATATATAATCTTCTTTCTGATTATGTATATACCTACAGAGAATTTCTCAGCTTGTATATTTTTTACTACTTGAGGCTGCATTAATTTTAAGTTCCCTTTTCTTTTCTAT
Organism: Tanypteryx hageni; assembly: GCA_028673005.1. Lineage (NCBI taxonomy): Eukaryota > Metazoa > Arthropoda > Insecta > Odonata > Petaluridae > Tanypteryx > Tanypteryx hageni. Next base: position 61,885,068 of record CM054114.1, on the reverse strand, counting down.
ACTCTTTTTTTTAACCATAGGAATCCTAAAAAGTAATGCTCGTATTTAATTTTGAGGGATAATATCTTTTATATTCATTAAAACCTTGGGAAGCAATTATTGCAGTATTAAACGAACATTTTTACTTGATCAATTTTAATTCTTTATTTTTTTAACAGTTCTTCTTTTTCAACACGAATTGGATATAAATGAATAAACATTTAACTTTGATTAACAATCCTGGATCATGAGATTGACAGAAATTTTGGATATTGTACTGGAATTTCCTTACTTAACTCACAAATACAGGCAACTCTCGTTCAACGAACGACATGCATTCCCGAAAAACGTTTGTAAAACGAAAATTCGTTGAACGATCGTGATTTTTCCGTTGACTTCCCTGTTAAAACTCTAGACAAAATATTTTTTATCCTAAAATTTATAATTCTTAGCTATTAAAATGTCTGTCAAAGCAAGTATAATATTGGATCATCTAGAAAACCGAAGCAACAAAAATCGAGCATATAAGTATGTACAGTTCCATCTATTGTATGATACAATAAAATTCAACTTTAGAATGAAAAACAGAACCTCCAAACACCGTCAATAAAGAATTAAAAATTCCTCGTGATTTAAAAATCTCCAGGAAAATAATTAACAAAAATTTGAACAGCTATGAGAAAAGTACGAGAAAGTGCGATAAATGTGGCCACGGCAATGGCTTGAAAACAAATTCTTGCGATGTAACGATTATGTATGAACCGCGAGAAAACGAATGCGACCGAAAAACAAGACGGTCTTTGTGACCCCAAGAAGTTTCGTAAACATCCGAATTCTTCAATCTGAGTTGGATACATATTATTTAGTTCGTTAAAGTGAACGGATTTTTTTGCGAAAAGTAAAGCTATAAAATTCAATTCATTAGTTAAAGCGAACATTCGTTCAACGAACGTTCGTTGAACAAAAGTTACCTGTACCTGACTTCGCCCTTTTGTGGTGGTTGATTTAGAAAAAACTACGATCATGCGACAGCTTCTGAAACTCGTCACATCCTTAGATAGCTTCACGAGAGAAAATGACAGACTCGAAGTTCTTGTCAATATAAATGTGTCAAACACGCTTCCATTCACACCTACTTAGAATACGTCTCAGAGAAAGGTCAAGACAGCAAAACCCTCTCTCCTTTTCCTTGAGACAAACATCGCATCCTTTAGGGGTTTTAGGACGTGGGAAAAACATTATAGCATCCTTTAGGGGTTTTAGGACGTGGAAAAAAACATTATAGAGGTTGACGACCTTTATTCCTTCAAGTCGGCGTCGTGACATTTCCCCGCATCATCGACGCCAGTTTCCATGGGAACCGGCTGTTACGCTCAAATTTTCACCATAGCGTTTCCAGACGGAATCCTTCCCGGGATTTTAAAGTTAGTATGGGGAGGAGTTTACCTCAAAAAATGATATACACATCCTCCGTGTGGGTTTACTAAAAAGAGGTTATGTTGTAACTGAACAATTTATCATACTTTCACGGTTCGAGTAAGGTAAATGGGTGAAAGGGAAAGTACGTGTATGAATACATGAATCATAGAAAATATGAAAAATAGCTGCTGGCAAAGGTTGTATAATGCCTTGCTAACGATAAACTTTGGGAAAAAGCCATGCCGCATTTTAAATTTGTAATAGTCTTGGGAACAAAGAGCGTCTATAATTCTCGGCCCTTCATTTGGTTCTCGTGTTTTTCTTTTGTAATTTAGCCTTCAAATGCGAATTAGGTATCCTCTAAAAACGTAGAGTGGAATAATTTTTCACGTTCTAGGCGATTTTTTTTATCGTATGGGAATGATATTTGTCCCTATCCCAATACATTCAAATATATTGAAAGCCGCCTTTCTAATCCAATAGCTGTGTTAAATCCTGTTATTCGAGAATTTATATGGAAAATAAATGACGAGGATTACTTACATTTTCGGAACATCGTGCGAGCTAAAATATAATTAGTTATCATAATAAAAATTACTAAAATGCTCAAATTATATAATGCCTATAATTTTTTACGGTCACATCTTAACGGTAAACGTTCCTTAAAGATGCTTGACACAAATTCAGCTGTATCTACACTCAGGGGAAAATATGTTTCAATTTCTAACGTTCAATCATTTTGCTACGGAAAATAAAGCAACGAAATCTTTACTGCTAGTTCATTCCTATGCAAGAGAATTTTATTTCAGTAAATGATCATGTGAAAATTTAAATAGCGAAATGCTGTCGTATGTACGAAACATGTGACGCATCGTAGAAAGCAAGCGATTTACGTACTGAGCTATAGCTTTCCCAAATAACCTTTGAAAAGTTGTCACCGGCCAAAGGTCGCAATGGAACGTGTTCAGATAATAAACTACGGATTTGCATGCTAAAAGGAGCTAAGTGAAATAAAAGTGACCTACGCCATTCGATTAAAGCGATCAGCTAGGTATCCTTACTTTCGAACGCGAGTGTTAAGTAGTTCAAGATTTTATAGTCCAAGCCAGCGAGAAATTTTGGTTCAAAGACCGACATACTACTGAAGATCAAAAAGAGAAAATGTCAATTACATTTTTACCAATACATTACATTGCGATGTTATAATTTAACGCTGAGAAGTATTTTAGATCTATACTTACTCTCCATCTGTGATTTCTGCCATTTCAGATAAGATTTTACAATAAAAATTCTAATTTAATCGAACAACAGTTACATTTGCTAGAGAAAAGAAAACATTATTGCAACATGACATCTGCTAATTTAGAGTCGACGCAGTGCTTCCTTGTTCGGTTAATGAATGAAATATTAGAATGCGTAAAGAGTGCTACCTTAAAGAAACTTTATTGCCAATTACATATTACCAGTTTTGCGCCTAATTTTAAATCTTCTGGCTATAGGAATATGAACAGTAGGGAGCAAAAAGAGAAAGAAATCACCTTTGGTTAATGATGTTTTTTAAAATAAGTAATTGTTAGCATTTTTATCACCTATATTTTAATCTTGTCTGCTTTCCATGTATGTTAAAATGAGTCGAAATACATTTTAACGTTGTCCGCACCGAACGAAAATCAACTAATATGAGGTTAAACCTATACAAGTTGTCCATTATATCACTCTTTGCCAGAAACTCCTTTCTTACACATCTACACGAATAGATTTGTGAATGTCTGTGTGAGCAAATGCGAGATTTACGAGACGCCCGAAAATAAGAAGTGATAAAATAGAGATTTTTAATTAGGCAAGCCATAGAAAACCACTGGAAGTACTAATGTGATAAGAGACGGGGAAATGGATGACGCCAAAATCTACTCTGGCCCGCCGAAGCATGACAACTTCCAACGCGGCCCGCTGAGGGATTTGCAGCAACCAATGCGGCCCGCCACGCAGAAAAGGTTGCCCATCACTGTTCTAAATCATTGCGCCATCCATAAAAAGCAGAATTTGAGACCTCCGAGTTGCTTTCATCAATCAATGGCGTTTGTAACACCCTTAGCGATAAACCGATTGAGTAAACTCTACATGCATTTCAGCTAGCAAGAGATTTCATCTAGCAAGATCTCGTAGTTAGAAGTAATTAACCGTTCTACCACCAACATAGGTGCAACCACCTGTCGAGATTATAACGGCACCACCCTCTAACCTGTTCTAAAACATGAATGAATGATAAAGGTATTGAAAAATAACTTGACGTCAATCCTTATAAACTTCTTCGCATAAGAGATGGTTATCATTTATCCAAAAGGAATTTGAGAGCTCTCTGTATTTGCACGATAGATGGTCGGAAATGCATAATCAATACGGAAGTCAGGAAATGAAAGAACGGTGTATATTATAATACTGTAAAAATCTCTAAAGATTTCATGATACATATAGTAAATAAAATATTCCAAATGCCGATGCTAATACAGTCGCTCCTAAAATTATTTCATAAGAATGAGTACCAATCCCTTCAAACGACGAATATTATCGGGTACTACTGAACTCCACCCCGCGGTCAGTTTAGACCCCTAGCGAAACAATTGCGCCCCTGGTCACTCTCTTACCTCTCAGTTTCTGCGGCCTCCCGCGGTCATTTAAAATCCCTATCGAAACACTCAATCGCGCCCCTGGACTCGCAGTGTGTTACAAAGACCCACAATCTGAATGTGGAAGTTGGCTGCGATGGGTGTTGGGCCTTCCACTTCTCGATCCAGCTGTGGTAGAGGATGCATTTTTGTAAAGCATTCTACGGGGAAATACGGTGAAATAATTTGATATATTAAGATGAACGCTACCCAACCCAACATGAGGGGGGAAACACAATGAATGTGAGAAGGAACCGAAAACACTTCACCTAACTTACCCAACCCGGTGGGGCAGAGCAGAATTTCAAATTTGGACGTCATGAATCGAGTTATGTTTTCCTCAGGTAAAAATGGTCAACGTGACGAACTGAAACTCGCCCTTCAAGAAGAGACAAGACTATCTTTCAGGAATTAGGGCTGCTTAATGACCGGGGCGCAGTTTACAAGTTACCCTTTTGCTCTCCTCTCCTCTTTCCACTGACCGCGGGCGCAGTTGAGTAGTCCTCATATTATTTGAGCATAAGTTACAACTCACCGCAATCACCGTTTATGCTTAATAATAATTTTAATTGCAGTCACGAAATATTTTTCGCTAATAACACGGAAAACGTTTATTTATCCACTAATCCATACCAAGAGGCAATTATTGGATAAAATGTGAGCTTCGGATTAGAAAGTGAACTACATTTAGATCTAAAACAGGTTACAAGAGATGGTTTTATATGTGGAGCCATCATATTTTCTTTTTAGAAATTACATATTTGCGCGTTCCATTCTTTTGGATTGATAAAGGAGTTGAAATGCACCATATTACTACCAGGCCATTCCGACAACGCGGGACGCGAAAAACAACGAAGATATCTTCGCGTTCTCGAGTGTCTTAGGATGTGGAACAGAAACACAGGCACGCGGACACACAATCTGCACGCCGCCATAAAACCGGCCTAAATGCACCACACACGCCAATGGGGTGTCATAAAATGGTGATTCTACCGAGGGTGGGAGGGGAGGGGCAACCTGTTAGTCACGATTCCGGCCACCGCGTGGCGTCCCATGCCAACGGTCCTTTGCGGTGTCTGTTTGCGTGCAAAAGGGGTAGGGAGGGTTGGATGTGGAGGGCGGGCTTGGAGGAAGAGCTTTTGATGGGCGGTAGCGGGTTGTTCGCATTGCATCGTTCCTTCTCCGGTTCACTTTGAGATATCGGGCTGTACCCTAAGGCGAAACCACTTGCATCCCCCATAAGTGTTAACGAGGAGGATGGTTTAAACGGATCTTTCAAGAAGTGGTAGGGTTAGGTCTTTTTTTCTCTCTCTTTGGGAAAGAAAAAGAGAAAGCAAATAACGCGGCAGCCTCTCGTATCTTCCGCACTGGGGTAATTTATTGGCCCGAGTGCACTCCGAGCCACCTAGCGGGGAGTGGAGGATGCGAAAAAATAAACGAAGCGTCGTGGAGAGAAAGTGCGAGCTTGTGCGAATGGCCATTCTCTGTTTATTTCTATGTCTCGGAAGAAATATTACAAGGAAAACTCAAGAAGTTATACATACTCTATTGTTAAATCTGAATCACGGACGAAAAATGTGGAACCATTACCGACACGCTCTAGCGGTCCAACAGAACGTTTGTGATACTGACCATTTTACCTCCCGATCCGTCAGCCGGATTAAAAAAATCTAATTTTTCGATATTTTCGAGCGTTTTTGAAGGATCAGGCGCCATTTTGATGGCCTTGATGTCGCAAAAATATTTACGTTCCCTTTTATCCATTTCACGCGAATCTGAATTCAGATACCCATACACACGTGCAGCGAAAACGACTCCTCGTTATATCTCTCACGCATTCCGCCTTCTAAGTCGTTCTCCAATAATACGGCGCGGTTATTAAGTACATATTTTCGCCGACTTCATTCACAATTCCAGAATTTATGCAGTTTTTAGTTCTCCTTGCTTGCCCATCAACGGAGTTTATATATATATATATTTTTTTCTAAGTTCGAATATCTTTTTCACAAAGCTTTGTAATATCGACCCAACAAACCGCGGAACATGTTTCTTTTCCTTCGCTTTTATTTTCCTCTTCTCCCCGAAAGCCTAACACGGGATAGAAAAAAGAAGTAACGTTACACCGCGTGAAAACGACTCCTCGTTATATCGACTCTTTTGTACTTTTGCGAAATTTAGCTCGCGTCGAAAATAAGGAAAATAATAAAAAAGTCGAGACGAAGGTTTCGCGTGTCTAGTTATTACCCGCCGCCAAAGCGATAAAAGCGAATTCCTTTTTCCTCCATCGCTCAGGCAGAGTAATTTTTTTTGAGCTACAAAAAACGCCTTCCCTATTGCTTGCACTGCGCTCCGCGTGACTCACGACGCGTATGTTTTTCTCTCTGCTGCGAACAGGACGTAATAAACCGAGTTGCACACTAGAAGAGGAGGTGCGAGAGAGAGAGAGAGAGAGAGAGAGAAAGAGCTGTTAACGGGTGCCGGTATAAGGGAAAGCGTAATCGGCAATTTTAAAACCCTTTAGGAAACGGTTTGGAAAGTTAAGGGTATAAAAAGAATCGGGAAGGCGAAACGGAGGAGGGCTTTCGGATGTGTGATAAAGGGCCTAAGAGGGAGCCGAAGGACTCATCGATGCTGAAAACGAAAAGATGCCACTCAATTTGGTTTCGCGCGTCACGAATATGCAGACGAATAATAGGGAAGTGGATAGAGAGATGCGGTTAAAATGCGCGGAGACTTAGAAGGCGTATGGAGAATGCAGAAAGAGTTGCGGTAGGAGAGGCAGTTGAGAGAAAGGCCTTCTTTTTAAAAGACAAAAACCTTAGCATGTGGCGCTTGTGAAATAAAGACGAAGCTCGCGATCAAAGCGAACAGCTGGAGAAAAGGGGCAAGTGCGAAAAATGGTTGGTGGTTATGAACTTTGACGATCGAACTCCGAAGAAAGGTTCTAGAAAAAGGAGTTCCAGGAAAGAAACTTGTTAAAAAATAGGGAACTGTATCGGGGAAAAGATATGAAAACGAACTGAAACAAAAAATTTGGAGGGTGAAAAAAGAGAAAACCTGAAATAACCGAAACGACACGAAATGAAAATGGTGGTCGCGAGAAAGTATCGAAAAGAAAGTGCGTATATTGACTAAAATATATCAAAATCGAAAAACATCGACAAAGGAAAATCTCAGATATGATATTGCAAAACAGAAAGGAAAACTGACGTAGGAAAAATGCCACCGTGTATATGGATCGAAAAGGAAAAATTATCGATATATATATATATATATATATATATATATATATATATATATATATATATATATAAACGAAGTGAACCGGGATCGGGATCAGAAATGAGAAAAATAAAAAGGATAAATATCACAAATAAAAGGTGGAAAAAATCGAAAACGAAAAAAAAGAATAGAAAGCCGAAAAAGGAACGGATCGTGGAGAAAAAAAAAGATCCAGGAAAGATCGAAACGAAAAGAAAAGACGGAAAAGGTCGTCTATAAAAAGAAAAAAAACGCTGCGGCGGACGGAGCGAAAAAAGCGCTCGCATGATCCTTTTTTCCATTCCATTCTGCGAACCACTCATTCTTTTTTTTACGCCAGGGAATGTGTGTGTGGGAAACCGGTTTTACCCAGAATGCAACGCTCCTCCTTGAAAAGGGCGAGGAAAAGGAGAGGCAGGAACGGAGAAAGAGAGAGTGGAGATAGGAGGGAGTTAGAGAAGGAGACAGGACTGAGTAAGAAAAGCTTTGGTGGCGAGGGAAAAAAAGAGGAATGTCCGGAATGGCAGGAGAGCTGAGGAGGGAGATAATGGAGTAGTTTTTCGCGCGCGCGCGGGGCCTGACGGGTAATGGGGTATATTCGAACAGGAGACGCATGCAGTGAAATGGAATACCGCTCTTACCCGCCATAGGGACCCCGTAGTCTCTGGGTTCTCTTATGCTCGGCGTTCCTCGAAGGAATACACAGAGGCCGAAGCGAAAAAGATATATATACGGCGCACTGAATCACGGATGGGTAAAAATGCTCCTTTCGTTTCATTCGTGGGGTCGTATATCATTTGATTCTGGGAGGAAAAAATACAAGATTTCTATCTATTCGGCAAAGTGTAGGGACATAAACCCATTTTACTCTATAGCACAAGCAGACCGAAACAGGAGACGGCCTGAAATATTCATGCCGATGGAAGATGTATGCAAACAACGTACTTATGGAGCCGAAATGTGACTAGCACTCCAACAATGGCGAGAGGCGGGATTTTTTCTGGTCCCCTTTTATAGAAAGTCCTTTTGATTTATTCGGAATGATAAATTGTTTTCTTTTTCGGAGCACGGGCAACCACCTCCTCTTCAGGTCCATTTGAAGCTATGAAGGTGAATGATTTATATGCTTCTAAAACATAACCATATACATTATTTTTGGAAACAAACGGTAACCAAGTAAGGCGTATATGGAAAAATATAATGATATTATTGGAACCTTGCTACAACGTGGTGAACGTGGTCCATATAAGGAGACCGCGCCATAACGAGTGGCTTTCAAAAGTTCATAGTAGTAGCTAGAAGAACTTTATTACTGGTTAAAATATATGAAATGAACAATCATTTAAATGAGGATGATGAATTTCTTTGTATAATTTAAAACCTATGAATAAATCTCAATACAAGTTTGGTTCGAGTTTGAATGCGATATAAGCCTCGAAACGATTTAAACGCTCTATTATATTAACAAAGTTTTATTTTATTATGTTTCTTGACGGTGGAATTGCTATCATAATATAGTTAATGATTTCAGAGGTCACTTGGTGGAATTTCTTCATATTGTAGTAATAAAAAGACTTATTTGGTAATTCCACGTCAACTTTTATTGATATCCGACCTAGGTTTCGTTGCAAAGCAACATCATCAGACCTGATGATGTTGCATTGCAACGACACCTAGGTCGAATATAAATAAAAGTTTATGTAGAATTAGCAAATTAGTCTCTTTATTTCTACAATCTACTATCATTACCTCGTAGATATTTTTAGAACATTTATGCTTCAGAAGTGTTCAACATTTGCGAAAAAACTTGTAATTACATTCCGAAAGTATGAAATATGTATAAAAAAAATTTAGCAGTTCAAAACTGTTCCGGGTCCGCGTAACATCGAGCATCATAATTCGGCATTGTAGAGGTGTACCAACGTCTTTATTATAAATTATTCATATTTAGACCTACAAGCAATTTTAATTAGGGCAGTAAGAAAGGTAACATTATTATGTAACAAGGAAGAAATCTTAGGAAAAATTGACGCGAACAGAATGAAGTTAAATTCAATGCTCTCGTTCGTTCTCGATACTCTTATAATGCTTAGTACAAACGCGATACACTAGCAGTCGATAACTATTGAAAAGAAAAACTGGAAAGCTGATTTAAGTGCATTAAATGCACAATTATCAAGATTCGAGACTATACTAAGCTTAATAGAAGTTTTTGCGTTTATAACCGCTTTAGAGCTTTTCCAAAAGAAATATAATCACCTGTTTCATTCGCGACTGCTGTAATGATTTCAACCTAATACAATAAATGAAGATTGTATAACGGTTATGATGCGTTCCATGTACTCGGCCGGCCTACATCTACATGTTTCCCTGCAATTCACCAATCTGGTGGGTGGGAGGGGGCTGCAATGCACTGATGCCTGTCTAACAGTTATTACTCGCAGATTTGATTTTCCTGTTACGGTCTAGTAATGTTCTCGGGAAGAATGAGCCTCTATAATGCTCCGTCTTACAATAGATCTAACGTATCTTATCGTCATGATCGTTTCTACCTATATACGTTGGAGCTTCAATTATTCCCAATACATTATCTGCTAGACCTGTATTTCTCTAGGAGTCTTAACCTTGAGCACAGTCTACGGCAGGGGTGCACAACATACAGCCCGCGGGCAAAATTTGGCTCGCCGAAACATTTTGTATGGCCCGGCAGGATTTAACTCAGCTGGTGCTTTACTTTTCCGTAAAAAATACGAGTAAAATATGCTATGGATATTTATCGCATGTGCGAACAAAAATTCTCCCTTATGAAATTAAACGAAGCTCTATTACGTTCAGCACTGACAGATCCGAGTTTATGTGACATTCTAAGAACAGCAGCTACCAATATTAATCCAGATATAAGTAGAATGGCGAGAGAAAAACGGTGCAATATCTCCCAATGAGTAAATTATATTTGTTTGTCAACTCATTTGTGTCGCATAAAATTGCATGTAAAAGTTGTTACGTTAATTACTGAATCTACAATAATGTACATACATTTTTTATGCACAAAACTTCCATAGCAAAGCCCGCTTATGTCTAATCAAGGTCGATTTTGGGCCGTGTCAACTTTTGAGTTGTGCACCTCTGGTCTACGGTCTTCCAGAGATATCCATTTTAAGTCCTTCAATAATGATGACGCTTTCCATATGTTCATACTTTTGTTTAACGAATCTGACTGCTCTCAGCTGTAATTTTTCTAACTGAATTTTATGGACTTTCCCATACGGACATATTCCACCTGCGGTTTGAATAGTGAAAAATATCACGCTTAGCGTACTTTCTCTGTAGTATTCCGCACCAATCTGTCTATGAACGTTAGTTTCTTGCCTATAACACGACGAAGGTGCATGTCCCACGAAAGGTCACAAATGGTGACTCCTAAATATTTTACATACTACACGTAGCGCAATGAATTCAATTCAGAAAAACATCACCATTTAAAATTTTGATGCGAGAAGATCAGGGTCCTATGCTACAAGCCTTACGGAGGAGATGATTGAAAAGACGAAAGAGAGGAGGAGGTGGAAACATGTTAATAAAGAATATGGATGAAGAACGTATAGGGAGTTAAACAATGAGATTAGAAGGAAAACTAAGAGAGAGAGAGAGTGCTGTGGTGGAGAGGACAATTTGAGGATACAGAGAAACTGCAGAGACAAGGCAAAATTGGCCTAAACGGAAAAGTGAAAGAATTAACGGAGAAACAAGGAAGGAAATACGCTGGCCACAATTAAAGACAAAAACGGCAAATTATTAATTGAGCCAGAGGATGGTAGAAGTAGATGGGGAGAGAAAATTGAGGAATTGCATGCAAAAGATTCGCGGCAAGAATCTATTGAGATCGAGAGGGAGGAAGATGTAGATCGTGAGTGTTGGCTCCAAAATATTAAGCAGCGAGAGTGAAAAGGCTATAAGGCAATGGTTCTTAACCTTTGCCTCCCAACACACTCCTTGAAGCTCTCAAGGTATCCTCACGCACCCTCCGTTTTAAATTATGACTATGGGTTTACAAAATAATAAGAATAGTCATGACGATAATTTACACCAAGGACACAGGATGCTATCAGTCCGCTTCTGATTTAAATACTGGTATATTTAAAAAGATAACCATACCATACCTTAAAAGAATGTGAGATGTAAAGAAAGGACAAGGGGCATATTTTGTTGGGTGAGCTAAAAACTTACCGAAAGACAATAACTATGGTGATGCTGGTAACATTACTCACATCAACGTAGAGCGCAGTTTTTAAATAATGTAATTTAAAATAATATCAATGCTTTGTTGATTTAATTTATACATTTCTCTCTAATGTATAGTACGCTTTTAGAGTGCAGTCCAATAGACCCGCAATGTGAAATAAGTAAAAAGAGTGTAATTTATCTCAAGGGCTAACGCCGATAATGGATGACTGCGTTATTGCAAGAATAGGTTTGTCATAGAACCTAAATCTCTCTCACATTATCATGGCTTGGCATATTGAATGGCGGCTCAATTATCTTTGAAAATTTTCATGGCGAGAGAACAATTTTTATTTTTCTTATTGTTAAAGCAGCTCTCCCATTTAGGTTGTTATTCAACAGAAGTTTTTTTGTTAACAGTATCCTGAATACTTCGGAAGTTTTCTGAAGAATCACTAGTGGTTGGGAGGAAATAATTGGACGACTTCGGGGACGTCAAAAAAACTACTTTTACAGAGCATTCGTCGAGAATTTGCTCTTTCAATCTCGCGCTTCGCTGGGCATACAAGGCTACGGTAAGCATTATAAGCAATCACTGGTGCAACGGTGCACCAAAGCAAGCAATTTGCTTGGTTCAACGGTTTTGAATGACGTTAACGCGAATTAGAATGAGATTGTAACTATTGAAGTTAAATAAATCGATGCGCGATGGATATTTAACCTAACACGGAGGAGTCCAAATTATCCTCCTCTGTAAAACTTTTATCAAGGACAGTCACAATTTAATTTTACCCACACTGAGTAAAGAATAGCCTTGGTACTCATACAAGTGTCTCTAAATGCTGAGGATAAAATCTCCGATGGATGAGGATATTTTAGAAGCCGCGATGGATTTAATAAATGATCTAGGCAATTCCCGTATCAATTAAACGCTTGAATGGATCAGATTCGTCATTCGGCTACAAATTAGTCTTCTTCAGTGGTAATTTGCAGATAGTCGATTCCTAATGAGGACATTATCCTCCATCTTTGCAAGTGTTCCCTGACTCATCCAATGGACCGAAATCATGAGCTCAATAGCTCATTTAAAAACTTTATATTATTTTTAATTAATGGAGGATTGGATAGCATCCTTTGTGTCTGAAAACCAATTTATTTATTTATCAATTTATCAAATATTTGAAAACCCATTAAAAAGCTAACATCTTTTGCAATGAGTTCATGCATATGCATGCGTGACGTTTGGCACTGTGATAGATTATTACAGCTCAACACAACGACTGTTGGCATCTGTCGGAATGTACTAATGGGTGAAATGCGACTTATGAATAGTTTATTAAAATCAATTAAAATATAATTAAAATATGATAAAACTATTAATTTATAAACGAATTTTTAACATAAAGCGAATTGCGCAAGATGATAAACAATCACCCAGAGAAGATTTTACGAACGGGCTTCATAGTTGACTATAATTGATCTGAATATCTTTTCAAACAAAAATGTAAAGTATTAATACATCCCAATAAAGCTATGAAAGGATTTTTTTTCAATTGAATTGAAATAATAGTATATCGCCATACATTTTTCGCCCTTGATTAGTTTAATTACCTTTACGTTCAGAAAACGCTAGGCTAACGATATTTTTAGAAGATATTAAATATATAACTAACGGATGAATTAAAATCAAAACCAACTACTTCTCATTTCTCAATGAAATTTCGTAACCAGTGCTTACTCGAGTGATCTCATATAAAACATAACTCTACTTTAGCGACCATTTCTCTAGAATTTTAAGTATTCTTCGGCCGCATGCTAATGATATTTTGAACGGACATTAAGTCTAATAGAAGACGAGACCAAGAACGATTTTTTTCGCAGAGCGGGAATCCGGTCCGAGGGGTGGAAATGTCAGGAAAAAAACTCCGTTTTGTGCGGCGACGGATACAATTTCGGTAAAAACCTCTTTTACTTCCTTCCTTTAGCCGGTGTGGCCCTCGGAACGTTTCCTCCTACTAGTTATTTTGTACCAAAACCAAGATATAAAAATATCTTCAAAGGTCAAAGGAGTCAGTGGAAATACTTCAGAAAATCTTTTACTCCCGAGGAAAAAGATGTATAGATGGAAACATTTTTCGTTGGAAAAGTACGGCATGAATTAGACAAATTAGTAACCTACTCTTACCTCTTTTAAGATGACAGAAAATTCGGCCGATTTCTTTTAATTTGCAAAGAAAAACGGTAAAGGAATTAAACTAAGGTTACATTTCAACCCTTTACCGGTCCACAGACGCGCATTTCATTAAATGCTGCGGCAAGGGCGGAACTAGAAACCTCCCGGGGGGGGGGGATTAAGTACTATTTTCCTCGTAAATAGGAAAATTTTCAAATACAACTCCTAATATTCGTAAAAATTACATTCAGGACTTTTTAAAGAGATTATCACAAGAAATAATAGTATAGTATATTTTCTATCATAAAATCTATTTTAGGTGAAATATATTTTGAAAACCACGCATACATTGACCTCCCTTATAATAATCCATATTTTGTGAAAATAATGTATAAGGCTTATGTTTCGCATAATGTAAAAAAGAAAAAAATATATTTAAATCGGGAATCTGTGACATTGTATTAACTTTGTATAGCACTTCTTAACATTTTATTTAATAAATCACAATAAAAAAACCAAGGCGTCGATTGCCAGAATTAGCAAAACGATCTAAAATCTCTTCCGGGTCAAGATGAATATCTTGATGTATATGGAGTAACGCCAAACCCACAACTCTTTCTTCACTCATTCTGTTCCGCAACCAAATTTTTAATCGTCGCAAAGCCGAAAAGCTGCGTTCAGAGCTAGCAACACTTATAGGAAGAGTGAGTACAGTTTTTGATAAAATTTTGCAATTTGGATAAATTTCCTCGTCGCACATACTGAAAACTTCACAGGCACTCATGTCAGTTTTAATGTTATTGCACTTATATTCATGTTCCCATTTGGTTTTCCACATTATTAATTCGCTTAGAAAAATAGTAAACGAATTCGAAATAATGGAAACATACCAAAAGTCAGAATATTTTTCCCATAATGACGTTGCAGTATTATCTAACTCAACTTGATCCAAACACAATAGTTGTTTCGGTAATATATTTCCCAAATTAAATGCCTTCAGTGTATCATCACAAAAATGGTTTCGAAAATCAACTAGGAGAGTATCAATCATTGGGATAAATACACTATGTCGATAGTATTCCTCAGCGGTTTCCGAACAGTTAATTCGTATTGATGCATACCAGGGCTTCATGAGTTTTAATTGCAAAATATCTGCAAATTCATTAGCGCTTTTCCAAATTCTATTAAATACTTCGTCAACCTTTTTCCTTTCACAATCAAATAAGCAAATGATGTCCTCAATGCATTTTATAGCTGAATACAGATCTAGCGATTATTTTTGTAATAACTTACTAACCGGAAGTGTTAAGGAAAAAAAAGTAATGCATTTCATCGAAACAATGAATTCGCTTGTCATGAGATTATTGAGGAGTAAATCTGCCTTTGTTGAAGATGTCCTATCATCCCAATTACTGATATCGTTCAATATCTTGGTAATTGTGGAAAAATTTTTCTCAAACATTAAACAAGCATTATGCCTTTCTACCCAGCGTGTATCGCAAAAGCTACTTAATCCCCCACCCATTTCTCTCTTTAAAAGAAAACTTCTCTTAGCAGACAAATGATAAAAATTAATAACCTCGCCCATTAATTCAAAACATTTTATAATTGCCCTAATTTCGGACGATTTCGACAAAGTCCAATGAATGGCTTTGGCAAGGAACTCGAACCGCATGAGGAGAAACCTTACGGACTTCTGAAGCAGCACCACGCTGCTCAGAAGCCATGACACGGCAGTTATCGGTGCAAATACCAACACAGTTTTTCATATCAAATTTTAACTAATAACTGAACAACTGATTTTCCTAGCACATCCCCCCTAATTTAGGTTCTAGGTCTTGTCTAATTCCTGATGTGAAATTTTCATCGTGCAAATCCACAAAACCAATGAAATCTTTCCTAATTTTATTTTCATAAACATACATAATTGAGACACCATAGTTATATCAGTAGTTTCGTCAAATAAAATGGAATAATATTTTCCTTCCCTCACAAAGTTTAGGATTTTTTCCAAAATTTCATCGCCGCAACAATCAATAATTGAGTTCTGAGTCGTTTTTGAAATGTATGTGGCATTTGTGCTTGAAGATTTCAGATGATTTTCAAGATCCTGGTCACCACCACGGATACGTAATTTTAATATAGCGCGAAAATTTCCCTCGTTCGTAATGCTTTCACTGCTCTCAGGCCCGTCTGAAAAATTGCCGTCATCCCTATGGCCTCGAAATGGTATATTTTGTCTATCTAGAGTGATGATCGTGTCAATAATAGGCAAAAGACGCTTTCGATTCTCTTGAACTTGCTTCAGTCTCCCTGAAATTAACATGTTTTGAACTTCAGTTTGGGGCTTGCCAAAGTTCCTTAAAAACATTTTTTCCGATTCCACAGAGCTATTATGATAAGCATTGCCTTGGTGTTTTTCAAGAACGCCATCCTTACCGAATAATTTTGAAAATGCAGTAAGCGGCTTTGAAACTAAAACCCCGGTCTGAGTTTTACATTTAATTGAACCAACAGTTGTAGGAGCGAACAAGGAACAATATTTACAGTAAATTCCCTGCTTTATTGGAAAATATACTACTCAAGTGAATCTATCTAAGTGAGTTTGATTGAGATATCTCTTTTCAACTTTGCCGTTCTTTTGATGCTCAGAAAAAGGAAAGACAACTTTTAGGTGGACAAAACGGATTTTCTAAAAGTTCTTTCTTTGTTAAATTATCTAATTTTCCTTCAAGGAAAATACCGATATCATTCTTCACCGTTGTACTACTATCACTAATATAATGTTCGATATCTACCGAGTGAACCGACGAAATAACTGAACTGTTATCTTCATAAGCGTATATATCTCTCTTCAAGGAGTCGACAGGTAGTAGTGTGCACACTACAACTTCCACTTCTTGACTGATAGAATTTATTATAGATTCATTTTCTGAAGAAATGAGATAAAAATGCAACGTTTTCTGGCACTTTTGTCTGTTTGATTTAATTTTAATCAAGGTATATGTGAAAATGTTCAAATAATGATTCACGTTAATAATATACAAAATTTAACTATACATCTTCAATGCTGAATAAAGTATAATACTATGACTAAATATATAAATTCCCTTTTAAAGATAAATTCCACGGAATAATTTTTAAAATAATACTACATTTATCAGAAATTGAGTGTTGCATTTTTAGTGCTTTAATTCGAATATAGAGAAAAAAAACAATAAAAATTTCCTAAGAAATCACTTACAGATAATTGTAGAATTATTCCACTGCATGTTCGTCGACTATTTCCAAAGAAGAAATTCATTCATTCATTCATTCATCATGCTTCTGTCCGAAGACAGGTTTTAACTGAATCGCTGCCTCCATTTCTCTCTCTCCCTAGAAGCCTCTTTTATACCTCTATAAGTAGTATATCCCTGCTTTATATTATCTAATATTCCTATTCTTTTTCTCCCTCTTCCTCTTCTTCCACTAATTTTTCCTTCTAAGATCGTCCTTTGTAAACACTGTCTTCTCAATATGTGCCCTATCCAATTTGCTTTTCTTTTCCTGATTGTTTTTATTAGCATCCTATCTTCTCCCACCATTTCTAATACTTCTTCGTTTCTCTTCCTCTCTGTCCATTTCACTTTCATCATTCTTCTCCATACCCACATCTCAAAACTTTCTAAATATTTTTCCTCCTTTCTCCTTATCGTCCACGTCTCTGCACCATAAAGAGCTATGCTCCATATGTAGCATTTTGCTAATTTCTTCCTTGTTTCTAGATTTATTTTCTTGCTTGTGAGAAGCTCCTTCTTCTCGTTAAATGCTGCTTTTGCCATTGCAATCCTACTTCTGATGTCCTGTGTACTACTTCCATCCTGTGCTAAAATACTGCCGAGATATTTGAAACTACTTACTTGTTCCAATTTTTGGCCATTTACCATTATATTTAATTCTTTATGTTCCTTTGAAACCACCATGACTTTCGTTTTTTCTGTATTGATCTTCATTCCATATTGTTGGCCAACCTCAACTAGTCTGTCTGTCATCCTCTGAAGCTATTTCTCGCCTTCTGCTATTAAGCCCTGATCATCTGCGTATTTAATGGTGGTAATACTTTCACCTCCTATCTTAAATCCTTTCTCTTCCATCAACGCTTCTTCTGTTATTGTTTCTGCATACATATTAAATATCGCTGGTGAAATAGGACAACCCTGCCTCACTCCCCTCCCTATTGAAGTACTTTCTGTTTCTTCTCCTTCAACCCTGACTCACTCTTAAAGTGATGGTATTTCGAATACTTGTAGAACTGCTGCTGCAATGCTAAATTGTGGGACACGATGAAATGCAAAACCTGATTGTCTGTACCGACTATATACTTCTGCGACACTTGTAACTTATAGCACTTCTCCGGCAAACTATCACACACGGGCTAGTGAATCACTGAATGAATGATCTTAAAACGCTCGTAAGCTCTTGAAAACAATGACGTAAAACCCAAGATAGAGAAAGGTCCCTTGTAAAGGATTTTGGGAGATGGAAGAGTTCAGAAGTGGGGAAGCACTCTAAGCAAACAGGGGGGTTAAATTCCAAAATGTGTATTTAGAAATATCATCGTAGTCCTTTTGGGTAAACCAAAGAAGAGACATCTAAAAAGCTTCTTAAATTATAGCCACCGACACCAGTGAATGAAGGTGGAAGGAGAACCAAGGCATAAACCGAAGGCTTTGTTTCATCCTATTACCGGCACCTAGCCGATAGCGTAGGTCGTTGATATGGCCATCTCCCCTACTCGCGGTTCGAAAGAGAGAGGATTCACATGATACTATCTTTACTGCACCCAGTGCGAGGGTTCTCCAAAAGGCTACGCGCCCGGAGTGCGCACATTGAGCGCATTCGAAGGCAATGTCCCACGTGGGTAGGTTCCTTCCACTTTACTCGCCATTCGTTGAAAATCCTGGGAATTCCATTCTCCTCCCCACCACCTCAATTAGCAAGTTTCAGCACCGCCCAGGGTGACACTATCTCCAACAGACCCTTTTTGCTAGGACAATACGTCGGCAGCGACATAAAGACAAGAAGCATGGGAAATTTCTAAGAAGAATCTATTCAATAACCAAAGCCTACTGAAGAAACCATCCCGCCACCTGACAGCCTGCTTATTCTCTTGTCCCCCCCCCCCCCCCCCTTGGATCCGCGCATGTGCTGTGGAGGAATTCAATATAGCAAGATAGGGATGGTGAGAGAGAGGAAGATTTGTATTAAAATGCAACATCCGATATTGTATCGTAACACAATTAAAACGATTATTTTTGCGTGGAAGTTGACATTACGGGGAAACTGAAAAGTAAACGATTTCCAGAATTGTTGTCGTGGATGTCCATTCAGCAATTATACGTTTGGTTGCAAAGAACCTACATTCTCTCTTAATCTATTTTGCACAAATACAGCTTCGAAATGTTGGCATGTAGAAGAACGATTACAATAAAATGGATAGATAATGCGAAAAACGAGGAAATACTAAGGAGAATAGGAGGAAAACGGATGGCGAACTGGATTGGAAATCACCTGAGTAGAGAGAGCACGATTAAGTACACGTAAGAAGGAAAACTTGAGTGAAAAAAGACAGAGACGAAAGAAAAGATTTCAGCTCATAGAAAAGGAAAGCAAAACGGAGTGATGGAGAAATGAAAAAGATTGTGGAAAACGAGAGTTTGCGGAGATTGGAACTAATAATAGTCACGGAACTAAGGTCAGATTACCATTGATATAAATACATCATTTCCACTAAGCAATGGATTTTGTATCTTTCAGTTTATCTTATAGAAGAAGGAAAATAAGACTCATTCTTTCTGTTCGCCTGGTTTTTATGCAATACAACTCTCCCTCTCTAAAAAGAATATACTTAGTATACCTCAATGCATTCATTCCGTTTCTGCTGGGGACAAGAACACAACCTCCATCATTCATTCCATCGCAGCCAAGGTTTGCCCCGTTGGAATTTCCCGGAGCGTGGTATATCGTTTCCAATCCGTTAGCAGGGGAGTGGCAAGGGGCTATGGGTGACGGACCGGACGTAATCAACCCGGACGGTTTCGGGGTGCTATTAAGTCTTTCGACCGCTAGGTGACATCGCCGGTCATAGCGTAAGCACCTGCCATCTATGTGAGACGTCAAAGCTATAACACTTGAATACACTCACCATATGCAAGATACACCAATTTCGGAGAAAATTTCCCAATTCACTACAAGGCTATTACGTTACCACCTCATATGAAAATGAAAACATCGAAAATTAATTAAAGATCTAATCTAATGGACTGAATTCAGTATAATATGATCAGGATTAACTCCAGCAGCTATAAAACTCTAAAACTTGATTCGTATTTCAGCGACAAAGATCAGTTTCTAATCAGCGAAAGGTGGGTTACAAGAAATTTACTTGAAGTCAATACGGCTCTTTTGAATTGGACTGAGAATCCGCTGTTTTCATCAATATATCGGTTTGAGGAATTACCTAGATCATCTGTTACGCTAGTGAGTCCTTAATCACACCAAGATGTTTATTATGAATGAATGAGATCGAGCTAAATATAAAAGCATTGGGATTTTGTTAATATATTTTGAAAATTGTCTCTGACTTCAAATTAATTGTAGAATGTTTCATAAAATCTACACATTTAAGGAAAATTCGTAAATTTAACTCTGATACAGAATCATTTAAGGAAAAATGTGCCGATAAGACTTGTAAAAAGGCACCAAATACTAAAGTTACTCTTGGGCTTCTGATGAATGTTTTAGTGATTATAATAATTTTCCAAAGTCTCTAATGAGCAGCAACCTGTCGAAATATTTCCGTCATTTTTAAATAGGTAAATTGCTTTAAATCTTTTTGCCCTAATTAATTCAGCGTTTCGACACATTCTTTCTAATCTGAAATAAATTAACCGTGAACGAGCTAAATAACTATAGAAATACGAACCAAATAAATGATGTGTTGTATATTACAAACCAGAGTAAATGACTCAAATTTAAAAAAAGGTTACAGGAGATGTAATGCAAACAGCTACTCGTGAGAAACATTTAGAGCCTGAGACGGAGAAAGGCAGGAGAGCGAAATTTTGAGGTAAGAACTACGGAGACACAGCGAACCATAGAAGATAGATTTGAAAACCATGGCAAAATAAATAAAAGCGACATCAAATTTTTTTCCCCGTGATCGGCGGTTTTTCAGTCCTTATGTCTCTTCTGAGTCACTACGCGAAGAAGAGGAGGCAGGCGAGAAGAGAGTTGAGAGTGTGAGTTGAGGCGTAATAGGTCGTGAGCTCACGTTGACACGAGTTTGGCTCGTAAGGTCATTGGGTTAGGAGGGATGAAAGGAGAGAAGGTGGATAGGTCGGGAGGAGGAGTAGGATAGGCGACGCGGACGTTGACAAACGGTTATGGCCGCGCCTCGACTATTCGCATGAAGCTGGCCCCCTTCCTAGCGAACAACTCGATCGCCAAAGAGAGATTGGTGCAGCGGAGGTGGCCTTGATAGAGGGAGGCATGGGAGAGATGGGGAGAAGAGGCGTCTAGCAGTGCATTGACTGGGAGACGGATTGAGAGGGAAGAGACGGGGCGAGGAAATGTGGGAGAGGGACGTGGAGAGCGAGAGAGGGCGAATGTGGAGGTGGATTGAGGGATGGAGAAAAAGAAAAGGAAGAGAGAGGTCAGGGATAAAAAAGGTGAAAAAGAGGGAGAAAAGTGATGCAGGGATGAAAGAGAATGGAATGGAGAAAGGAGGGATGGATGAAGAGAAAGGGATGGAGGAGACTAAAGAGCATAAAGATAGGGGAGAAAGGGGAAAGGAAAGAGTAGGGAAGAAAAAGAGAGACGGGTGATTGAATAGGTAGATGTTATGAAAACAACATCGTGATCATGGATCATCACAGCTATACAAATAGGAAGATATATATATATATATATATATATATATATATATATATATATATATATATATGTATATATATATATATATATATATATATATATACATACATACTAGTCGTTGGTGCTTGCATTCTGCAAGCATATCATCTCAACATAAAAAAACATTAATTTTTCATATTTCATCTTTACAAATATTTTTTTAATTCTAAATATTTCACCTCCGGAGCGATTTTCGTTTTTCCCTTATGTAAAAATAATAGATTAAAATAATCCCAAAACTTGGCAATTTTTAGAATTTTATACTTTCTCCATTATGGGGTACTAATGCTACACATTTCTGCCAAATTTTAAAGTTGTAGTATTTCTAGAAGTGAAATAATATTTTTCCAATTGTTTAAATTTTAAACATTTTTAACGGCCGCCGCAATATGTTTATGGAGAGATTAAAAAGTTTATTTGTGCAAATGCACTACTCTGTACATAACTCGAAAATTTGAGCTTCCTAGGTCATCCCGTAATGTCTAACCAGTTATTTATTTGTTTAAACTTTAAGAATTTTTAACTGCCAAGCAAATTAAAATATCAAAATTTGTATAATCCTTATATCGTTTTTTTATGAATTCTACTTATAACAAAAATTTCAACTCCGTAGCACATGCGAAAATACATAAACCATGAAAATATGTTTAAACAATTGCGAATTTTTAGCGTCCGCATTGTTGCACTTTTTCAAGATTTTCGATTTTTCTAGTCGGTTTTGCACAAAATCCTACCTAAGAAAAACATTTCGAATCTCTAGCACATCTGGAAGTGCCTAAACATTAGTATCCTCCTATATGTTATATGTTATCTCCTCCTCCCCTTTAAGAAACGTCTATATATAATGATATATAAGGGAAGAATAAAGTAACGTAGAAGGACCGAATATAAGAAAAAAATTAAGGAAGAATAAAACAGTGGATATGGTTCAAAACAGAAAGTGTAAATAAAATCAGAGGAGGTACACGTTAAGAGAAAATTAATTAAAGAGAGGTTAAAGATGAGTATTAAAGAGGAGAGTGACAAAAAAGAGGAAGAAAGATAGTTGGGGCGAAGGAAGAACAGAAATGGATAGATATAGAAAGAGTGTGGGAGAGGCAAAATTTAAAAGAAAGAGAAAGAAAGGAATGTGTGACGGACGAGGAATAGATACAGAGAGCGAAAATAGGGAAGAAAGGGATAAGGAAACGAAAGGGAGAGAGTTTGAGAGATAAGGGGAGAGAAAGTAGGCGATAAGATGGAAATAGGGGGAGGCCTGGAGAGAAAGAGGGGGAGAAAGTGAGGGAGGGACAGAGAGGGATGCGAGAGGAATGGAGGGCGTGAGAAAAGGACAGAGGAGAAAGGAGGGAAAAATAGAAAGGAAGGTGGTAGAGAAGGGATGGAGTGAGGACAGTGAGTTGTTGGCGAGAGTAGGCGATGAGAACGTATCGCGCCGCTAAGCAGAACAGGATGCAGCGGCCATTTTTTTGAAACGATGCCGCAGCAGAGGGAGAATTAATGACCCTCATTAAGATCGAACCAAGGAGATTTATATGGCTGTCAAAAGTGAAGGTGGAATTCGTTCTTTCTCCGAGAAAAGTCGAATCTAAAATTCTAGTTGACATCGGGGATAAATTACTTATTTTTGTCAACCGTCGAACTTCTCTCATCATTGAGTTCGAATATTTCTTGAAATTAGAACTTCTGCCCAACGCTCTCGTCAGAAAAATACGCCGTATTCTATTAATACAATAAAAATGTAACGTGACCGGCGAAAAATGCATACACTGCTTTTTAATTTTTCGCGTGATTGTGTATCAATCTTATGGTCTTTGTCTTCCATTTTGCGTTTTTGTTAACTGGTTATATTAATTTCTGTATTTGGATTTGACCATATAATCGAATGCAACGGATAATACAAGGAAAACCTCCTTAGCCACTATTTTTATAAATTTTTTTCATTCTCCCAATACATCACTAAATTTATATATAGGTATATCAAAAAAGTATGTTTTTACCTTCAAATTGATTTAGAAAAACGCGTCGAATTTCCTTGTTACACCAAAAGACACATCTGTACACGAAACGGGCTTTGAAAATAATCCTTCACTCGTAACTTCAAACAAGAAAAGAATGTACACAATGGAAAAAAGGGAGAGAAACTGAAAAGCCCATCCGAAACGGACAGATGACGAAAATCACTCCGACGGAAACGGCATTAAATCCAACGAGAAAAGGATTAGAGAAACACAGACAGACAGCCATAGAGGCGTATTGAATGGCAACAATAAACTTAACTAAGAAGGCAGACCGGTTCCCGGTGATGAGTACTATGAAAACATGGAACGTACTCACGGGAATACAAAGCGTACACGGGGACATATTACGACGTAATAGACGAAATAAGCAAGCAACTTGATACGCGAAAAGCATATAAAATTTTACGATGCTTAGTCAGGATACATAAATTCACAACAGTAATGAGATAGCCATGCAGGCGTGCAGAAAAGCGCGGACTGTGACTGTACGAAGGAAACCCCTTTCATGAAACCCTGAAAAAGATCCCTTTTTGTGGCTTCTAATCCGTATATTTTGTGATTATCCCGCAACGTCTCCTTAGGCAGGCTCGTTCGTCATTTCGACATTTATTTTAACAAGATTTTTTTCAGAGTCCGCAGCTACTTCTTTTACCTTATGAATTTCACAGCGTCCGACATAAAAGGATACTCATGATATTTGTTGCACAAAAGACCCATTCCGTGATGAATGCACATTTTGTAAAACGTAAGTACAGGTAACTCACGTTATGCGCGCTTTCGTTATACGCATTTTCGCAAATACGCGGTTTTATTCTGACGAAAGATGCAAAAGAACCCACGGTATTTTCTGAAAGTTGGGGGTGGTTCGACCGCTTTAAGAGTCGAAATGCATTCCACAATATCATGTTAATTGGATAGGCAGCATCTGCAGATCACTTTGTAGTTGAATAATTACAAACTATAAACCTCCTTCGATATACGCGGCGATTTTCAGGAACGCATGTGCCGCGTATAACGAGAGTTACCTGTACATTCAACTCCTTACGAACGCATAGTCTTATAATATTCCGTATCTGATAAAACTACAGGACCACTTATTTCAATTTACCTACACGTACACCAAGGGGTGGGGGGGTTCTCAAACTGGTGTTCGCAAGCACCGCTATACTCTTTGGCAGTGTACGATGCTACAAATCGCCTTTCCTATCAACAATAATTTAATTTGTTTGCCTGTTTTCTTTCTAAAAGTGTTAAAGAACGCCATTAATCACTAAGAATTTAGTTCGATTTTGTTTATGAGCACACTTATTTCTGTTAAAGCATAGTGATGCTTACTTGACACGCAAGAATATAACTTGGTGTTCAACACATTGAAAAGGTTGGAAACCCCAGAAATATATCAAAGAAAAACAAGCAGTGGCGTTAATTGAGGAATTAATTTTATTTAAAAGTCTATATTTTCAAGTCTTACCTTTGTGGAACATATGGAAATAACGGCAAACATACACGGTAGAATTAATTAAAAATCACTGCCAAGGATTCCACCAGACGTTGAATAAAAATTAGAACCATTATTTCCAATCGGAACTTTTGTAGTGTTTTTTTGTGACTCCCCTTCAATAAAAATATTTCGTTCACTCGGTAGAGATACTGTTCCGCCTCTAAAACAAGTAACCTATAAACTAGGTGCTCAAACTCTCGGTCCTTTGGTCAAAAGGTTCTATTAATTATGTATTTCTACATAAAGAGAGAAGAAAAAAGAGGAACCGAGACGATCGCAAGACGACAAAAGGATATTATATTGTTCGTTTCCCGAATACGAACAATACAGGAACGCTTAATTTTCATATTTCCTTATTAGATTTCCGATTACATTTTAGCAAAATACACTGACTCATTATTGTGACAAGCGCCGTAACTAAGGCAGGGCGAGCGGGGCATCTGCCCTGGGCATAACTAAAGAAGGAGCACAAACATTGTTAAAGGCAAGTTGTGCATGTCACAAGGACAGGGGAGATTTCACTACTATACTTGTTCCAGACATTACGCATAGCAGAAACTATAAATTTCGATGATGCTATAGATGAGTTTGCTGTATTAAAATCACATAGAATAACACTTTAATATTAACATATTTCTACTTTCTGTATTTAAATTATGTGTGTAATTGTATGTAATTATATTTATAATTATGTTTTTAATTATGCATATTCATAGCAAGAAATTATATCATTTATAGTTAATTTTTATTTATTAATTGTTCGCCCTAAATCCGTATAGGTATTACAGAATTTTTTATGGAGGGAGCGCAAATTTGGTCGTTTGCCCCGGGTGCTAAAATAGCTAGTTACTGCGCTGATTGTGACATACCGCTCAAAATATATTTTACAAAATCTTTATGAAATTTTGGTTGGTGACCCATGCCATAGAGCAGTGATGCCCCAACTACCGGTCACGGTCTACATAAAACCTGCTGTTTTCATACGGCCCGCCACGAGTTAAACTTAAACTGTTGAAAGACACATGGTAGCGTAAAATGAAAACATAAAATCATAAAAACGTGTCGAAGTGGGCGATGTGACCAACGAGCCGTAAAGATTGAGCATAACTTCTATAGACCAATAAATAGTATAGGAAATAGTAGGGCTTCCAATTAACCGAAATTTTAGCTAATCTTTTTTTTGTTAAAAGATCATCAGCTAGCCGGTTAACCGGTAACTAACCGGTAATACTAGAAACATTCAATTGATTTTTAGACAAGTTTATTTAAATAAATTTCAAAGGAATACAGGAAAAACTGCTTAGTTTTTGCCGTAAATAAATTTTTTTAAGAAATCAAATCTCATTCAATGTTTGGTAAAAGAATTTTGAACGGAATACTTGCAAGAAAAACAAGTTATTTTATATGATTTAAAAATAAAGCTTTATAAATATACGATATTCAATGTTCCGTATGTACAAAAAATTATTGTTTGTACAAAAGCACAAACGAATACAAGAAAAAAATTATTAATACAAAAAAAAACATTTCAGGCGTGCCAGGGTATAGTGTTTAGTATTTCATAGAACTACAAATTTTTGTCAAAAATTTATTGGCCACAGAAAAAACTCGTTCACTGACTGTAGAGGTTGGCTGGATTCTTGCAATTGCGTTGAAAAGGTTCTCCAATTGACAGTCGAAAGTCAACTCTTTGATGGGCAGCGGCCACTGGAGACGGCGATACACGTCGATGCGCGGTGAACGTCGCGCACGTAGAGGAATTTCCCGTCTTAATCTTGACTATTCCTACCCCACTACTAACCCACCAGTCCCGTGATGTACCAAAAAACATATAAACCATCTTAAAAATAGTTTTTTGTTGTTTCCCTAAAAGTCCATCCCAACAGTTCACAAATCCTGGTGTTTTAAATTATTTTGTTTTTTTTTAATAACATAGGCCTGGAGGGGTTCTCTAAGAATACCTATTTATTCCGACCAATTATTTTCACTCGGAATTTTGAAAACTGATTATGGCAAGCATTTTTTCTTCCTTCAAAAAATTCGGTTATTCGGACACAGCCGATTAACGAATAATAAGAAAAATCGAAAAATAACCGGTCAACTGGGTACGGTAAAACCGGTTTGGAAGCCCTATGTAATAGGTTCTTTCCTCCAAAGATTTAAAATATTTTTTTTATCCTATGATGATTTTCAACTGTATAATATTTTTATTTATATACTTTACCAAAATATATGCTTTATGCAAGGGCTAGACAAATTTTCTGAAAATCTAGGCGCCTGCTCCAAATCTAGAAGCCAGCGCAAACGTTACATAATTTTAGCGGATATTTTTGATCATCTTCAGGAAAATATTAATGTAAAATAATTTTAATATGAATCTGCTACAGTAATTAAGTCATGCACATTTATTTCTGTCGCATCATATAGCAGAACATTAATACTGTCAACAATCATGAAATCCGTCCTCATCATCATTCCTTCTACAGTTTACAATCCGTCCCTAATCAGCAGGTGTCTATTTGACCGCGGAGTTACATAAACAATAGCAAAAACATTTTGACTTAAAATGCAATTCAGATTCATATTTGAAAAAAGGTACTGATATGAAGCATCTTTTAAACAGACTCTTAACTTATTATTAAGGAAATTAAAGTAAATCGCCTGCAATTTAAAATGCGTAGCAGTTGAGGAACCTGGACCATTTTATAAAAGCGAAAACTCTTGGCACCAGCATAAATATATTAGGCGCCTTGGCGACCTGGCAGCCGGGATTTGTCGAACCCTGCTTTATGCTCTACCGTTTAAGTTACCATGGATTTATTTCCCTTCAATTCAGGCATCAACGAAAATTTGTAGACTTTAACGCAAAGTTACGCGGGAAAAAATTGAAAATAATGCGTCATAGACAACTATAACTCTATGACCGGGGAGTTTGTTTCCTCAGTCAGATGTAACAGCAGATAGAAGCACTTACAATATTCGACTAACCAGGGATACTAAGTAGTTGTAATACGCCGTCTGGTTGTAAAGTGGAATGATGCCCGGGAAAAATATATATCTCTTTCATTATTTCCAGTGTGGTAGCATTGAAAACGAGCGAGTTTACTGCCTCAGCTGGACGCAGCGGGCTTTTCATTCTAACGCGCGAATATATACGAGGTCAACTACGGTAGAATTATAATGTCCGCGGGGATTTATTTACAAATAAAAGTGTTTTCGTTATCTTTATAAGATTATTTAAAGCTTTAGACTACTAACACCCGTTGTTTAGCGCTGATTATGGCCTTGTATATAGAGGGATAATAGCGGTGATCAAGGAAATTTCAACGAACTACGAAGAGCAGCACAGCGAAACAGTTTATCGGCGAAAAGAATTATAAATACGCATGCAGTCCAGCACGGTCTAATTTTATTGCCATAAAGTTATAAAATCTTTAATCGAAATAAACCTTTACGTACATAAGCAAATGAAATGCTCAGATAAAAAAATACAACGAAATAAAAAAATAATACCTCTGCGTGATTGCGAGTTACATACCTTTGTGTAAAAGAAATATATAATATTTGAAAAAATATATATGGGTGACTTATAAATAAATGACGCAATATACATTGCACAAACATTCTCATATAAGTATGTACGTTTGGTCGACTGTGTACGCTTATAAAAGAAAAAAGCTTATAAATCAAAGTTAACCGTAGTTTAGCGAATATTTTAATGCCACTGGACGATATATAGTAATTTTTTGGGCGTATGGATTAGTTAGTATTATTTGTGATAACAGGCTGTACGACTGGAAGGATTGTAATCAAAATCCTTATAGTAATTTTTGAGTAAATCGAATTTTGTTTAAAAATATCCAAGAATAAATTACCCTTAATTGTTGCGCAACATCGTTCATCACTTCAGAGTCTATATTATGAATGATATTAACCACAAATATGATATATCACTCGTTTTAATTTAACCGTTTAGGCTGAAATAAGATTTTAAGTGGATCGCGGCGGAGGCGTGGCGTCATCGGGCTCAGGTAAGGTAGCTTAGCGTACATTGTAATGTCACTGGACTCCATATAGTGATTTTAAGAGATAAATGGCTTACGTAGTATTATTTGTGACATTAGGCTCTACAATTGGATTGATTTAATCAAATTCTCTGAAGTAATTTTTGAGTAAATCAAATTTTCCTAAAAATCGCAAAGAATAAACTACCCTTTATTTTTGTGCAATATCATTTTTATGAAAAAAGGGTCTGCAAAAGATGATATATTGCACAAATACGAGATATCATTCGATTTTATGAACGCGTTTGGGCCTAGAACAGCGAACAGACCGACAGGCTGACGGCATGGCAAAAACTACTTTTATGGACTCAGGGACACCTAAAACGTGTATTTCCATCCAAATCTCGAAATCGAATTTTCTCACGATAACAATACTTTCTCAATATACTACGTTTATGAGAATGTAAAAATCTACGAAGGCCAATTCGTACTTCAAGTACAAGTTAGTAATTCTACGATAGCTGAATCGAATACATATATAACTCCGCAGTTGTAGAATTATCAGTCATGTCGATTACTCCATAAACTAATTGCGGATTTCGCCAGTTTAACCGTTATATGGCAATAAGCAATACAGTATCGTTTATATGAATCTCAACTCAATTCAAATTTCAAATAAAATGTTACCACTCGAGAGTATTATTTTCCCTTCTATATTATGACAACAAAATTTGATTTAAATAACCGCAGTTCGACGGTCCAGCCATTAACAGATAAATACAAGAGCGATGAATTAATTCTTTAAATTTATTTTAGATTCTACTGGATTCCGAACGCGTGTAAAGGGACTTGTAATTTCGCTTCGAAACAAAAAATTATAATCAGATCTGTGACAATTTCAACCATTTATTTCGGTCCGCGAACAGGGTCGAAAGGATGGTTAGCGAACACGAATTGCCTCTTTTTCAACTCGGTCATTTTCAAATAAAACTCATTTGATAAACATGTGCGCGCAATTGCTTCGACGGTACACAAGGTAAAATGACAGTCAAGGTACGTACACCGCTTGTAAACAAATCGAAAACGTACGCGCTCAACTATGACGACTGCGAATCAGGGAATGGAAGGAAACAAAGGAGGAGACAGAAACAATGCAACAAAGGGTACGAGGGAGAATAAAAGGGAAAAGGGAAGAAAAAGGAGAGGGACAGGGAAAGAAATAAAAGATGGTGGGATGGAAAATGACACGAACAGAGACGTGAAACGAGAAGAGGAAGTGAGAAGAGATAAAGAGAGATTTGTGTTCTTTTTGTGTGTATTTTTGGCTAATCAACCTCTTGGATTACTATAGCCATAACTCCTTACACACCAGACACACTCACAAGAGAGGAGGGAAACTCGGTGCAGGCGTTAGCCTACTCTTTACGATGTGCACCAAGGGGGCCGACAGCGTAACGTCCCTTCCGAAGGACGGAACGCTGACTTGTGCGGCCTCCTAAAAAGAGAAGTGAATGAATGATAAAAGAGAGAATGAGAAAAGAGGAGTAGGGACGGGAAAGCAGGGCGAAGAAGAAGGGGTGCGAGAGGAGAGAGAGAAAAGGGAGAAGGGAGGAGAGAGCGGAGAGAGGAGATTGATTGGGGAGGTTAGGCCCTGTTGGGCGTCTCTACCATTTATCCTCGTATATCTCTACATCATGTGCATTATAAAAGCATACAGAATTTACAATTTAGCCAATTATATATATATATATATATATATATATATATATATATATATATATAGAGAGAGAGAGAGAGAGAGAGAGAGAGAGAGAAGAGAGAAGGAGGGGAAAGGAAAGAAAGAAAAGTGAAAGAGAAAAAGATGTGAGAAATAGGGGATAATGTGGAGAAATATATGCGAGAGAAGATGGAGAGAAAACGGAGACGGGAGAGATACGAGGTGAGAGGAGAAAAAGAAGCATGAACAAAGAGAACGGAATAGGCAGAGAGGGAGAGAAAAGGAGGGACGGAAAGGGAGAAAGGCGTGACATGAACGGGGAAGGATGGAGGAAGGGCGAGAGAGAGAAACAGGGAGAAACGAGGAAGAGTAGGCAGAAGATACCTGAAAAGGTTTTTGAAATGGAATGAGCAGCTGGTACATAAAGGAAGAAGAGCAAGAGCGGTGACAGAAGCTCCTCCAGGTGTTTGGTTATGGCTGCCCCTTCACGGTAGGAAACCTGCTCTCACGGGCGAAGAAAAGAGAGCGCCCAACGCTCTTCTGCTGTTTTTTGCACTTCCTCTCTTCTTTTTCGCATCTCCTATCCGCGCGCCATTTATTTCGGAAGAAGCGGCGAAGAGACCGCTTCTCAAAAGGGGTAGAAAATCGGCAAGCGACGCGTGGTGGCTGTTTCGTTAACTAAACAATTTTGGTGGGAATACATGCAGAGGCTGCGTTTTTCTGATTCTTTTTGTTTTTTTCCCGCCGAAACGGGATATTCTTGTACTGCGGCACAGGAATCTCGCACTGGATCCTGTTGTTTAAATGTAATTCCGGCGGCTTCCGACCTCTGTTTTGAAGTAAATGAACTAACATGTATCTCGACATACATGAAATGTGGACTGCGATTGCCCTTCCTTTGCTTTCTCAGATAAAACTATTTTCTTTTGCAACTTTGTGGCAGAATTTACGCATTTCGAACTACAGCGCTAGAGCCAACGAACGTTTACATTTTTTTCAGCTACAGGGAACTATAATTAAAAACCTGATGTTTTAAGCAGTGAAATGCCTCATCTTTGAATATTCTTCCTGGGTTCTTAATTAAAGAAAAATGAGATCTTACATCAATAAGGATAGTTTATTTTCTGCATAGCAATATGAAAATAGACCTTCATAGTAACGCATCATTCCCATTTAGACGGACCGATAAACGCTGAAAGAACATTCTTATTCGTTATAGAAAATGGTAATAAAGCAGTCCCTTGCGATACGCCGAGGTTACATTTAGGAAAAAAAGGCCGCGTTGGGGAAAACTATGTAACGAAAATTTAAAAAAATCGCGTGTTTGTGTAGTCAACGAGTTTCCTCACGTCACAAGCATACATACATAAAATGCGGTGCGCGCAAAATTTAGGAACGCGTATAAATAAACTTTATACGTGATAGGTAAACAAGTGTCATATTAAACCGTGGATAATGACATTAATATTGGGGAAACCCGCGTTGGGCAATTATAATAACCAAATTTTAACCTCTGGATGGCGACGTCAAAATATGTACTCGATATTCATGCAAATTTGTACCTAATACTTGTAAATATTTTTATAGTTTCGATGGTTCCCTAAAAGTCTAAAATTGCATGACAAAAATAATTGACTGAAGGAAAAATATAATATCTTGTGAAAAGAAGTACTACCTAAGGAAAAATTGACTTCGGCTTCAAAAACTTTTACAAAAACGAATAAATTCCTTTGATTCCGTTGATACTATGAAACACTATAAAATATATAATATTTAATATGAAAACTTTAGGTTTAAGGTAATTTTGTCGAAGACGAAGGCATCAGCTAATGTACAGATGAACACGCAATTTAGACATGGAGTACGCAGTGTAGTATAACATCTTTGCACAAGAAAAGTATTAGAAAATTTCTCAAAACAGATATGCAACATTAAGCTTGGGAGCGCGGTACTTCTCCAAGAACTGAACTCTCCAATGATCACATATAGCGTTAACATTCGGTTCAAATGCGACGCGCGTTTCCTCCTGTCATTCCGCGTGGATCCTCTCCAAGTAATAAATCCAGACACACCATCGCTGGGATATTCCTGTGCGACACTTAGCAGGGCAATGGCACCGCGATTCCAATAGGACAAAGTAGGAACGGAAATACTCGCTACTCAAGGAAATGGCGGTACCTGGCAACGAATGAGCTTCCCTGTGACTCTTCCATTCAGCGGAAATATTTTCCTGGAACTGTCATGGCTTCGACGAATTTGAATATGATTTTGATGCATATTGCTCGAATGACGGACGATATATCTGGAGGCTATTCGAATCCTCTCGGTGAATTACACAAGTTTTACAGTTATTATTTCAGTATATCTAAGAGGTGCAAAGGAGGCTATCTCATACCTCGGTAGAAAGGCGGTTAGCATGCCTATATCACAATGCAAGAGTTATTGTTTCGATTCCTGCCGAAGGCATGGTCGTATGTGCTTGTAATAAATCTATAATAACACGAGCAACTGGGGAAACCTGTATGAGTAAAAGGAATTATTATTATTATGTATCTCTTCGGACTAGTTCTGTTAATGCCTATTAATTATTTTCGATTTTCCTCTACTATAAACCGGCGTCAACAGGAATTAGTCAATTACTAAAATAAATAAAATACGCATAATAATATTTACAAAAATAACGGCTTTTATGGACACAATTTATTGTATCTCAACCGTAAAATGAGAGTATTTTTGAGAAAGCAGTGCACTAAAATTTTCTCGCATATTAGTATCACCTAAGATATGATTAATAGAACAAATGCCGCTTACGACGATTATTGCTATAGCACAATGGAAGTATCTAATCTAATATATAAAAATGAATGTGTGTGTATATATATATATATATATATATATATGAGGAAAACATTGAAGAAGACAACTTAGGACCAAGTATTATGGACAGCGAAGTAGAAAAGGCGATAGTGGAACTGAAGAAGGGGAAAGCCACGGGCAGCGATGGCATACCGGCTGAGATACTTAAAGTCATAGGATCAGAAGGACTAAAAGCGATCACGAAATTAATTAATAAGATTTACGACACGGGAGAGTGGCCTCAGGATTTCCTAGAAGTAACAATGATCCCTCTAAAGAAGAAGCCAAAGGCAATGCAGTGTAAAGATTACAGAACGATAAGCCTTCTGTCACACACCTCGAAGATCATCACGAGGATTCTTAATAAAAGGCTGGAGAAAAAGGCAGAAGAAATAATAGGGGAAGATCAATTCGGTTTCAGAAAAGGACGAGGAACTAGAGATGCTATAGGAGTAGTTAGAATCATATCAGAAAGGGCAATAGAATACAGTCAAGATATCTGCGCATGTTTCGTAGACTGGCAGAAGGCCTTTGATAGAGTAAATTGGGTAAAGTTGATGAACATATTAAAGGATATAGGTGTAGACTGGAAAGACAGGAGACTGATTAGGAATCTATATGAGAATCAAGTTGTAAAGGTCAGGTTTGAGAATGTGGATACCTGCGGAATAAATATCGGTAGAGGAGTAAGACAAGGCTGCTGCCTATCGCCAACCCTATTCAATATATATGGAGAAAGTCTAATGCAAGAAGCTTTAGAAGGCACAGGGGATTTCAAAATTGGAGGAAGGATTATAAGAACAGTAAAATACGCAGATGATCAAGTACTTCTAGCAAGAAAGGAAGAGGAGCTACAAAAAATGATAAATAGACTAGTGATAACAGGTAGAAAATACGGTATGGAAATAAATACAGAAAAATCCAAGGTCATTCGAATATCGGGTAAAGAAGAGAATCTAAACATAACTATTGGGGGAAAGCCATTAGAACAAGTTTCAGAATATACCTTAGAAGTATCATAACACGAGAGGCAAAATGTACGGATGAGATCAAAACTAGAATAGGAAAAGCAAAAGCGGCTTTCAGGAGAAAGAAACAACTACTTACAGGGAATATAAGGGAAGATATCCGCAAGAAGTTGATAAAATGCTACGTATGGAGTATAGCATTGTATGGGGCAGAAACATGGACGCTAAGGAAAAATGACATCAAATACTTGGAAAGCTTTGAAATGTGGACTTGGAGGAGAATGCTGAAGATAAAATGGACAGATAGGATGAAAAACGATGAAGTGCTACGAAGAATAGGAGAGAAGCGAATGATTATACAGAATATCAGAAAGAGGAAGGCTAACTGGGTTGGACATTACCTGAGGAGAGAGAGTATGATTAAAGACGTGTTTGAAGGAAAACTAGATGGGAAAAGGGAAAGAGGTAGGAAAAGGTTTCAGCTGATAGACGATTTGAAAGGGAAAGAGAGTTATCAAGATATAAAGAGGACAGCGGAAAATAGGAGTATATGGAGAACCAGGATTAACCAAGATTAATCACGGACCTGTCTACGGACAGACTACCTATGATGATGATGATATATCCCTTATACGTTTTTACATCGTTGAAGCTATCGAATTCCAAAGTTTCATGGGCCATCCTATGGACAAAAGGAAGAACTTGGTCTAGGTTTGCAGACCGTGTGGTATCTTATACCCCATGGGTTCAACAAAATACTATTTCCATAAGAATGCATGGGAAATGGTGTGGAGAAACCACAAAATGGCATGCAGCCCTTCACTGATGTGGATATAAATATACCTAAATATTAACTTACGATCACGGGAAATGGTTTATTTTACGAACGAAAGACTGAATATTTTAATTCTGGTCATGTTTAGTCGTATTGCATGTTAAATCGCTCGAAATTATAAAAAGTTATTAACATTTTCCAGGCGGCAACAAAGCTAAATTTCTTAATTGTTGTCCTCCTCAGATTAATGCAAGGAAAGTCCACATCGTGGCGCGCCGTTGAGGAAGAATAGCCAATGCCAAGATAAAGGGTACAAATGGATTCATGCCTAAATATAGTCTATGTATACTTTTAAAGTTAATCAAATGATTTTTAAGGAATAATATAACGTTGTTATCTTTTACAATTAACATTGAAAGATTTATCGCAACATAAATGGAAACCTCTTCTTACATTTGTTCAGTAACCAAGATATTGTTTATTGTTTACGTTTTGGCTAATAGTATTGACAT
This sequence comes from Tanypteryx hageni, assembly GCA_028673005.1. Classification (NCBI taxonomy): domain Eukaryota; kingdom Metazoa; phylum Arthropoda; class Insecta; order Odonata; family Petaluridae; genus Tanypteryx; species Tanypteryx hageni. Next base: position 61,849,042 of record CM054114.1, on the reverse strand, counting down.
AATCCACATAATTTTATTGCTGCTTTAAAGACTTCGGTGCATCTATCCATGTGGATATTAAGCAAGACGTTAATGCGTAAAATTAATAGTAAAACTTTACAATACAATACATAAAATATTAAATGTTAATGTAAACATCGCTTGCGTTATTAAGGAATGGGGAACGAAAATTCAGGGCTTATGGTGCACTCGGAGTAATTTCTATTTTAATAAAACTGCTCGATTATGCCAAATATTCTTGGAAAAGCAGTCTGCCTTGACTATATGATGGATTCGCCATTGAGATATACACACGAGCACAAGCCTGACTAAAATTTTCAATGGTTTCTTTAGGCGGTAGTTAAAATTCCGTGTGAAACTCTTCTCCGAATAAAACATTTGAGAAATTTGGGGACACCGACAGCGCGGGGCCCCGAGAAACAAAAATCATTTTCTACTTAAAAGAAAATTCTTTTCCGAGCGATGCTGGGTAACTCCAGCTAGTATTGATTATAAATTAACCGGGTTTTTTTGGAAAATTGATTCATCAATGCGTATCGGTGAACTTGGTTTATGTTTGAAGGAATAACTCTCCTGCTGAGCTAGTTCTGTCAAAAGAATTTACAAGCCATATTTACAACCACTAATTTTTTTGCTCACTATATATTTCTAATGCCTATAAATACTGTAACAATAATTTAAAAAACTGAAGGCTATTTCTTCAGTATTTCTTGCCTTTCAGTCCCACGCAGCAAGCTACGCCCGTCAACCTACTTTCGTTAAAACCTCATAATTAGTGCCCGTTTGTTCGGAAGGATAATCCCGAGAGACAGCTTGATTGCCCGTCCGATACGTTCAAAAGTCCTCCCTCTCAACCCGTAGAACCAAAAGGAATAAATTTGGTTCGCATCATTACATGCCATCTCCATTTTTTTTTAATTCTTCATGTCCATACGCGTCGAAAAAAAGACCAAAGGCATTACACAAAATCTTTTCAGATTTCGATTTCATTTTATTTTTTTCGTTTGCCGTCAGAAGACATCCTTTAGAGTGGTTGACGGATTGAAAAAAGTATTTCGTTTGGATAACAGCATTGAACTGCAACAATGCACTAGACGAGCGTTTTCGCCATAGTTATTTTGAAGCAGAGGCATAACTATTACGGTTAAAAGGGGCGAACCCGCGACCGGGCCCAGGCCAGGGCGGAAATTTTTACGAATGTGGACTAGGAATGATTTGGCCACCCTCTAAATGTTATAACTCTGATATTCAGTTTCAATTAAATGAAACGCCCAAGGGTAGCCTCTTGGCCGCGCCGCTCTGGGCCCACCAATAAAACTGGCCCTTGCTCGGGCCCAATATACCTATCTATGCAATGTGTTAATAAGCAATTATTATGAGAATAAGTACTTCTAGCAGTTGCCCGTCGATAAATCGACTGGTTGGTTAGATAAAATATTTTCTTGGTAATTAGCCTCCTGTCACAATACCATGAAGGTCAGTGGCTGCAAGGTTTATTTCTTTCTACTAATGTCCTCCAGGAGCGCCATGTTATTTCCTACAGCGTCTAATGTCCGCTATCGGCGCCACCTTAACATCAACCACAACAAGTACGTCGACCAGAGCTTAGCCGGTCACAAAAAAACACCTCAATATCTCGCCAACGGTTTGACCGATTTCAATTTTATCCTTTTCCTACAAATCTGCAGATCAAGACGTTTAATTTGATGCCTCAGACGTTAAAGTGGCTGTTACCGTCGCTTTAAAAACATCATTTTTTAGGCTATTAATATATATATATATAATTACGTACCGCCGTAAATTATAAACTCCAAAATTGTCGAAAAGAAATGAAAACTTTAGTGTAAGCCTAAATTTCTCCGTCTCTTATACGAAGAAAATAATACCTATTGTTGAAAAAAGCTAAGAAAAGATCAGCCGTAATGTAGAAGGCAAGGTTGTTTTTTGTTACATTTTTTTTATTTTTTGCCTCATTACTCCGCTTTCATTTCAAGATGTTTTTACGAGCAAGATAAGCTAAAATTAGCCCAACTATTTTTCTGTTAGTCTTGAAAATAGTTTATTTGAAGACCTGTCAGTAATTTATTGGAACCGTTTTCCAATGCGAGCGGATCTGTGAAGCTACGGTTACTGACAATGAGTGACGTGTGTATGGGGAGCCCTCCTGCCTAGGCTGCGCCCGGGCCGTTAGAAACCTAGTTACGTCCCTGCTTTGAAACTATCTCAAACTCGACGGCTCATTTTAGAGACATTTTTAAATATAAAAACATCTCCAAATAATATACGTATCGCATCACTTTGGCTGCCACTTTGCGTATCTGACTCTCCGCTCTCCTTCGACGTTTTTTAATTAGAGTTTCCCGAAATTTTCCTTTTGAAAGATGCCTGTAGTTATGAGCATCAACGGCATCAGCGAATCTTTCCGAATAGGTCCTCTCTTTTCGCCGCAGTTTCTGATTTTCGTAATGTGTCCAAAACATTGAAAATTCTTCTCTAGATTTTGAAAGCAAGAGGACGCAATTTTTCGAGGAAATATGAATTTCTACGGATGAGTAATTCGACCCAAGATCCCACAATACTTCTCCTGCGACAACCTGCGCACATATTACTTGATAATAGGGAAGTTTATCCAACCTATTAGGGATATATTAGTCACGAAAATACGTTTACCTTATAGAAAAAATAAAAACTTGACCGAATAGTCGGGGAAGGAAGAAAGGCGACACAAGTGACGCGTGGACACACACGATGTGGACGTTTAAAAAAAAATAAAAAGGAGTAACAAGCCTCTCCTAAAAACTATGAAAGTAATCACGTTTGACGGAAGGAAGGGTAGGAAGCTGGAAAGAGATGCAGAGACATGGAGGAAGAGTCTTCTATGGTTACAACTCATGCGCTTGTTCCGGTCCCATGCGGTAGAGCGCGTCCGCCATAGCGTGAGTGAAGAGAGGAAGAGGAGGGAGGAATTGGGGGAAAAGAGGACAAATGGAAGGGGGTACACTCGGAACGGATCAGATGTTTTGATGGCACGCCGCAGGGAGCGCGACATGCGAAAAACAGACGAAGCGCGTTTAAAAATTTCGCGTCGTATAATCGGATTAGGACGTAGAAAATGATAATGTGTAGATTTTGAGGGGCGATGTTTACCAAATTGCAGCGTGCGGACATAACCCCCTCCCTCTTCCATCCATAATTGTTTTTTTTTCGTTACCACCGACTGCGGTGGAGGGTTACGTGTGGTGACGCCACAGAAGAATGCACGAATGCCGCATTAAATATGCCGAAAAATTTGTGTGGTGGAAATAGTTCAAAACGTCGCCTATTGCTTTATCTTATAACCCTCATCTGAATGCAAATGTATCGTAGGCATTATAATTTACTATGGTGATAAAGAAATTTCCATCATTTCTTGTATACTTACGTAAAAAAACGTATATCCTGATACCAAAAGAAATGGTAAAATCTTGCACAGAATTATTTTCACGAGCTTTGTTTAATTAATATACATTATAGGATTTGGTCTATAGCGCAAAACATGATCACTCAATACAAGTGTTTCACACATCGAAGATTAATAATGCTGTTTGTACATATATTGATGAAAAACGCTACAAAATTAAAACGTTGAAACTTTTGAAGCATCCGCAAATTTGCGAATATACACTTGATTCATTAAAACATTACAATGTAAATATTTAAATACTGTGTTTTTGGAAAATATAAAGATATAACTTACCCTTTAATGTGAAACTATTTCCGTAAACAGATGGCGGAAGATATCGTGCATTTGTTTTCTGTAAGCGAAGGGGAAAGAAAATTTAATAAATTAGTAAGTAGAACAACATTTACATATATATATATATATATAACCAACTTGGAGAATTCAATTACATTAGATTATAAATTGATTTTAAAACACCAAAATAGAATGTCAATTATTTTAAACCTAGTGCATGCACTTTTAAATAAAGACAAATTAATCTCATTAAAAATACTTATTTAATATCATAGATACGGTTTTTCATTGTTTATTTTTAGTTATAACCAAAGACGTAATATTCCAGTTTATAAACGCCATATAAAGTACATGCCCTATCCTATGATTTAAAAAAATAAATATTGAAGCTAAAATTCTAGTCTTGGTCCAGAAAAACTGCACACTCCAGTGATGATTTTCCGATGCCAATAATAATGCGTGGAATCCAGTCAGTAATTTGGATCGATTATTACAACGGCTAACGTAATGAAGAGTGGCGAAAGAGAGAAGAAATGAAGGGAAATCGCCATCGAATCGGGAAAAAAACTCCTATTTAATTTAAACGAACAGATGCTCATGGGGCGAGCCCCCAAGCGGTTGGCCTTTTCAAATGGGGATTAATCGTTATTTCGAGGTGTTTCGGAGAATTTACGCCGGTTACATCAGACATCGTGAGCGATTTGGCCTTCTCCCTTTTATTGTTAGGGCAGGAGGAAAAAAAACATTTCCATTAATGTAATCCCCCAAACCATCCCCCATGGATGTGGAGCTCACCTCCGGTGCATCAAAATCTATTTTTCTTCATCCACATCCCCACTCCATTTTTTTAAACCCTTCCTCTCCCTACACAGATTAAAATCCCGCGTTACGGCAGCACCCTCTGCACCCGGATATCTGAAATGATAATTAACAGCTCGGCCGTTAGAGGGCGCGGAGGAAACAACAAACACATTCATCCTATCCTGAGCGCCAATCGCCGGATCACTTGATCAATAAGTCACTATGGATGCATGGGTAGACGGAGGGGAAGAGAAAGGGAAAGAAGAGTCTGGTTCTCTCGACCCACCCCCCTCATTCTCCTCAATACCTCCCTCCCATGCTAGGCAAGCTATTGTGCGCGATCGTGGCGACTCAAACGGCGGACGAGGGAGTTGGAATGGCGGATTTTAAAACAAATTATTACTTGAATGCGCGCGTACGATCCTTGTTTATTACACCTTTGGGGAGGTTACCAAACATTACCGAGCGGAATGAGGACGTATATTTACGGAACGGGGGATCATAATTCGGGTGACAGAAAAGCATGCTCAGAAAAAAAATGCAAGAGGGAAATAATCAACTCTTTAAAAGACGTATGACACAGGAATCACTGGGGTATTTCTGAAAAATTTAGGCCCTCAATCTGTAAATGAAATCTGCAAGGATAAATTCTGTGAAAGAATGAAGTCCGTGAACCTAATGCAGGTCAATTGATTCGCATATTTCTTCTTGACGAGTAGAGTATATTTACAAAGGCAAGTTCTATGCTTCATAGCTTCATCTACGTCGAAGAGCCTTTTTAGTGCTTTTCGTCATTGCTGAAAAGCACTATTATCTTCGTGATGTCCGTCCGTATGCATATATCAGGGAAGAATTGGCTCAACTGATTTAAACGAAATTTGGTACATAGAATCCTCACATAAATACAGGACCAAAATTACATACTTCATCCGGATCCATTCAGCAGGGGTGCCACAATTTCAAAGTCAAACTGTTCGGTAATTATGAATTAGGAAGGATTGGCCAAATCGATTTCAACGAAATTTCGTACGAAGGAAGTGTTCAACATAAAAAATAAAGATGTTTAGCATAAATATAGGAAGCAGGGCTGCCACAATATAAGTAATTACAAAAACGTTTTTACGCGTATTTATTTGTGTTAACCTGTCCGCATAAATTTTTAACCAAATTTAACATTTATAATGTACACTTATATACAAAACCCTAATAGCATGTTTGAGCCGGATCAGCCAGAAAAAGGAGCTACAATTACATATTAAACTCTTTCAGTAATGGCTGGGTGAATTTCAACTAAATTTTATATACAAGATTTGTACAACATACCGTAATGAAATCAATATGTTTAAAGCGGAGCTAAATAGCAGGACTACCACAGCAAAAAGATGAATAATATTTTTTACACGTATTTCTAGAGAACCGACCCAATGGATTTTAACCGAATCTAGTATATTTAATCTTAAAATAAATAAATAACCAAAATTTCATATTTCAACCGGGTTGACTAAAAAGGGCTACCATAATATCAAGGTTAGAATGATTCTGTAAATATGAATTTGGAAGGTATTGGTTGAACGGATTTCGAAGAAATTTCGTTTGTAGGGCGAGTATAGAATGGCAAAACGAGATGAATTTTAGAAAGGATCAAAAAAGCAGGGCTACCTCAATATGAGGAAAAATAATTTTCTGATTTCAAAGCAAATACATTACTATATCATTACACTCAAATACATTACTGTATCATTACACTAAGGCGGAATTGACGAAAAATACTTCTGTACCACGGGAAACCCGTGTAAATCCCTACTTATTCTTTGTTTACGATTATAGTTAAAAATCACTATTACGTAAATGATTGAAGTTTTCAAATATAAGCGTCAAATCGTTAGATATAATTTATTTATTCGGGTATATCCATGCATTTATTACTGAGCTAATACTGGGTGACGGGAAATAGATTTAAACAATATGAAATTCACTTGTATGAAAATGATCAAATGAACTAATAAAATAAAGATGATATAGATGAAAGTTGTGCGAAGTTAATGTTTTGTGGTTTACTACCGCTTATCAAGCATGAAAAAACGCGATTCTATGAATTTCTCAAGTGCCTATAACTGTAGTTTCTTTCATATAGTGCTCATATATTAGTTTCTATAACCATGAAAAGACATTAGAAATTGGAAAATGTATATGATTTTAATGCTAATGAAGAAACAGCGCCGTTTCCTCTATCGTTCAAGGTATTTATTTCAAGTTCTAATGTGAGAACAAGAAAGATTAAGCAATGGGAGTGTGACTAGTCATATTACAGTTTTTACTAAATTTTCAGCGTTCTTACGAAAAACACCTCATTCGAACTTAAAATCGACCTAGTTTTACTGAATTACCTCCGAGTTCACCTAAAAGCTACATCGTATCTTCTTCAAAGTACCACGCAGTACTTCGTCACATACTGACACTAACAAAAGAAAGTGGAGCTATTACTTTCTGTTCTCTTTGAGATATATAGTAATGCTGGACAATAAGAGGTTGGATCACGCTCCAAATTCAATTGATTGATTGGCTCATTAGTACCACTTAATGGCGGGCTTGAAACCGTGAGATAGCGAAGTCGATATCGGCCTGAAAGTAGTTGCCCTGAGTGCCGAGCGGTTTTAAAACCAACTCCATTGGCTGTTTTCGACACTTTGGCAGGGCGTGGCAGACAAGGAGAGAAGGTAAGGGAAACGAAGAAAAAAGACTGGCAAAGGAGGCTCCAAACACTCTTCGTATTCCCATAGCCATTAAAGCGGCGACGTGACGGTTATTTTCCCGAGAGGGACGGCTTGAATAAAAGAACGCTTCCATTAACTCGAATTAATTCCGATGACGGCGGTTTTAAGGGTTTGATCAGGTTTTCATGAGTGGCCCTGGAGGAAAACGGAAGAAATAACACCCTCGATGTTTAAACGAAATATGCGATTCGCAATAGTTTTTTAGGACTCATGCTGCTCGTGGTTTGCTGTCAAAATTTGTAACCAATGTCTGACTCTCGCAAAATTGAGCTAGATGCAATAGAAAAGACAAATGGAATCACTTACGGGAACGATATTGAAAATGCTGCTGTTATGCTGCTAACTCCCAATGAGATAAAAATGGTCGAGGAAACCATATACGCATTTCAGCAACCTAGTAGCCGTCCTCATGGTAAATCCGATATCCCTTTTTAGGTCTTCTAATGAGCACTGGCATAAGGCCGAAGATTACCGTAGAAACTGCCATTTCATTGTGGCGCACACGAAATTTCACTCCCTTTCTGGATATTATCACATGATTTACTCTATTGCAGCAGCGAAAATATTTATTTATATATGAGCTCTACATCAACAGCTTATTCAAAAAAATATGAATTTCCTCAAGATAACGCAGGTGGAAAGTGATCGCTTTTGTTATTGTATCTCATGGAGAAAACGGCGTTCAGTATAGCTCAATAACTTTCGTCAGCAAACTAATAAAATTATCGCACAAAAACCATACCCTTTAATGACGTATATTCGATTCTCTTGTGTGAAAACCCACGCGTACAATTCTATATGAAATTACCTAGGGAACAACTTATCGAGGCTAATCCGTATAACTCCTATCACAACTAAGTGGACGTCAATTCGCGACAGATGATCATTCGTCTTCTAGTCCCATACGCAGAAATATTAAGTGTTATTTGTGACAGATTATTTCGGAATAGGCCGGGTGGCCTGTCTTTCGCCATTTCTTTCATAAAAAAAATTGAGTGAAGCATTTAAAGTATAAAGCATAGAGCAACTGAAATTATGAAACATATCAAATAGAAAATCTTCATATGTCTTAGCATATATCATGTTTTTACTGAGCACATAATTAATTTTGAAGCTATAGGCTCAGACTCCGCTAATTTTTGACAAAAGAATTAAAAACCCTGCAACTCACGTGCTAAATAGACCGAAGCAGAACCCTATTTTTATTTTAAAACTGCGCGAAACGAAACGCGAGAGAGGAAAATTTAACTAGCGGACGCCAACGGTCATTTCTCTATTTTTCTTCCCGCGACAAATAGTAGTCGGAAAAAACACGTGCTTTCGTTTCTTCCGATTTAAAAACGCCGTTATTTCTCTTCCCCTTAAAAAACATTGCAATGTCGACGCTACCAATCTACGTCCCCGGAGCGCGTAAACAATTCGGGATAATTTTAAATGGTAACGCGTTCGTCAAAAGAATCGACCGAGAGAAAGAGGGAGGAAAAGCTTTCATTACTCCTAATTTACGATTGGTAGGAGTGGTAGAAGAAATGAACTTTTAACAGAAAGGTACTGGTTTAAGAAAGGACTCATTTTCTCTCTAATTGTAAGTAAAGCGAACGGGTGACGGGACTAAAATGTAGGAAAAAGTGGGAGGTGAACATTACAACAGAGTGAGTGAGAGAAAGGGAGAGGGAAAGGAGGGAGGGGTAGGAGAGCTAGGGGAAAAGGGGAAATGAGAAAGAGAGGGAGAAGGGAGAAAGGAAGCGGGGAGAAAGAGATTGGAGTGAGGGAATGGAGAAGTAGAAGAGCGAGGAGAAGAAAGAATGGGGAAAGTAAAAAGAACAAAGGAGAGAAGGAGAAAGGGAGTGAGAAGGGATAGATGAAGAGAAGAAAGAAAGGAAGTGGAGAGATAGAAAGTGGAGGGAGAGGGGATGGATAGGAAATAAAAGGAGAGAGAGAGCGGTGAGGTAGGAGAGGGAGAGGAGAGAGAAGAAGAGGGATGGAGGACAGACAAAAGACAGGAGGAAAAAAGGAGAAAGGGCAGAGACAGAGGGATGAGGGAAATACGAACCAGACAGATAGGGAGTGGAGAGAGAGGGAATAAAGAGAGATGAAGATGAGAGTAAAAAATCAAAAGGAGAGAGAAGTAAAAACACGACGAAAAGCAAGGGAGGAGTCGTTAAATAGGAAAATAAATAAGCTAGATTGGGTGTGGAATTTAAGTTTATTTCGGGATAGCATAGAGAAAAAATAGGTCGTGCGTGTCTCTCTCTCTCTTACTAACACACACGCACGAATCCAAATGAATACACACGAAAACAAAATCACCTAAACAGGCACGTAAACGGACACGTTTCACGTACACCCGCGTACCAAAATTCTCACGCATTCACGTGACCACACACTAACGCACGCGCGCGGTTTCTTCTACATCTTCCACCAATTCTCCCTTGTTTATCTTGAACTAGTCGCCCCGAAAGAGCCAAGGCAACCTTCCAACAACTTTATCGTATGAGTTCAAAATAGACCCTTCTCGGTCTTAAACGCGGCCCTCATTGTGGCCAGCAGGGAAGAAGCCGTGACCGCTGAGGTCAAGGGGTATGCTGAGGGTTAGCAAACATGACCGGATATAAACTGCGCTGCGGAGAAAAATTGGGGAAATATCGGAAGGAAGCGTCGACTGATCCGGATGATGAATTACCAACGAAAGTCGAAAATGAAATTACGAGTGATAGGTGTGTAAAATTGTAAAAGAAGTTTCAATTAGGAAAAAACAAAATTAAGACAAAACCAGGCACGGTTTCTTATAAATAACGTGTTGCATTTGCTTTTATTTTACTTCTCTAACGAAGGATTTATCGAATTTATTTTTCATAAGATCTTAAACAGCACACTCGCGTACATTTACAAAGATATTATAAACAGTGGACCCACAGAAATCCATCTCCATTTCGGGATTTGAAACCGCGTTATTATAATCTGGAAACAAGCACGCTAACCACCGATGTTCGAGCCTATAATAATCCAAGAGGTTGATTAGCCAAAAATACACACACACATGCCGATGTTCGAGCGGTTTGCATGCAGAATTCCCTCGATTTGAAATGGATTATAAATGCAAAACGATAGTTTCAGTAGGATGTTTCCTATATGATTTAATGTTTAAACAGTTGAAAGAAATTTTTAAGGTGTTGAAAGGATTGCTTTCATGTCTGTGATATATTTACATTTGTAGGATGCATACGAATCACAAAAAAATAAGTTTATTTTTTAACTATTTAGTGATCTATTTGTGAATGGACACGACTCATTTATTTGATAATGATAAATTTTGATAAAGTATATTCTGATTATAGCACGGGTTTATTTTGATTATAAATAGAGAACTTAGCCCATTAGAACCGATAATTTAATGTCAAAGGAATCCGCAAGTATGTCACTTCAACTTCTAAATATTTATTCTATTTCTCGTACGTGTTCAGTGAGTTGATAAATAAATTTGCAGCCAATTCAAACACTGGATGTAATAAATGACAGTACCATTCATTTAACTAACTTTACACAACATGATTTATCTATATGCAGATGGCATTATATACCGCATAGAAATATTTATGATAAAATTTTGTCTATTTAAAAACGTTTTCCGATATGTAGAGGTTAATGAGGTGCATACATGGCGAGGGCTATAAAAAGCACACGCGCCAACTATTTTCTATCTAACACGACCATCCATTGACCGATCAACTAACTTAGTGCGTGACATCCTAAACCGTTTATTCGGAATCGGAGCCAATTTTAAGTTAAAATAAAAGACCCTTAAAGTTCCGTTCCGTTGGGATAAATTAAACCAAGATGGACGTACCTCTCACGCATCGTGACAGACGTGGAATCGAGTAAAATAACATCAACGACGATGGGTTGGATGTTAGGGCTAAAAAGCTCTTGGCTCCCTTCTCCCTCCTGGATATATATTTATAAAAAGAGCATCGCTGCGCGACATATGCAAAGAGATAGATAAAGAAAGAGAGAGAGAGAAAGAGAGACATAGTACATCCTCAGATAAAGGAGCAGAAAGAGCAAGGGATAATATAGGCGCCCACGGTCCATGTTTTAGTGAGAGAGAGAGAGTGAGGTGGGCGTTCGGATGGCTCGCTCGCCGGCGTGTGATTGATCGAAGCGGCGCAATGATTGAGCGATTGTGACAGCGTGACCAGATGATGAATGATGGCCGTGATGACGCACTTCATGCATACCGTAGCGGGAAAGGGAGGTGGGAGGAGCATGAGGAGGGAGGAGGATGAGGAGGGAGAAAGGATTAAGTAAAAGGGGAAAGTACGGAGGATGAAAATGGAGATAAGAGGAAATGGAGATGAGGAAAATGGAGTTAAGAGAGATTGATGTGGGAAAGGGAAGCGGAGGAGATAAAGAGGAAGCGGAGGAGATAAAGAGGAAGATGAGTGAGAGGAAGAAAACGCCTAAAAGGGGATAAAGAGGAAGGGAAAACGATAAGATACGAAGAAATAGAAGAGACGGAAGAAACAAGAAATTAAAGCTGCGGAAAGAGATTAAAATTACGTACAGTAAGATACTGGAAAGATACTATTCAAAGAAGAGTGCGAAAGTAAGAGAAAACAGAGCTAAACAGAGAAAGAATATACGAAAGATAAGCTGATAGCAGGTGAGATAAGCGGTAAATGAATGGAAAATGAAAAGACGAAAGGGATACCATGAAAAAATGGAGATAAGATAGCAGGGAGATAAAAATGAGAAATATGGATAAGTATAGCGTGAGAGTGAATTTGAAGGGAAAATGAATGAAAACAAGAGAGAAAAGGAAATGAGAAGGAAAAGGAAGAGAAAGATAAAAGACTGGGAAGAAAGCGAGAAATTAAGAAGTAGGTAGAAGAAATGGTGGAAATGTAAATTGGAGTGACGATAGAGACGGATTGGGATAGAGCGAACGGCAGAGAGGAGTTGAGAGACTTCCACACTTCCATCCCTCATCCACTCCCTCCTCGCCTCTCCTCCACCACCATCCCCACGCATATATACCAACACTCCCACCACATGCGTGCTCGGAATGATTAACCTGTACACTCTCAACCCCCTGGCTCTCTCACACGCGCAGATCTCCTCTTCCTCCCCTATACACCTTCCCACCCCACGTTTGAACCCCGCAGAGAGAGGTAGTGAGGGAGAGGAAGGGAGGGTGAGTGAGTCCCTGGCACACTAGAGAGGAGAGAGAGAAGGTGGTAAGGGTGATGGGCATGGTGTAGGATGGGTGGTGGGCGGGTGAGTAGGGTGGAGATGTCGCTAGGGTGACGGGAGGCAGCGGGATGTGTGCAGGCAGACACGACGTGGGAGTAGGGAGGGGTCCATGTAGAGAAGCGCGGCAGAAGAGGGTTTCGAGTTACGTTGGGGAATTGCTGATGCTGCCAAAGAAAAAATAGGAAAATGTAATGGGTCCAAAAACTCTACCCCGAGGTACTCTTCGAGAGCAATTTTAAAATTAGAGCGGGCTGATTGATCATTAGGATTGACGCCTTTTTGCATCTGAACAAATAAACGGAAGAGCATTTTAGGTGTCAATACGATGAAAGAAATCTTCTATGTATACCTCCCTTAATGCTTTTACTCTGTTATGCTTCTTATTAAAATAGCACCAATTTATTTAATAACTTCGACATTCACAACCATTTTACGGCGAGAAATAAGGTAGGTGACACCTACAACTATAAAGCTCATGAGCAAATTATTTTCACCAAATAGGTAGATGGCAATGATATTATGTACCAAATATTCCCTTCGTATTTTAGGGATTTTTCTACCACGATAAATCTTATTGGGATTCTTAGTTACTTTAATTTACTTGTTGTATACCATTGCTTTTATCGTCACTGTCTTACTCAAACATTTGTTAAGTTTTTGCTCAAACAGAAAAAATGGTGGAGGATAAACATGTCGAAAACTATGACGTCTTCGGAAATAGCATTGCAGTGACCTGCAGTCCCTGCCAGACGAACAGATGCATCGGATATGAGTAAAGCAGGAAAGAAAAATACAGGATTTGGAAATCTTTGGACACTAATAAAACACAAAACATAAAATTTCAATTATTTAGGTCCTATCATATATTTTTGGGATATATAAGATAAATGGTGCTATTTTAGACTGACAATAAGACTCTCTGCATTATAAAATTTTATTCTCTCATATGGAAATAACTTAGCTCCAACCTTACTTATGGCTAACTACAGCTAAATTTTAAGCGAACTATATCTAACATTTCCTAAAGATAATTCTGACAATGGAATGATCGCAGTATAAGTTTAATAACATTATTTCAAGAAATTAAAACGCTCCTTTTTCAGTTCCAACCATACTGAATACATTGAGGATAAGATTTGGAATACCCTAAAGATTTTAAATGAAAAAGGAAATCTCTAATTACTTTATGTAGTGATGTTTTTTACTTTCTCCATATAAGAAGTATACGTAAGTATCGTTTTCATGAAAAAAATAGAATTCGAGATGCCAATAGAAATACATGTTTTCAGGTCCCCTGAACACGTTTTGTCTATTTTCTCGATGATGTCTGCGGGTGTGTGTGTCTGAGACCGGGATTTTCTGGGTGCTCTAACTCAAAAACTATTAATCGGATTTTGAGATTTTGAAGTCCCGGGTTCGATTCCAGAAACTATCCTTACATTTTGATTTACATGGGAAATCTGAAATCTATCGTGCAGGGTAATTTTCTCTTGCACATTAAAATATCTTAGAATTGTAATATCGGAGCGTGTTTTGTACTATTCTCTAAGTAAAGGAATAAAGATTTTAGTTTTTATTGTAGAATTTTGCTTATCAGTTGTATTTCTTAGAATTTATCGTAAATACTGGCGTTTTTTTGCAGTTTTGATTAACAATCAGATTCGGTATATTCTAATACGCACACGCGTCATTTCTGCCGCACAAATACGCGTGACCGATTTAATATTCGTTCGAATGTATCTGTAGTATTTTATAACGCTAAATTATGAAATTTGGGAACACAAACAGCTACATATCCGCGATGACTTTAAAGCTATAAAAGCAATATAAGGATTAAATAAATGATTAAATGGAAAGTAGGCATCATAAGTTCTCTTTGGATCATCTTGTTTTAATTTAAAATAGGCGAGTAAGAGAAGATTTCTTTGATAAGAAATGCGATATTTCGAAAGTATCAACGCCTTGCTAAATTTGATAATGTTATTTTTCGCCTACTTTCCAAGCAATGAAAAGTAGTCTAATGAGATCGCCTCAGTGTCCGAGTGTGTGCGTGGATGTGTGTTAAATAATATTTTTACACGTATTTCTAGAGAACTGACCCAATGGATTTTAACCAAATATAGTATATTTAATCTTCTTACAATTAAATAACCAAAATGTCATATTTACACCGGGTCGACTAAACAGGGCTACCATAATATCTAGGTTAGAATGTTTCTGTAACAATGAATTTGGAAGGTATTGGCTGAAAGGATTTCAAAGAAATTCCGTTTTTGTCGAAGCAAATACATTATGTACTATACGATTACACTACGGCGAATTTAAGGAAAAGCACTTTTGTACCACGGGAAACCTGTGTACCCCTACTTGTGATATATTAAAATTGTATTTAAAGGAAAGTAGGCTGATTAGTTCTTTCCAGAAATACTTGTTTCGATTGGAGAAATTTGGTCCGAATATTTTTGTTAATGTTTCAAAGAAATCGCTTTGTTTCATAACGATTTCCCATATGGTTAACCTGCGACTTTCCTACAAATCAATTCACAAATAAGAATAAAATTATAAGGATAATATTCACAACCAAATAAAACGAAAGAAACGGTAAATGTAACAGAATGATCAAAATCACGCTCATGAAGAACCCTGCGGTTTCGAAGCTTTAATCATTTATCAATTTCTTTAATCCGTCGCGACCCGTGAGTCCGCCTGCTCCCCATTAGCTGGATTCTTCGGTGACCGACCTAAATTAGGCATAGGCCTTGGTCGCAGAGGTAATACGCCAAGTTGTTAGATTGATTTAGTTTCATAAGAAGATTTACATGTGTATACTCTGAAGTTGAGCAGCGGCGATGCGCTTGATCCGCGCTATGTGCATGATTATCGAAACGGGAATTCTGTTATCTGTATCTAGCAACTTTCTATACTCTTCCTTTCCTACCGTTGCTCAACTTCACGTGTTTCATAATGATTTCTCAAAGAGAAGAAAACAAAGTTTTTTCATTGCCGAAAATTTACCTTACATAGTCTGGAGGTTTAGCACATGGAGTACCTATAGACTTTACGAGATCATCAACGTTAATTAACCCTCCAGTACTCGCGCGGGGTAGATTTTAACTCAATATGAATTACATTGAAAATGCATGCCAAATGTAGTGCATTCGTCGACAAAAAACATACATATAATTTAATAGAAACACAACAGAGTTTTTAACAATATTTAATAATATTATTTTAAATAAAAAATTGACAAAACCTGTCAATATTTCTATAATGTCAAAAATAGCGAAAAAAATACTAGATGAAATTTGGTGAAAAATGGATAATTACAATTACTTTCTAATATAAATATATAATAATACAAATTTTTATAAAAGACAATTTTAATAATTTTACTATTTTTGAAAAGGCTTCATTTTGCCAGATGTTTCATGCACATATATTATTCTCAGATGTCTGATTTTTTTTCATATGTCTCATACACAACCACAAAGTATAAATAAATAAATGTGAGACAATTAGTGTATAAAAATTCAAATATTTACTATCAATAATATTGCATATGGAGAGAGAAAGTGAAAACAACAAAAGTTTTTCCTCACCTCAGAATTATAGGTATCGGTTAAAATTTGTTGAGTGAGGAACAGAAACATAAAAAAACTGTCAATTGTTGCATTAAAAACTCATTCACCAAAACAGCAACAATAATTTCCACACAAGGAGATATATCATCACAGATTTTCTTCTAAGATCGCCGTGTGTCATCTAAGAAAAAGCGTCTTTACTCAAAAACGGTCGAAACAATATTGGAAATTTTTGCCTAATAACCTTCCGCACACGTGTCATTTCAGTTACTGAAAAGGAGAATACAGCGAAAAACGAACGGGAGGGAAACCATCATAAAAAGTGAGGGGTGGGGTAGAAATCTACCCCGCGAGTGCCGGTGGGTTAAAATATACTCCTCCATATTTGAAAAAATCTTCCAATGTGAAAATTTTGTTTATTTTTTTCCCTTCGGTACGTTTATGCCCATAAACAAAGAGGGTTAATTAACCTACTTTCCCATAACAAAATATATAGGTATCTAAAACCTTAGTAATTGGATGAGATTATTTCTTTCGCTAAAAATCCCGAAATATCCCGGGAAAATTTTATTCGACGACGAAACAACGAGAGAGACAAGGATACTGCTCCGCCCCAGACTTCGGAATGCATTGTTATACGTAGCTGTCTCAACTATATATATATTTTAAAGGAGGGATCCCCAAACTACGGCCCACGCAGCGATTCCATCCGGCCTGTCTTACCTCATCAATTCCTTTTAGGCATGCATATTTGTATATTTGACAGCAAGAGGTGTAATTAGATATCATTTATGAAATCTAAAAGACATTTTTAGAGTACGTGGACGCAATACTATTTTAATATAGGCGTATGCCAAATTAAACAATAAAAAAATCTCATAACTCTGTGAAATTTACAAACGGCCCGATCAGTCATTTGGAAGGTCGTATGTGGTCCCCACAGTGGTATACATAGCCTCATGTGGCCCTTTCAGTAAAAAGTTTGGCGAACCCTGCTTTGGAGCAACGCTGAGACACATTAGGGACTCTGATGAAATCGAATCCAAAACAATCCACTGCAAGATAGATCCTTCTTTCTCCGTTTTCCTCCCTTTTCCAAATTCCAGCTCTTCCTCTGAATTCTAACTTCCCCCTCCACAAAAAGAAGCCCTTTCCACGATTAATCCTAAGCCATCACAAAACGGACATTAATCCTTGGCTAACGAATGGTGTAAAATCACCCCGGATGACAGGAGACTCCCACCGTATTTCAGCGTGTTGGGGAGATTGGAGGATTGCGGAGGGTGAAGAACGGGAGAGAGAGCGAGGAGGAAGAGAGAAGAAGTTCTGGAGGCAAACGCTGATGGGGATCCTAGCGATAGTCATGTTGATTTGGACATTTGGTCACATAGCTAGATCGGAGGAGAGATTGAGAGGAGTTGGAAGGAGAAGGAGAGAAGGAAGTGGAAGAAAAGAGGTGGAAAGAGGGAGGGGAGAGGGAGGAGAGAGGGAGGTGGAGAGAGGGAGGTGGAGAGAGGGAGGTGGAGAGAGAGGCAGAAAGAGGAAGGGGAGAGGGAGGAGAGAGGGAGGTGGAGAGGGATACGAGAGAGGGAGACGAGAGAGGGAGGCGAGAGAGGGATGAGGAGAGACGGAAGAGAGGGAGAAGATAGGAAGGTGGAGAGAGGGAGTTGAGAGGGAGGTTGAGAGAGGGAGGTGGAGAGGAAGTGGAGATAGGGAGGTGGAAAGAGGGAGATGGAAAGAGGAAGGGGGAGAGAGGGAGGAGAGAGGAGAGATGAAAGAAAGGAGAGATGGAAGAAAGGAGAGATGGAAGAGAGGAGATATGGAAGAGAGAGAGGAGGAAAGAGAGAGGGGAGGAAAGAGAGAGAGGCAGGGGCGCGCCTACCCGGGGCGCAGTGGGTGCAACGCACCAAGGCCCTGACTTGTCGGGGCGCCTTCCCATTAAGGTATTTGTATCTATATATTGTTGTAATTCGAGTGGTGCATTCTGTTTGGGAATGTTTCCTCCTTGGTCAGAGTGAAAAAGGAAAGTGGGAGATACTAAAATGACACGAAATTTTCCACGCAAAATTTTTCCGATCCCTTGCGATACGCGGTCGCATGACTCAAGGACGCTAGAACACGTATCAGTGGCGACCGAAAATGGGTTATCCGTGGGAGTTGCCAGAAGGTGGGGGTGCTACTCTGTTAATTGCTATCCCGAACCTTGCGAGGAGCTCCAGCTAAGGCGGCAATCTTTTCGTCAAGTACCATAAGGACCGGCCCGAGGTAGGGGCGAGTCGGGCGGCTGTTCGGGGCGCCAAAGTATTGGGGGCACTAAATCAATCATCTATGTATACCTTACTTGCACGTGAATACATTTTGGAAACAAATTTACATCACGGGATAGGCGAAAATCTACATGGAATTCCTATTTCCTGTCATTATCAATTATTTTACAGAGCAATGGATAAATGAGCAAGTTCTTCTAAAAATATTTATACAAAAATTTACGGACGGCAGCGCTGGAGCGCTTTCTCACCCGGGGCGTCAAAATACCTTGGTCCGCCCCTGAATACCATCGACCTTTCTCATAAATCATTTCGCTGGAAGAATATCAGGTTTCTACCATTTTTTTAATTCTCTCTCTTACCGAGTCTTGAAAATCCCAAATGTTTTAAATTGGTTTGGAATAACTTTTCCGAAAACTAGCTTTCCTTACTCCTTCACGATCCCCCTCCTACGTTAACGTTCATATTCATTTCGAAATAGTACAAAGCTCTTAAATCTCTTGTGCTTTCGTAGGAGAATGATCGCTTTTCCTCAACGGTGTGAACAGAAGAGTGTGATACCTGAAAATAGGAAGATAGTATACTTCGTTCGGCGAAAAAAAATTCTTTTTAAAGCTGAGGGGATCATCGTTCATGCAGAGAAAAACTGCACATACGTAGTGTTTATTTTCCTTATTTAATCGAAGAGGTATTTCATATAACGTGTTTAAGTTTCTACTCGAAAATTCTTTTATTGCTTTCCGCTCATAAGTCCTAAATTGTTTTGAGTTTTTGATAAAATTGTAGGTAAGTAGTTATAAAAGACAGCTTTAATACGCAGCTAAATGTCATAATTATAACATCTTAACAATTTTAACTATTAACCCTATTGAATGTTCACTCATTTTTAAAGAGTGAGTTTACAGTAAAGTACTCCTGTATTCAGTCCTTATATCGAGTTCGCATAAATTCATCGATTTATATACACAAAATAACTTTTGAATACGAAAGGATTCCGTTATTTAGAAAAACGAGAATCAGCGGAATGGCAGGGCGATCATTTTGTCGTAAGCCTGGCGCCAGTGATTTTGTATTTGCACGATTCTTTATTTGTTAATTATATCCTTATAGAAGATAATGTAAACTAGTTTTACTAGTGGAAATTATTCTTATCAACAACTTTCCAAATAAGCGTGTTTATATAGGGTTACGTTTGGTTTCCCACTTATTTGTACATCATATAGATCCGCGATAGTTTGCTAATATTCAGAAGTTATAAAAGTTAGAGTAGTAGGTCAAAAATATCTTTAAGAGTGGATTGCTAAATGAGATTTGATATTTGTTCTGGTATGTATTATTAAAAGGTGGGGAAAGAGTCAAGTGTTTTTGTAGGAGCACGAGTTTGAGGATTGTTCTAAACAGTTTTTAAAAATACATACCTTTATAAAATTCAATAAATAAAATTAAATGCAATGAATGTTTGAGCTCTATTCAATAACTAGAAAATTAATCAAGATCTTTTATAAACAAAATAAAGTACAATTGCCATGAATGAATATATTTGAAATACGATCGAAAAATCGATAAAATCTAGTAAATGGAATTTTTCAGATATAATGCTAATCATTAGTTTTATTTTTTGACTTCTTAACCATCTTAGTCTTACCAATTTTCATTTTATAGTTACATTTATATTAAACTATCTGTACATTTATCTATACTATTCTCTATTTAAAGTAATCAATTTATTTTATTATTATACATGAGTTTAATAATGTCAAACACCGAAACACAAAATTAATATAACATGATATTGCGTGAATTCTGCCATATGCCGTGTTTCGATGCTCGTATGTAGATGTACCGAATTGAAATTCCATAACAATTTCTCCAAATAATAATCGAATTATTGACATCTAATTCTTCATTGGATTTTTAAATATCTTAAAATGAAAATACGAACTCGAGACTTTGACGTAGGAATGCATAAATAGTTGAAGTTTTGTTTTCTTATAGTCGAAATAAATATCGCATCTAATTAAGCTAGTAAATTGACAAAATAACCCAAAAATATTGGAATTTTTTATTTTTCATTAAAGTGACAGGACAGAGTATTGACTTTTAATCAAATATGCGGCGAGTTTTATAAGTTTCGTTCAGATATTATATTATATGTTTATCTTTATATTTATGCAACGAATTATTTCAATCAGTTCGTTCTGAGATACATCGACAGAAATTCATCAGCTTGTCTGCGCTCTCTATCGATGAAAAAAGTCGTATTTGTTCATACCACAAAATTCGCTAGCAGGGGGGCGCCACAGTGATATCTTGCACCCGGGCGCCAGACGCCCTAGGCGCGGCCCTGGAGAGAGGAGGAAAGAGAGAGGAGGAAAGAGGGAGCTCCAGAGAGGTAGGTGGAAAAAGAGATGAAAAGAGGAAGGAGGGAAAAGGAGAGGAGATTCAAGTTAAATATAAAGAGATGGAGAGAAAGGACGTGATACGTTGGGGAAGGAGACATCCAGATATGGAAGGATGGCAAATGGATGGAAAATGTAGGAAGGGAAGCAGGAAAAGAGAGGCAGGAGAGCAATCCTGGGAGGCACGAGTAGAAGAGGAACGAGATGGACGCGAACCTGGAGGGAGCGAGAGAGTGATTAGTTTGGCCAACGGGAGATAGAGGGGGTTAGCGTAGCGTCATGGAAGAGGACGAGTCGGACGGACGTGGAGCCCGTTGTGTGGGCAAAGGGAACCGCAGGATGCATCCCCATTTGTCCGTCAGATAGGAACGGTCGGGTCTGGTGGGCTGGGGAGAAAAGGGTAAATGGGAGGAGAGGGAATGAAGGTGACGGCGGGGTGATGGTCGGCGCTGCTCGAGGGAGTGATGAAGGAGAGTGTGACTTTCCAATGAAGAAACCCGAAACGACGAATTTTGGCCGATGCCTACGCCGGCCATTATGTTCGGAAACAATATGACAAAGCCTGTGTATTTTAGGTAGCGAGAGCTGAAAGGGTTCGAAGAAAGGGAGCGGATCTCTCGGGTACAGGGTGCGGAAGCTATCGAACATTTGAGAATCTCCGGTAGAAGATTATAGCAAAAAGATCTATATTATTCAAGAGGTAACGGAAAATTATTGCGACGATATTCGCTGACGAATGCGGGATGTCATGGCTTTATCAAATTAACGTTAGTAAGTCTTTCTTACTAATAAATCACTCGGTATATCTCCCATACAAAATGAACCTACCTAGAATGTTAGCCTTATGAAGCAAGAAATATATAAGTCGGTGAACATAAAGGCGTAGAACAAGCACGGCAGACGTGCACCCCGCCGGTATTAGCTGTATACGCGTAAATTAAGGTTAATTAAGATGACTCAATGTATTTTTTCTAACATTAGCAATAGTGTTTCATATATCTTAAATAGAGGGTATTATCTCTATCCCTATCTATTCCCGAAGAATTACAATAAAAACCCTAAGGTACGAGTTCGCTATGGAACACTCAGCAGGAAAAATAACACGATAATAAAACATACACGGACTATCAAAAAATTAAGCAAAAGAAATTTATCCACAAACTGCCTAATGCTCAAGGAGAAATAGAGGTGAGTGCATTATTGATGCGTCTCAAAGGAAGTCGTTTAAAATCCTTAAAAAGCAACCATTTCTGTTATTTTCTAAAACTGGTAGGTCAGCGAGCATTTATTACATCTACACCTTCATGAATACCCGAACGAAGAAATGAAATTGACTGCAGACCATGAGACAAACTTCATTACTGTACTAACCGCCTTTACCGATGGCGTACCACAAGTGCCGATCTTAGGACCTTTGCAATTCATCATCTAGGCCCTTCATATGCTCTTACCAACTTGAACGAATGCTTTCGACGGATTGCATGCTATTTGTGAGTATCGCATCTTTGAGAGGAATACTGTGGCTGTTCTAAACGAGCACAATCGTCTTCATGGCTGCTGGACGGGCTCCGAAGTGTACTCGAACAAACTGTTCAGAATGACGACACACTTTGGAAGTCCGCCTACAATAACGACTAACTTAATGGCACAAGAGAGGCGGGAGGGAAATCTCTGTTTCCGGAACTATGCATAGAGTATATTTGATACTCGAACTGCAAGATCTCTGCTAACCAAAAGTTCCTGTTGTTCGCAAGCCGCATTCTCGCAATTATTTTCAACGCATCGCACATTTTAAGACAACATCTGACCCACGTTGCATCTCAAACTGCTGTTTAAATAAACTCATTTGAATTCAAAGGAGAAACTTTACGTAGTCTCAGGCGTTGAGAAGCTTTCTCTGAGATTATTCACTTAGTTAAAGTAGAATTCTGCTATAAATATCCACGGAATCATCTCAATTCAGGAAATTAAAGGGAGGATACCCAGATGCAACAAATGAAAATCGATTATGAAAGAGAGGAATTTTACAATACCATCGAACAAAAAAATTAAAGCCTATCTGTTTTTCCGGTGACTTCATAAGATATTTAATGGAGTTAGCACTAATATGTTGAAAAATATGATAAACATTAAAATTTAACGGTAAATATAATGTACAGGCCTACTTTAAAACGTTTTCATTGTTTTTATTTTATAATAATTCATGCGAGCATTGCCCTATTTACAGAAGGAAATGCTACACGTAAATTTATCTTCAGTAATTTTAAAAACTGTTATTAGCCTTTAGGAGGAAACGCGGAGCAAAATTCAAAGATGCTTTTTCACCCGTATTGCGCTATGAATTGCCGCTGAACTCAAAGGCCTAAAAACAGACAAAAAAATCCGAGGCGATTCGAAAAATTAATCCCATCGGGGTACGGCAACAAAAGGACAAAACGCGACACCCTGTTCAAAAAAAAAAACAACAGCCGCAACAATAACAAAAACGTTCCCTCCGCTTCGCAAAAACAAAACGCAACTCTTATTCCGTCACAACGAAAAGATCCTTTGACTCCCGTCACCGCCGCACACCTTGGGCGCTATTTTCGAGTCCTCTGTCGTCGCATCGCAAAAGCTGCAAACGGATCTCTGAAAACAAAACGACATCGCTGCATCAGAGAGCACCTGCTTTTGCACGGCATGAGCCACTATCTCTGTACTCCGCTCTTCCCATATATTCACGGCGCGCACATCGTCCATTTGTCCTTCCTCTCTTTTCCTGCTTATCACTAAATCATTTCTCCCATCCTCTTTGAACACTTCTATTCCACCATTTCCATCTCTCGTCTCTTTCTCTATCTGTTCATCTGCTTATTTATTCCTCCATTTCTAACTTTTAGTCCCTCTTCCCCCATTTTCTTTTCCCCTTCCCAAGACTTCATATCCATTTGCTATCACTTTTTTCTCCCGTTTTATTTTAGCTTATGATTCTCTTCCATAATCTCTTTCACAAGCTCTCACGTAACTATGCTGTCTCTCACATTCGCTTCCCTCTCTCTCCGCTCCATTTTACAGTCCTTGACTTATCTGGATATCTTTATTCATCTACCTCATTCTACCTGTCCCTCAGCCTCTTTTTCAAGCATAATTTTTCTCTCTTCAGCTCTCATTCTTTCCATTTCTCTCTTTGACCTTCTTCCCTGCGTTTTTCATACTCTCACTTTCTTCCCAATTACTCTCTTGAACGTTTTCACCTGCCTTTCCTACATTTGCAACCTCTTTTCCGTCCACCTCTCAAAATCCATTTCTTTCGTACTCTTCCTAATGAAGTAATCTTCATCATTTCTATCCATTATCCTCTCTCCTCAACCTTTCCTCCATTTCTCTTCGAATATATTTATTCCCTTCCATTCTCCACTCTTCCCATGTCTTATTTAGAGAGAGGACATTAAATATGTCACAACAATTGCTGGAATTGTAAAGTCTAAAAATTTTCATTTTATCAGTTCATTTCAATCTTCAATGGCATACGATCACAAACAAGAGCGAACAATATACTAATTTACTAACATTTGGTAGAGAGCTATATAGCTTGCTTATTTCAATAGTAGAATCGAGAGTTTTATTCTTGCAGTGTTCATGGGCGTACGTTTTGCCTTTTGATATTGTTATAGTAGTGTGCGTTTTAAAGAGATCGGGTTGAGTTTTTTTTGTTAGTCAACGATAAGTAAGTACATACATTACTTACATCAATTAATAAACGTTGTTGTTTTATTTTATTACTTTAATACAAATAAAATTATGACGATAGTTAAACAGATCAGTACGCCGTACATTTTAGAACATTTATGGAGTCGTCCTCTATTTTATCCTCCGTATCCCTTTCTCTACCTGATTCATTCGACCTTTTTCAAAGCCAATGATGTACGGAAGAAAATACAACCTCTCTAATAACTATCTTCTCTCAGTTCTGATCGCGCCTCACGCTTTTCGAATGTTTCTTGCTCACATTTCTCGACGCTCTGCACTTCGTATCCCTGTCGTGTTCTCATCCGGGAGTTTTTTAAACAATATAACACATCATTAATCATGCTATCGGTCTTTTTTCCGGATATCAGGTGACGTTAACCTTCATATTTCACGTGGATTTCTGCGCGTAGGAATACAAAACAAAAAACGAGCAGACCGCGCCGAAGTGTGGAGAGCGAGAGACGGACGTGGACGGTAGAGGACAAGAAGAACAATGAGAAAAGTTATCATCCCTTAAAGAAGGACATCACCGTGATGATACCATGTTTTTCGTTCGTGGACGTATTAATTTCATTCGTCATTTGTTCTCGCGTTTTCGGATCGCTCGTTGTCGAATACCTCGTGGTGAGAGGACCGCTGAATCGCGATATTCGATGTTACGCATGAGCTTCCGTCTTGTGCCGAAGGGAACCGAAGCGAGACTGGGAGAAAAGGTGGCGAAAAAAATTTCAGGAAATGAATGACCCTGGACGATAGCCATGAATGAACAAAACGTGCCTCTTGATGATTACTTCATTCGCCCTATTCAAAAAATCTATCCTCTTTGTGAATTTTGCATCACAGTTTATGTCCGAAAGTGAGCAATATAGACATAAACCATCTTTTCTAGGGCAATGTCCACGGGCGGACTTGGTAAATATTGTTTTTCGCATGTAAGTTTGAGAGGCATTTTCAATGAAAAAAGCCAAAATTGCAAATGAAACAATAAAAGCCATCAAAGCCTGTTCTTCCCAGTTTCTATTATTGGTGTGACTGTGAAGCAAGATAACATTGGCATTACCGGAATATAGAAAACTAGACTTACAGTTGAACTGTTATAACCCGTTGCAAAGAGAACATACGAAACCGCTTATTCGAAAACATGAGCAATGAAGCATCATTCTATTTAAAGGTAATTCTAAGGGAATTAAGGCTATTACCTGGAAGTATTTGCAACCATTTGAATCATCTCGAAAGGCGGAATATAATACTAAAAAATAGGGATAGATGCGGCGCATTCAAACGCCGAGTTTATCTGACTAACTGGAAAAAATCTCCATCCAATTCTTTGTTTTCCTACGTGGATAAAACGACGATGCTAGAAAAACTCTATCACTTTACTTGCACGCAGACTTGTATGCTCTAAATTTAAATACTTTCCTTTATTCGTTTTACCTTCAATTTTGAGGAACACAATGCCTTTCAGTTGACGTATATCTTAGTAATAAATAGCTCCTACGCAAAACATCCTCAAGGTTCATTCAACTTAACCGAAGCAAATTTCCTCATTTCATTCAAAAGAAAAACTCCATCTCCCTCCTCGCCAGCAAACTTAAACGATTCGTTTTTGAATGCATAGAACAGGGGTCGGCAACCATTTCTGCATCGCGGGCCACATTCATAGTAGTGAATGCTTCTGAGGGCCGCATTGGAAGTCACGAGAGTTTCGGCTGGCCGGATGAGTGTTTACGCTCGAAGTCATTCAGAGATTCGGTGGTCTCATATTAGTAAAAATCGAGTCTAAATAATTTAATAGCGTTAAAACTTCGTCAAAAAAAGTTTTGAGTCCAAAATTTTACTGAAAATTTCTACGATAAATTGTACCGATCACTTTTTCATCATGGCTTCGCGATCCTCATCCGAGTAAGTTGCCGATCCCTGGCATAGATAATAACGAAAGAATTTTATTCTCAGTGAGGCCATAATAAGAATAGATAATCAGAATTGTGTGTGTGGGTATACCTGTTTGTATATATGTATGCGCGTATATCCCAATTTATCCACCTTTTAACGATCGTTTCTGCAAAACAACGGCGCAAATCCACCACCACGCTGCTTGAACGACAACATTTCAAAAGAAGCATGCTCAGACGAGATGCTTCCCTTGTGTCGCGTCACGCACGTGCCCCTCGCTTATAAACGTGCGTGCAGGGGTGCGTGCGTTTGTGCGAGTATGCGACTAATCCAGCTCTTGCGCCTCCCTCTTCTGCGACGCCGTGCACGCTAAACCGCACTCCGCCGCTTAACCGCACGAGTACAAACGCGCTGTATCAAGTGTTGCCTACTAGGCGAAGGCGTCGGCCGCAACGAACCTACCCTCATCTTCCCCATCCCCCCCTCCTAACCCTAGCTCCCCGCCCTGGCTTCGCAACCCCACTGTATCCACTTATCCCATGGGGTCGGCAACCTAAGTAACAACCTGAGCCGCTTTCTTTCAAATTCAGTTTTTAAAAATTGACATAAGAAGAATCGAAATACAGGTTAGTAAGAAAAAATTCGTATAAAATGGCATTCACATTCAATAAGGGTTAGTTATTTAAGAAAGCAACGCATCAGAACTATATATAGCCAAATATAATTTTCAGTAAAATAATATAGAACCGAAATATAGGTTAGTACGAGGAAATTCGTATAAAATGCCAATTCACGTTCAATAACGGTTAGTTATTCAAGAAAGCAACGCATCAGAACTATATATAGCCAAATATAATTTTCAGTAAAATAATATAGAACCGAAATATAGGTTAGTACGAGGAAATTCGTATAAAATGCCAATTCACGTTCAATAACGGTTAGTTATTCAAGAAAGCAACGCATCAGAACTATATATAGCCAAATATAATTTTCAGTAAAATAATATAGAACCGAAATATAGGTTAGTACGAGGAAATTCGTATAAAATGCCAATCCACGTTCAATAACGGTTAGTTATTCAAGAAAGCAACGCATCAGAACTATATATAGCCAAATATAATTTTCAGCAAAATAATATACATTTAATTTATCCTATTTTCTCAAAATGTACACTTTGTTTCGGTCAGTCTTCATTCTAGCTGAATGGGTCAAGACGTGGTCCTGTTGTGCTTGCCAATACAATGAATTCATCAAGACAACTACACTTAACTTTCGTGCTTTAAGATTTGGAGAGAGTGTCTTCTTCAAGAGGTTTAGGCTTGAAAATTAGTTGGTTTAGAGGCCGGTATTTAAGTCCATTTTGCCACATCACCCTTCTTCCAGTCTCCTATAACTGTCGTTTTGTCCATGGAAATACGTTACATTCATCCCACCATTTTACAACCAGCTCCTATCCCTATGACCTGCCGCTTTGTCTCAACGGTGATTCGAAAAAAAATATAAAACTAAAAGGAGACAAAATACTATAGTAATATTTCTCGAACAAATTTTATCCCCGCCTCGCATTATGAGTAGATGTATTCAAATGAATATGAGGCGGACTGACAGCAGATCTGATAATGGCTCAACTGGATTTTCATAGTTTTAATTTCATCTTTAAATTAGCTAATTTATGAATTTTATCATGACGCAATTTCCTTATTTATAAGTATGATGAGGAAAATAACCCCTCTCACCAATAACAATCTTATCGTTGTATCCGGTCAAATTTCCGTTTTAGAAACATCTCCGTAACACAGGATCTAATTATAAGAAGCTGATGTACCCAATATAATCCTCGGCTAAAAGAATTGAGGCAAAAATATCGGTCGGATGGCCGAGGGAAATGATCCTACGGAACGCATCGCACTGAAACACGAGAGAACATGGAAGAAACGCAGAAAATTTGCTAATATCCAATCGCAGAGAGGAACACAAGGTTTGCGGAATTTGCAACGAGAGAACAAATGGCGGAAAAGGTTAATTCCTTATAAAGTGGACAGGGAGAAAAAGGAATAAGTAAGGAAATGGGAATATGAGGATATGAGAGTTGAAAAATTTCCATTGGATAATCTATTAATTAGACCGAGTTGTGCTTAGCCCCGCTATGGAAAGGAAAACTGAGGGAGAAAGAGAGTGGAATAAGGGAGAGAATGGGAGAAAAAGAATGAAAGAGAGCGAAAAGGAGGGAGAAGAAATATTGAAGTGATAAAGAAAGACGGAGAAGATAGAGGAATATTAGAGGCAAAGAAACAGGAATGGGAAGAAAAAGAATGAGAAATATAGATGCAGAGTTGAAGACAGACAGTGAGGAAGAGAAGCAATGAATGCAGATGATAGCCAGAGAGAAAAGAAAATTCAAGAATAAACACATATGTATAAAAAATGAGAAAATAAGTGCTTATCTTAAGTATCTCAAATAGTTATGAAATATCAGATACGCACAATGGCTACAATACAGCCGTCCTCAGCGGTGACTCAACGAACATATATTATAAAAAATTTCCGAAATTTCAAAACCTTGTTATAGTTATTAGATACTTAAGCTAAGCACTTCCTCAACTTTTACAGCAATAAGATAATTCTCCAGCGGGAAAAGTAGATGGGAAGAGACAAGAAGAACAAGACAGAAAGGCAGATGAAGATAAAGAGGGAGCGAGAGAATGAGAAAATGTTTCATGAGCGAGCTAGAGTTTGGTGGAGAGTATTAGTCGGGGTAAAGGAAGCGTTTCGTAAAAAAGTTTCCCCCCTCCCCCCCGGAGTGGGGAAGGATGGATAGAAAAAGGGTATGGGTAAGGAAAGGGTTCGAGGGTGTTAGAGAGAGAGAGAGAGAGGTGGAAGCAGAGAGTGTTGGGATGTGGGATGGGCTGTACGGTGGCCACCCGACCTGCTGTGCGCGATGAGCCGAAAAGGACGTAGGTAGCAGAGATTGATAGGGTGAGATAGGGGCGCCGGATAGAGGGGAGTGAGACGAGTAGGACAGGGAGAAATGGTGCAGGCTGGATGCTGGAATGGCGGGAGGGTGAGGGAATCCGGATGGGACAGAGGGAGAGAGAGGGGAATGGGTAGCGTTGGAGCCTAGGGAAAAGGGAATTAGAGGGAGGGATGGCAAATAGATGGTTATAAGAGAGAGAGGGAAGTGAAGGTTGAAAAAAGGAAGGGGGAACTTAAGAGGGAGGAGAAAGGTAAAAAGAGACGGAGAAGGGAGAGATTGGGGGAGGTTGAGGTAATGAACGGAGTTACAGGGAGCCATAGGTTGATGTGAAAGTTGAAAGTGGAGAGGGAGAAGTTGGGAAAGTGGAGAGACTGATAGGAGTGGTGCGAGGCAGGAGAGGATGAGGAAGAGAGAAAGAGTAGGAAGGGGAAAGAAGGGAGCGAGAGATTTAGTATAAGGAAGGAGTGAGGGGCTCGGAAGCGGTATGGAATGGAGAGGGAAAGAGAGGGAGAGAGGGATAGGGAGAGAGAGGGGGGAGAGAGAGAAAGAGGGAGAGAGGGGAGAGAGAGGGGGGGGGAGAGAGGGGGGGGAGAGAGGGGGAGGGAGAGGGGGGGGAGAGAGACAGGGAGAGAGAGGGGGAGAAAAAGAGGGGGAGAGAGAGGGATAGAGAGAGGGAGAGAGGGAAAGAGAAAGAGGGAGAGAGAGAGAAAGAGGGGGGGAGAAAGAAAGAGGGAGAGAAAGAAAGGGGAGAGAGAGAAAGAGGGAGAGAGTGGGAGGGGAGATATATTCAGAAAGAATTATGGAGCATTGTGTGGAGCTATATGGAAGGATAGATGGAAAAAAATATTAATGACTTCATTACGCGAGTCTGCGGATCTTAAATCTCTTTCTCTCTCGCGCATAGAATTCATCGCCGTTATTATATTTTACTCCGTGAGAAATTCGGTTAAATTTATAAAGGAAAAATGACGCGCGTGATTCGGGTAATAAACTTCGAGAGAAAATGTGACTGAACAAACAGTGCCGTAAAGATAGTGCAAAAACGTTACCCCTAGAACTTATTGTATGCGTAGTAAAAACATAAAAATTCACATTTATACGATTTGCGATGAAATAATGTTTGGTTTTAATATCAAAGTGCGCAGAGAAATTTGCGGAAAATTATTTAAAATTAGGTCGCAGTCGACAGAAGTTGGGACTCAGATCCTGAAAGTCCCTGTTAGGCAGAATATTTCTGACAAACTCATATTAAAATTTCAAAATAAGAAAATAGATTAAAAGTTGAAATAAACAGACAATGCAGAATGCATTGAAAGCGATAAAGAGAAAGCCGAACCATCCTCACCGAAACAAGAGGAGCCGGGGCGTTATCTAAAGAACCACCCCTAAATCTCCATTATTTCCAAGAATCACGTATGAAATAATTTAAACAGAAGAATTTCAGATTTTCGTCGAATTCTAAATCTTGTTAGGCTTTATCTATCTTGACATTCAAAATCCTCCAAACTAAAATATAATCTCTAAATATCAAACGAAAGTTTTGAATTTTCCTAGTATCCTAGCTTACAGTAGAAAATATGAAAAATCTTTAATTTTCGATGCATGAAAACTAACAAATAAATAAATAAGGCATTTGAAACAAAAAAGTAACGGGGAAACGAAAAGACTGAAGAAACAAATACGCGCGGAGCACGGAGACATTTGTTTTTAAAAAAAGAAGCGTGCCAAAAAAGATCTGAAAACAAGAAATAAGGCTTGGGTAGGATAACTGAGAGGAAAAGCGAGGGAAGGAAATAGGAAAACGAAGCAAAAAGAGGAAACAGAATTGATGCGAAGAGACAAAAGAGTAGGGAAAGACTGAAGGGAGTTAGAGGAAAAGGAGAAGGGAATACCGCTGGAAAGAGCAGATTTTAAATGGAGTGATGAGAGAAAATATAGGGAGTGGAATGAGAGGCAAGAAGAGAGAATGGGAGGCGGGAGGTGAGGAGGAGGCAGAGTCTGAAGGTAGGATATAGAGCGGCGCGTGAAATGAGGAGGAAAACGACCAACTATGAAGGTGAGAGAGGAAGAAAGAAAATCCGCTGAAGAGATAATGGATGGGAATTTTCAAAGGATAAGCGTCTTCAGAATTTTATAAAGAGGTGCTGAGAATTTTCAATCTCTGAGCCGAATTAAAGACAGTAAATAATGTAAATAAAGTTTTGAAAATGAAACGGACATATCTCGAGCATCATACATTTTATATTATTTAAAGCTAAAAATTTTAAATAGTCGTCTATCTCTTGCTTAAATAAACGTTTCAGCATCCAAAGGATATAAACAATGTATGCATATTCCAACACTTTCGCTAGAAGATCTTTTTATGTATCTCAATTTCACAGCCAATCGGCTTATGTGACAGCACTATGGTTACAATTTGAAGCATCTAAAAATACCACAAATTAAATTATGTAACACCTGATTCAAATCGAGCTTAGATCCCAATGACAATTTTCAAAAATTTACTTTAAAATACCCACTCCAGGACGAAGAAGAAACTCAGCTAGCTTTAAGTTTACTGTTGCTTCTTAAACACAACATACGCCTTGTTGCGCGGTTGTCTCTATCTCTTATGAGGAAAGCAGGGATATGCATTCCTTAACTTTACCATGTGATTTATGGAAACATTGGATTAAAGCTGTTACAGACGTAGTTTCTTCATGAAAGCACTTTACACTGGTGGAATCTCTATACAATCCGGAAGGGACATAAAGAATATACAGTTCCGAAATGTTCACTTAACATTTTATTTTTATAACTGTGAATGAATGCGTCATTTTTAGGTTCCATATTGCATGCTAAATATCATCCAATTACAATAACGCACAATTTGAATGCATACACATTTAAATACTAATTTTCAGGAATTAAAAGTTGTTTTTACTAGTTCCTGGCATCGGAAATACTATCAAAGATAAATAATCTTCTGAATAACAATATATAACGTCAAAGGGAATTGCCAGCATGAATTCTGAATACAACTTTATTCCAGAAGTTTGCTAAAAAGTTATTTTGGTTCAAATAGCAATATCTCACTAATGAAAACTCATAGAACCCTCACGGTTTATTTCTTAATCGAAAAAAACGGAGAGATTTTCCATACTACGTAGAAGAATATACTGCAGAGGAATCGCAAAACTATCCGATATCCTATTGAAATAGCAGTTACTCTCGGCACAATCTGTTGGAAAGGAATGGTTTTGAGGATAAAGGAGATTGGATAACAAGGTGGGTTGCGAGGGAGGCAGGAGAGAGAGCGAAAGGCCAAAAATGGTTCCGAGGGAACGGTATAGTGAATGAGGATAGTGGCGGGAGAGAGAGAGGAGGAATAACAGCGCACAGAAGAGGAAAAAGAATGGAGGGAGGATGGGGAAAGGGGAGGAAAGTAGGCATGAGAGAGAGAGAGAAGGTGGAAGGGTTTTTACAGTGTTAGATTAGGAATAAACGGGAGATTATGAGGAGATAAAAGACACACGGGCAGCCCGCGTGTTTGAGGAATGAGGCGAATAAAGACAGAGAGAGAGAGAGGAAGAGAAAGAAAGCAGGACTCGGAGAGAAATAGAGAAGGCGAGACTCGAAGAGAAAGAGAGAATTAAAAAAACAGGAAGGACAGGGGAAGAGAGCGCAAATTCGAGAAGTGATGGGGAAACAAGAGAAGAGCGAGAGGCGTGGCAGGAATCTCATGAGGTTTCAGATGGAGGAGGTGAGACAAAAAATGGGGAGAAAGAAACCGTCGGAGTGGAAGATGATAGGAGAAAGAAAAGAGGTTTATATAAAAGAGCTAACAGTTTTTAGTGTTTAGAATTTTGCGTGTAACGGTATTAGAAGGGAGACTTGAAAGAGAGGAAAGTTGAGAAAACAAGGAGAGGCAATGATAAAGAAGACACAGAATACATAACAAAGGGTGTGTGTGTAAATATAAATACTAGATGGGATGCAAACTATAGAGTACCTACTCGCAAAAACTGACGCAAAGAGTATTACATGAAAAAACAGGTGAGGGAGAGAGGCAACAGAGATGAAAGGATCTAAAAAAAGGATCAGAAAGTGATTTGTACAGAAGGGCGCACGAATGTGTGGTGGAAAGGCAAAGTTTAACAGCTGCAGGTGATGAAATAAAAATCAGAAAAAAGCGAATGAGATAGCGACGCAGAGGGTACAATAAATTACTAGTAGAATAGCGGGGGACGGAAAATTAGGCGAAAGAATACACTGAAAGTTTGTATAGAGTAGGGAAGGTATCAAAGCGTGAAGCAGAGAGACAATAGAAGGGAGAGAGAGGTAAAATGCAGAATAAAGGGCGAGAGAGAGGGAGCGAAAGAAAGGAAAAAACAGGATGGTTAGATAGAGGAAGAAAAGAAAACAGAAAGAAGGAAAAGGAGAGAAAATGAAGGAGGCGAAGAGAGAGAAACTTTGAGACTGAATGCGTGGGGGTGTAGAGAAATGGAAAGGAGACCGAAGCGGTTCAAACGATAAATTGATTGAGCAAGAGAACGTTCGAGCTGTCACTTAATTATTCTTATCCGCGAGGGCTGCAAAATGAATTGCGAGGAGGGGAAGGGGGGGAACGAGTTGGCGGTCTGACTAAGGGGGAGAGGGGATTTTTGAGGTCAAATGGCGCAGGACAGGTGTGTAGCTATCACGTGACGACAGGGCATTTTTTTCTCTCGGCTAAAAAAAAGACCCATTTTTTTTTAATGATACCAAGCGACGACTCGAGGAAAATCTTTCCGTCATAAAAATGAGCGATGTGTCGTTAAAACTGGAAGAATTTCGAAACGTCAGAACGGATATATTAATTCGCGAGGAATTCGAAGCGAGCGCAGGAAATTTTGTAACGGTCTGATTAATAGAAGATCGAGGGTTTTTAACGCTCTTTCTTTCTTTCGCTCTGAGCTCGCTCGAAATTGATAAAAGGGATCGCGGCTTATTAGCGCGTGAGGATATTCTCCGAACCAAAGGATTCCGGGAGTAACAAAAGGAAATCCATTTCGGGCTCACGTTGCCTTCGAGGCGCGTGGTTTGTTTAGGAGCAATGTCCTATTGATCCAAAAAATGAGCAATGGAAAATGGAAGGAATCAATGTCGCATTCGGACGAGACCGGAGAGAGAGGAAAACAAGTGTTCTCCTCAACTTTAAAACGATTCATACACATAAACGACAAAAACGTACTTGCAAAGCGACTCTACTTGTTTTCTATAAACTTATCGATTAATTTCTCCTTGGTAAGATGGTTTAACATTAAAAACCGATTTGATTTTTCATTCATTTCTTATTCATAGAAAATTATGAAAACATTAGTATATCATCGCTTCGAGACGTCATAATGATATAGCAATTATTTTAAAATCAAGAATAGCGAGTAGTATTAGAAACAAATATATATTATGGTGAATTCGCATATTTTTATACTAAAGAGTGAAAGATAAATGCAAATTCGAGTTTTCCTCTAAACTACCACACATGCTCATGTTTGCGGTAATTTTAGTTCTGTGTAAATGTTATTTATCGTGCATTCAAAAGGCACTAAATATTTCTAAATATCAT
Source organism: Tanypteryx hageni (assembly GCA_028673005.1). NCBI lineage: Eukaryota > Metazoa > Arthropoda > Insecta > Odonata > Petaluridae > Tanypteryx > Tanypteryx hageni. Next base: position 61,814,048 of record CM054114.1, on the reverse strand, counting down.
TTGCATTTTTTACCTAATAAATCAATCAAAACGTTATTTGAAATTTGATGCTAATATAATGGTAATGCATCCGGAGATTATAGCTGCCGCAAAAGCGTGTTAACCTTTTTGACTTGGACAGATTTCCGTAAGATTGGCGTATGCAATTATCATTCAAAAAATCGTACAGAGCTTAGAAAAAATTATCATCCCACCTCTTTTACATGCAGAACATTGTTTTATTTTGCAAAATTAACGAGCTTCACCTCAGTAGAAATATATTCTAAACAATACCGTATCCTGTGCACACAAGCCAAATTTTCGATTTTGGCTCTATTTTTGCCATTATCAGGCGCACAGACAGGAAAAATAAGAACAAATACTCTGCCATCGATTTAAAACATCTTCAAAGCGACTAGACCAAAGTTTTGCTAGGAAACGTGCGTTTGATCAAAAGTGGAGTCCGGCTATGTACTGCGCATACATTAACTCCGTGCATTAAGTAACGTTCTCCCGTTGCGTGAGCGATGGAATATCACTGTAACACAGGTTGCTCCATTGAAAGCAATGTCATGTACAAAACCGCTAATGATATTCCCGGCTATTTTCTACATCGAAACGTCGCGGGAAGGGTTGGTCAGCTAAGCTTCAGATTACCCTGTCAATCCGGTGAGGGAGGAATCGGTGCATCGATTCTTTTCGCCTGATGTTTACCACAAATCATGTGACGCAGACTGGCTCCCTACGGGGAACCAAAAACGAAAAAAAAAACCTTCAGTAGGTCGAAAATGTATGGTCGAGTGTTCAAAAATATTTCCACCTGCATAAATAAAGAACTCTCGTCATATCAAGTCACAAAGTTGGGCGCTTCGACGTTTTTTCTCATTGCAACAAAACCAGCCATTGATACGCGATTTCGACTGCTTTTACCTCGGAGAAAATTTCCAAGTAAATACATTATTGTGGATGAAAACATGAATACAAATTCATCGATTATTTCCTTGAGTGCCGAATGTAGTGCCATTGAGCTGCATTTACGTGTATTATGCCGGATAAAGAGGGACTGCGTAAAATTAAAAATCATTTGACGTACGAATAAACATGATAACGGATCTTTTAAGCATGCATAGGCAAAAGTATATAAAAACACAAAAACTCTATATTCTTTCAAAATTTCAACTGCGCGGCTTATTTCACTTATAAATAAAGAAATATTGCGACCTCTTCGTGAATATTCCAGAATTATTGAAGCGCTAGACTGGAATGTGGTGAGAATATTCAAAAGACCTGAGAGGATAAGAGATACCCTTTAGAATTCAACTTCACCAAGAGCTACACTCAAAGTTGTTGGTCTAAAAGGAATGAAAACGCAGCCCTAAAGACGTATCGGACGAATTTTGATGGATACAGATCGAGTAAAACATTAAGCAAACAAATCAGCTTTTGATCCGAACTACATTTCAACTCCGAAAGAACTCGCTAAATTGCCTCGCCGCTATTTATCAACGACATAGTACAGATTTTTCAGTGCCTGAAAGTCTTAAATTAATGAGGAAACGAGCGATGACGCTGAAATTAAAAAATCCGGTAACGTATTACGACTCGACCACTCAAGGCACATAGCTCGGGACATGATACGCAAGCAGCTTGCTTTCAGAAGGAGAGGGAGGGAGGAGCTAAACCTTTTAAGTCTTTGACTGGGTGTTGCAAAAGAGGTCCACGCATAGACCAAGCCATTAAGAAGAGTAGGGAGGCACGTCCTGAACACCGATTCAAAAGACACCGGTTCCGCCCGCAGTGTTTCCAAGTGAGGTCTCCATAGAATCACTGTGGTTACGCATGCTCGGAACGAGTCTTTGGGGGGAGGAAGGAGGAAAGGCGTCATAGAGAGAGAGAGAGAGGACGTTCCTTTATTAAATGGAAAAGCGGAGGGATAAAAAATAAAAGAGTTAGGCAGCGCGGTGGCGGCACCTATAGTTCAGCTCCCGAGTTAACCCCTCAATTGGCATACAAAACCATTTTTCTCCCTCCTCTTTTCCTCGTACTTTTTTAAACAACCGATCCTTTTCAGATCTTGTCTCCCAGGTGTGATGCGGACAGAGACGTTTCTTCATGAAAGAAACCTGACTGTTGAAGGGAAGGGTGTCACGGAGTTGGAGAGGACTGGGAGAAGAGAGGCAATTTGATTCCTCGAGGATTACGACCCAACAATGGGGGCCCCTTTTACAGAAACCGGAATGGGGAAATGGGAAGCAATTTGATTCCTCGGGGTCTTGAATGATCTGCGACGCAACAGAGACGTATCGCCTCCGAAAATGTTATAACACCGCGAAAAGTTGTCGGACAGCGATGAAAGCGCCATATACATCATGTTACGCGTCATTTGATGCGCGCCATATAAGGTCGATACGTCGACTACCTTTATATTCTCGCGCAAAATGGAACCTATCCTTTGTTTGAATTTTACAGATGGTCTCTTTGAAATGTGCATTCGTTCTAAAATAGCGCAGTGGACTATTAAGTTTGAGTTACCAACCAATTTCGTCTTCTACTGAGGAGTGACCCTAGCTATGGAGGGATGATCTACATAACCACAATAGTTCTATTTTGCTATAAGAGTATTCATGTTTTGATGCGGAGATAGGACGACTAAGATTTTGCCCAAAAAAGGGAAAACGACATTTTAGGCCCACATAAAAATTCAAGTAAATGCATTTTAGTTTATCCATAGATAATTTAGAAATAATACGTATGCTTGCGATAACTCCTAACATCTGGCTTGAAAGGTCTCTAGAATTCTCAATGAGCACAATATTCACTTCACCTCACAAATCAAATTTAAATGCTGATTATTCTCCTACGCGCTATCCCCTACACCAAAGCTGCCCCACTTTTGTAAGGGACGACAAGCTCAAAAAAGTGAAAATAAAACCGCCCGCAGAGACAGAGAAACGATTCCTCTCATTGTGATGAAAAGATGACGACAATGACATGAACAGTCGAAGGTAGACGCGTGCTCTATATGCGTTTGTATGTATGCATACATGTATGAATGAATGAATACATAAGCTCAAACACATATGCACTACTAGCACTACCATTTACGGAACCCTTTATGGAAACATATCAGCAAAGCCCGCTATAATATCTTTTTTTTGAGATAACTTGTAATCCATGCTGTGGGAAAGAACAGTAGGAATTCAATTTAAAAATCAGACTTATGTTTTTAACAATCTGAATTAAATAAATGCATACAAACACATGAAAAGACACATACATACACACATGCATATATATTCATATAATATTTGTAACAGAAAGCGATCGTGAGAGGTGTGTCACTGCGGTATAGTATAAATAAAAATTTTACATGACTCTGTAACAGAGAGGAAACGAGAAGGGAAATATGCCAGGTGCCGCTAAAGCCCCGCGGACGAGAAACAAAGGAAAAACAAATAAATAAATTTAGAAAATAAAACAAAGAAGCGACCACGCGCGTCCCAAGAGAAAGAGAGAGAAGAGAGTGGAAAGAGAGTAAGAGGAAGGCCCACGCCCTTTTCATTCCGTGACTCGCATGTGCACGACCTGAGGGAGGGAGGATCAAGGGGCTGGCGACATTAACCCTCTCCTCCATAACAATTAGTCTCGTGTATATATATATATATATATATATATATATATATATATATATGCAGATAAGTATTCGAGCGACGTGGGGAGGAAGCGCAGTCAAACACGCCTGAGTTTTTAGAACACGTGTTCGCGTAGGAGTTGTATTTCTAGGAAATGATTCGGCGTTATTTGTCGAATCATACCTTGTCTTTGAGAGGAAGTGGGTCGTCGCAGGAGGTCGCTCTCTCTCTCTTCCCTCTGCGATGCGTGGGCTGTGATTACTCGCTATTATTCTTTCCTTCGATTATTTATTTTTTAATCCTGAGCCGATTCGCCTCATACCCTTATAAGGTTTAACATCGGTGAGAAGCATTATTACGCATGCTACAGGATTGACCACCGCGGGCGCGTTTTTAAGAATGATGAGAAGTTACGCGGACATATATAGTGATCTCAATGCGTCGAGTAACGTCTTGATTCATTCTTCATTAACCGATGGATCGCCGATGCCGATGAAAGGTCGAAATGCGAACATGAAACAGCAAAATCTCGGATGATGCAGTTTGCACGAAAGTTTACCCGAATCTTCAAAAAAAGAGCCTGTTAGGGAAGTTTGGACGAGAGAAAATGTACACAAAGGCAAGTGAATCTAGAGGTGAAATTCGACGAATGCCAGTTATAAATGACGGAATAGAGGAATTCCTTGAAGCTTTAGAGGGACCGATCCTGATTTTCAATTCCACCTAAATTTCACCAAACTCGTTTTTAGTTGCTGTAATTCACGAATTTCCAAGCCTTTCTCTCTCATGGGTCCCTGTGGGAAACAGTACAATAGCTCCCATTCGTAGGTAATCCCAAAACTAATGCGAGTGGCAAACACGTGAAATGGGATTTTCTAGAAAGAACGAGTTAAAAAAAACACAACATTCCATTTTCACGAGCCGAAGTTTCAAAATTTTAGAATAACCCTGAAATTCAAATAACTTTTAAAATTCAAATTGACATTAATAAATTCAAATTGCATGCAATACAATTATTGAGGGGTGGTTAGCGTGTCTGGAGTCAGAGTCGCAGGTTCGAATCATTCTGAGAGCGCTCGTCTCTGTCATTGCATCTATTACAACACGTAACACGTGTTAAATAAATTGTTGGTATTTTGTCCTTAGGTTACGCGACGCTTCCTACAATTCTATCGAGAGGAATTTTCATGCGGACTTGAAAAATTCACTCCTCGGAAACATCACTGGATATATGTATGGGCCCACTAATTTAATATTTTTTTGTGAAAAACGTATTAAGCATTATCCACGGAGAACCTACGAATTTAGAATATCCGAATGTGTCTCATTTCAATAACCCATTTTCCATCGTAAAAGATAGATTAGAGACAACTAATCATAGACTGAAAGTTAATTTGAGCAAAATTAAATTATAAAATCCCTTAACGAGAACAAAACAGTTTATTATTAAAGATTTTTGATGATTTAGATACCTCCGATAACAGTAACAAGGTTGGTAAGACCCGCATTTCAGCTACAGAAAAGAAATTCGCCTATAGTTGATTTTGTTGGAGAAACAAATTGGATTGCACTCATAATGCCAACTCGATAATCAGTTTTTCAACAACGACAACAAAATTGAATATCTTCACTCTTCGCTCAAAAAAACAACCGATAATAACTCAAAAAATAGGTAATATATTTTAAGCTTGTAACTTATGAGAATACAACTTCGCCTAAAAATGCAAAAACTTTTCCTTAGTTCAAAGAAAGTTTTTAGCTTCAAAATCAGCCTTTAATCTTCTTGTCACAATCTTATAGTCTCCTTAGCAAAGCTAGACAAAGAGAGAATACACGAGAGTAAGAGATAAAAACAAATACCTTTTAGTCTAATAACAAGATGTTGATATTTGTGCTTTAACCGGAAGCAATGCCAAACCCACCCGCGGAAAATCTAGCATCGCTGCGCACGCGAATATAGCTCGTGGAAGCCCGTGATACGGTTAAGGAAGCCAAATGACGGCATTCATTCTATTATTCCGCCTTGTATTATAGAAAAAAAGAAAGCGAGAAGGTATTCAAGGCTGACGGAAGAAGCCCCTTTTGTGAGTGGTTCAGCGGTGTGATGACACGAGTCATTCTCTTACTGAGTTGATATTGTTCAACGGTTCTAATGGGGAAAGCACTAGAAAGATGTGGAATATTCTCAGGTAATATTTCTCAAATGACATTTTAGCACAAAAAATATCTTCGCTCCAGTGAATGATTGGTATGTAATTTCGGATGAGTTAATCATAAAATTAGGCCTATTGTAATGGAACGAGTTAGATATTCTTCTGGAAATGTTTCTAAACGTTCATTGTAAGGTATCTCCCCATTACGAGAATGATAACTCTTTCTAAAAATACCTACTTTTGAAAGCATTTTCTGGCGATGCGAAATTTTACGACAAAATTATGAGTATTTTAATAAGACATTTTTATTCAGAGATGCTTATTTGTTTTGAAATAGACTGTAAAGGTGGACATTAAATGTTTGTCGCCTCAAATGCTTGATAAGGATCAATATCGATGGTGCTTTTTGAGGTATTTTTAATGCATGCCATATACTAACGGCGTCTATAAAAGAGATAAAGTAATTTAGCTAAGAAATATTTAGCTTATCGTATGTAGACTGGACCACGAGAGAAATCGAACAAGAGAGCTGGGAGAGGCAATAAGGGCGCGGGAGGACTGAGGAAAAGGAAGAAAGACAAGCGTTGAGGAGGTAGAGATGAATTAAACATTTGCATACACACATTAAATCAATAATAATAACGCAAAAAATAAAAGTTCACTATCAATACAAAGTCACGGTTCCCTGCACATCCATGTAATAGTTTCTAACCTACCAAAGGAAAACATTGCCAGATGAAAAAGTTATAATTGTCCATCAGGAGAACTAAAGCGAGGGACAGAGATAGAGAGAGAGATCAGAGAGAACAAGAGACCATAAGCAGAGGAATATAAAGAGATTCTGAATGAGAAGAGGGCAAGGGGGATTGGGAAGAAAGCTTTAAATTGCGGCTGAGAGTGAGGGAGAAGCTGGAATGAATGATAGGCGTACCTGTTTAGGATTTAGTAGAAAGGAATTGGAGGAGGGATTGTGAAAGGAAAGAGAAGGAAGAGTGACGGTGGGACACTTGGGATTAGAGCGAGATACGTAACGTTTACAGGATAGGGAGGGGGGGAGAGAAGGAAAAAAAGAGAGTAGGCGAGAGTCTGGACGGAGACTGGGAACGAAGGGGAGAGAGAGGGAGAGAAAAAGAGAGGAAGTGGGAAATAAGAGAGATTAGGAGGAAGGGGAAAAAGGATAGAGGAAAAAAGGGAAGAAGAGAGAGAGGGTGGAGGAGTGAAAGGGAAGCAGCATGCGAGATGGACAACGCTTGCGACATCTGGTGTTACGTTGTGCATTTAGGGTGCTAGTTTGAACGGTCGTTGGACTACGAGTGTGCATGTGAGGGAGAGCGATGGAGTTAGGGAAGAAATGAGGGTGAGATGGGGTACTAGGATTGATCGCAGGAGAGAAAGGGGGGAGGAAAAAAGACAGGAGAGATGGCTGAATGAAATGATTCGGTCGGAGCCAACTGGAACAAAATGATGGGGGCAACGGGAGGAAAAAATTGGGCGAGTACTAACAGAGGGTTCGAAATAGGGTGAAGTATAGAGCGTAATATTTTGAGTAGGGTGGGTATAGTTCCCTATCGTCCTGCAATGTCCGTAACCTCCATCAAAAAACAGAAAACACGACGGCATATCTAATTCGCAACGATGAGGTGCAATCGATCAAGAAAAACAAGATGGAAAAGCATACTTTATAAATGGAATACATACAGATTTCAAAGGAGTTCTTTATAGAAAATACGTACAAAACGACATCGAAAGATTCTTGAATTTTTATACCTGAAATTAAAGTCGTAATCATAAAGTCTCGCGGACTGTTTTACGGTAAATGTTATCCTCTAACCGAATATTTTTTTAAAAATAACTTACAGACCATATAAGAGCTAGGAAGAGAAAAATATGTTATTTAATTGTTGCTTGGCGAGAAAACCGTCTTAGCGATTGATGTAAATAAAATATGCAATAAATACGTAAAGATGGAGACTACGGCGAAATTGATGTTAAATATAAATTTACTCCTTAACCGTAAAATTTTACGGTTCAGGAGTTAATTTATATTTAACAAAATATGCAATGTTTTTTTCTCGAATTTTTATCTCCAAAGCTATAACTCGTAACTATGTTGTCTCGCGGACTTCTATTTGGTAAATGAAGTGCTCTATCCGAATAATTTTTTAAATCTTTACCTGACAGATAATATAAGAGCTAGGGAGAGATATTTATAGAATTTAATTGTTGTTTGCTGAGGGAACCGTCTTAGCGATCGATGTAAATAAAGTATGCGATCTTTTGCTCGGGATTTTCTCGAATTTTTATATCCGAAACTATAACTCATAATTATATGGTCTCGAGGACTTCTTTGCGGAAAATGAAGTCCTCTATCCGAATAAATTTTTGCTTGACGGATGCTATTTAACGAGATACGAGTATAAGTTTATTAAAGTATTTATGTAAGGTGGAAGTTCTAATTGAAGGATGCAGTTCAAAATCACAATTGGGAAATTAATTTTTAATAAGGACCACTCCTACTTAATTTAATTAAAATCAGTCTAACTGTTAAGGAGATGAAAGTTGCGACAGACGGACGAGACGTGCCCATAAGGCGTTCTGCTACAACCGCTTCGCTGGCAAAGAACGCCTAAAAAGGATTAATACCAAGACGGAAAAACATGCAAAATAACAGTATTGTTCAATGTAACTACTATCGCCATAAAATTATCCGTCTTCGGCGACAAATCTGTGGCTGAAATGCGCATCTTTTTTAATCTACCGCTTATGGTTGAAGAAATTGAATTGAATTTACATTAGGAGAAATCTTTAAGGCTATAATTAAATACTGAATTAAAACGTACAATGAAGAAATGGTGACTGTCTTTCCATTTATGGGCAGAAACAGATCAAATCGTAAGTAAAAGGCTCCACGAAGGGTTTCTAATGATGGTGTGGACTCCATATCAAGAGCTCTGGGTGGGTAAAGAAAACGCGCGGAATTAGGACAAGAAAGCATAATTTGGGAAACATACGGTCATTTAAATAATACATACAGCAGTATTTTATGGATTGATTTGAGATGGAAGAAAAACATGAAATCCCGCAATTCGCAGCAATGAATTTGTGCTGAATGTGATTTAATGCATGAAAAGCTTTCAAAATGCAGAATTGGCGAAGCGAAGAAATTGCTTAATAATCGCAAAATGGAGCTGCGAAAAAAAACCAACGTACAATATTTCTTACTTCTTATATTCCAAATGTTTTCATTTCGATTTAAATTATAAAACATATAAATTATTTAAATGGCAAATAAGCACACAACTGCGTGTATATAATATACTTTTTAAGAGTAATTAACCTTTCTGACTGGACAGCTTTTCTGCAAAACACAAAACACATATATACGATCAAAAAAATTATCGACCTTAACCTATCAGCGAAAGATAACAATAATTCACTCAAAAAGAAACATAGTAGTAGAAATAATGTATTTCGCTTCATGAAGTAAAGAGTGACTTTCGTACCAACGCACACACACGACACAATACCTATGCGATTTAAGCCATGGTTTACAAAGAGTCGGACCCCGAGAAAAATAGCGGAAAAAATAATAAAAAAAGGAGACGATTAATAAAAAATCCGACAGAAGGCAGAGAGAAAGAGCGGCGGTTGCCGGCATTTTTGCGGAGGGGGGAGAGGAGGCGGAGGGGGGAGAGGAGGCCGGGGGGGGGGGGGGAGAGAACCAGGGAAACAAATGACGCGCTTGAAGCGTGCCACATGCTTGCGATGTAATTGCCTCTAGTGCACACAACATTAAACACCGGGATGAGCTAATTTATCGCGCCGCGGAGTAGATTCGTCTATATACACGAACAAACAAAAGAAAACCCTAGGGAGGGTGGTTGATAAGCAATATACATTACGAAAACCTTTCAATTGTTTTTTTTAGCGCATGTCGATAGAAAAAATAACGTGACTAAAAAGGAATAGGCAATATATTAGAGCCGACGGGTAAGATTATAAAAAATAGAGCTTAAAAAAAGCCTCTCTCGAATAACAATGCGAGGATATTTTTGTATTCTTCATTTTCTTTACTTTTTTTGACGGCAGTAAAACTGCCAACCATTCCAAACGACTATCATTTTTTTAAGCTCGTTTCAGTTAATTAACTCTTGTCGCGAGTTATACGCGGATGCACTGTCGTTTTAACGCACCTAGCTGCAACAGAATAAAAACGACAAATATAAACGAAACGATGGATTAAAAAGGATAACGCCGGACTTGCGTTGCCAAACGTACAGATTTCTATGGGAACGACGCATGCTTAAAAATACGAAGTTTCGCGAAAATGTAACTCTATGGGAAATGGCAATCTGGTGGTTAATGTTCGAATTTCGTTTGAAGCTTGATATTTTAGAGGAGCAAGAAAATAATACGTTTGAAAAGTAATTTTATAAATTATTGCAAGGGAGTGATTTTATAAGAGAAGTTATTATTTCTCTCCGATTCGGTGGATAGCTTTTTGTGGGTGCTCTAACTCAAAAACTATTAATCAGGTCAACATTTTTATGACAGTCACAAGAACTGATTAGTTTTTGGTAAAAATCGGTCAACCGGAAGTGGGTGTTTACTTTTGTCACTTATCCGTTATTTTGAAATATTTGCTTTAATATTTGATAAATGTAAAAATGCATTAGAATAAAATTGTTAGTAAATTTAATTTTCCACAACGTTTCTTTGAAACATTTTCCATATAATGCATTGTTTAAGAGATATCTTATATTATTAGCTGACACCACAACGACACCTACCGACGAGTATTGTTAACAATTGACGCTTAGTTGTCTTACAATTAGTAACGCTCCTTTTTCTTTTCTTAATTGTTGGAGCTTCGTGGCTATATCCGATATCAGAAGGCTATGCCTTGAGTTTATTTTTGTTCTTTGTAAAGTCAAAATTTTCTCGCAGTTTCTTAAAATATTTATCATTATGTAACCAATTTGGAATTTTTTAGAAATATCACAGATATGGAGAAAGTCATGTGGTGGCCACATCAGATTTTTTTATATTTGGCAGGAATGATCGATTCACATATTTTAAGACGATGACGAAAAGAAATCTCAGAAAAAGTCCTAGGTTCGACTCCAAGGTAAGCCTTTCCATTTCCCATTTTGACTTGGAGGTTTTTATTCTTTTTGAGATCTAAATTACAAAGAATTCACATATGATCTTCGAATCTAACCCATTTTAAAGAAAAACTATTAACTTATTCTGGTCATCTTTTCCCACCTATAGTTCGAAACTTCTCATGTTAAACGTTTAATTCACATATTTTGGAGAAATCTTGCCATTTTAACGGGATGTTGCCATACCAACCCATAACTTTGTTATACCTCGAAATCCTATTGTTATTTCAATTTTTCTGTGTCATTCACCATAAATATTCGTCTAGTGTATAAACATTTGAAACACCGGAAGCTTTGCATTTAACAATTTTGAAGTTACAATTCAAAATAAATTAACCATTTCAATCAACATTGAGTATTTACAGACCAAGAGAAACAACAAATTGCAACAAATTAAAAAATTAAAAAATCGGCAATTTTGTCGCTGATTTAGCTTTTGTAGCAATAAAAAGATTGTTTGTTTTATTATAAATGCAAATCGGACAATCATGCGGATCGATTTCCAAGAAACGTCTATTCGTAGTTGCTCTATTTTAAAAAAATTCACACGTATACCTTTTGATACAAAATTCGCAAATAATCTGTTATTTTTTCCTGCTTTTAAAGAAGCATAGGAATAAAAATTGGAAAGGGTTTGTCCTACATTTCCTTTGGCTACGCTACGAGTTAATTTACCGTATATGACCGCGCTGTTTTCTTTTCCGTCCCAAACGTACACTCATGGGTGGAGGCACGCAGGAAATCCTAGACAAAAAACTGTTTTGGAGTCGAGAGCGTAAAAAAATATTATGTAGCGCTCAAAGGGAGCGGATAAAAAGGTAAGTGCACATGGAAGAAAAGAAACATCGCATCATCACTTGACCTAATCGAAAAAAATGAATTCAAACGACTCGAAAAAGGGTTTTTACCGGGCAAGAAAACTAATGGTCGCTCTTTTATTATACTCACGCTGCAACCTTTAAAGATACCGCTCCGAAAAGGAAGATATTTTCATAATTTCTGGAATTTCTGCATCTAGACAGAAATTTGAAATCGCGTTCAACGTTCCCATAAGAATAAACGGTCAAATGCCAAAAAAAATCTTTCCTTTAAAATGAAGAATACAAAAGGACGCAGAGTGATTCAGAGAGGGAAAAGGAGGAAGACAGAAAGGGAGACGGAGATAAAAAAAATCGAAAGAGATTAAATGAAGAAAAAATCACTTAAAAAGGAGGAGTGTAGGGGGGTGAATCAGTGGTCAGAAAGAGGAACTCGAGATGAATTAAGAGGCAGAAGAGAATAGAGAGAAAGAGAGGTGAGGGGGGAGGTAGAGAAGGAACGGGGGGAGAGGAAAGAGGCGGGGAACAAAAAGGAGAGGAGTCAAGTGTGTGAAGGGAGAGAGGACGAGAAAAATGCCAAGGAGATGAGGTGAAGATGAACGAGTGAGGATGGAGTGAGGGGGTGAGAGGACGAGAGGGAGGGTTGTAAGGGTTTAGCGAGGATGAAAGAACGAGTAAGAGAGAGCTTGGGAAAAAGAATATAAAGGTGGAAAGAGCTCAAACAGAGGGTGGGTAGAAAGACAGATATTCATGAATTGCAGGAAGAAGGAAGACGAAAAAGTTGCAATGCGCGCTGAAGGTATTCAATAAATTAGAAGCATTCTCAGAAGCCAAGTAAAGAGACTAAATGTTAATTTTTATTTCTATCGAAGGGACGGTCTCACATGCTATAATTTCAGCATGTTTTAAAATTTCGTAACACCATCTTCATTTCATTCTATCAAAGCAATTCGGGATATGTAATTTCAAATTTTATTTGCAGAAATAAAAGCCTCAACCCGACATAAAGTGCATTCATACAATAGAGATAAGCATTTTAAAATTATTTATCGCCACCTTTTCGCGCACGGTGCTATCAATGAAACGTAACAATTTTATATGGTTTTTTCTTCTTAAATTTTATTAAAAATATATTTTTTACTTTCTCCATATACGTAGTATAGGGGAAAGTATTGTATTCGTGAAAAAGATCGACTTTGAGATTTCAACGAAAATACATATTTTGAGGTCGCCTGAACGCGTTTTGACCATTTTCTCGATGATGTCTGTGTGTGTGTGTGTGTATGTGATAGCTTTTTTTGTGGGTGCTCTAACTAAAAAAATATTAATCAGGTCAATGAAAAATTTTATATTTAACATTTGTATAAAGGTCAGAAGAACTGATTAGCTTTTGGTAAAAACCGGTTAACCGGAAGTGGGTGTTTACTCTTGTCTCTTATCCGTCATTTTGAAATATTTGCTTTAATATTTGATAAATGTAAAAATGTACTTGAATAAAAGTCGTAGGAAATTTAATTTTCTACAACGTTTGTATGAAAAATTCTTCCATATAATGCATTGTTTAAGAGATATTTTACATTTTTAGCTGTCACCACCACGCCATCTACCGACCGACGACTTTTGTTTACAATTGACGCTTAGTTACGTCTCAGTCTTTTCCCAATTGTTGGAGCTTTGTGGCTATATGCAATATCAGAAGGCTAGTGTTTGAGTTTAATTTTGTTCTTTTGTCAAGTCGAACATTTTCTCGCAGTTTCTTAAAATATTTATTATTATGTAACCTATTTGGATTTTTTAGAAATATTACAGATATGGAGAAAGTCATGTGGTGGCCACATTAGAGTTTTTAATTGTTGAAGTAGGGGCGGACCGAATCTAAAAGGCGCTATTTTTATACCGAGAAACACTCCTAAAAATAAGTTACAGGTAAACAAGTGAGGGAAGAATTGCAGAGAAAAATGACATAAGGCGCTTTTTTTTAGGACTGCAATCTTTCCATCGGCCTCGCTGTCAAGAATCGAATTTGATATGTATTGTTGGTTGCCTACATTTGTAGTCTCACGCACTTTTCAGCGGATATTTCCGATTGCTCCCCAGCATCTGATCCTAGACACAATGCTCAGCTTCTATATAGTCCGACCTATCTTAAAAAAATTGACTTCTCCAGGTTGCAGAATTTCAGAGATATTGCACACACAGACGTACCGACAGAAAAACTGAATGCATCTATCCCTCGATTTACACGGTACTTGATGTACACGGTTTCGGTTTTAAAGGGCCAAGAAAACGCTACCATTTCTCGACTTACACTGGACCTCTGTTGGTGAAGTTGTTTATGACACTGAAGAGGGCAGTGATTGAGGAGAAATTTATTTAAGTTTTCGTTAAATTAGTGTTTTCAATTTTATAATTAAATGCATTTCCTTGCTAAACAATTTTTTTATTCCTACAATTTTGAATTTTCCAGATTGTATCAAGGTTTGTTTAGTTTAATATCAGTGTTATTTTCTCTAATATTTACTCGGAGTTCAAATTTCTTTTATGAATTTATTTTCTATTTAATTTGTATAATGCTTATATTATTATTACATCCGGATTCAAATTTCTGATAAATACATACTTATAAATCAAATTTTCAAAATGTGCTTTATTTTAAACAAATAGGAACCTAATCGTGAATTTTATATGAAGTGTTAGTTTCCAAATTTCTTTTATGAATTTATTTTCTATTTAACTTGCATAATGCTTATATTATTATTACATCCGGATTCAAATTTCTGATAAATACATACTTATAAATCAAATTTTCAAAATGTGCTTTATTTTAAACAAATAGGAACCTAATCGTGAATTTTATATGAAGTGTTAGTTTCGATTTATATGGTTATGATTTACACGGCCATTTACTAGAACGCACTCCCATGTAAATCGAGAGATGGGTGTACGTAAGCAAATTTTTTTTAAAGAAAGAGTACTAAAAACGAAAGGGAATGGATAGAGAGCGACGGGTGTGTAGTGCAGAGTTGGATAGAAAAGGAAATAGTAGCGGGAAAGAGGAGTGGATTTTGAGGTAAAGAAAGAAAGAAAAGGAGAAGGAACGTAAAGGATATAAAGGACGATTGGGAGGAATGGAAGTGGAGGAGGAGATGGCTAGGGAGGGAGCATTCAAACCACAAGCACAAAGCTCATGAAAGGAAATAATGCGGGGAGGGAGATAGAGAGAGAGAGGGGGGGGGGAGAAGAAGTGTAAGAAGTTAAAGAAATGAGGATTGATAAGAGAAAGGAAAGATGAGAGGAGTGGAGAGAATGTGGGTGGAAAGAGGGAACGGCAGTTGGAAGCAGATATAGAGAGTAGGAATCTTGGGTAGAAGTGGAGGATCGCCGAGTTGAATCGAAAGGTTTACAGGAATGAAGCAAGCGGGGGGATTTCTGAAGAAAGGAATGATGAAGAAAGGAGTTGAGAAGTACCAGAGGGTATTCGGCTTAAAGAAAGAGAGAGAGAGAATAGAAGAAAGTAATGTGGAGGGAGTGTAGAAATTAAAAGAAAGTTACTAAGAAATATGTCACGAACGATAAAAGACCTGCTATTGATTTTATTTCGAATTAATCTGACGGAATGGAAAGAAATTGAATTAATTAATTGAAGGTGGGTCCAAATTTTACGGGTGAATTTCAGGCGATATATCTGCTCACAGACAAAAAAAAATCTGATGTGTCCAGCACATGCTTTTCTCAATACAGAGTAATGGATATGAGTCGAGTAGTAATTAGACGTCGCTCTCGACAACAGTGACCACAAGAATAATTATCGGCAACTACGCTCGTGAATATTTTTTTAAACACTTTTAATAGATTTTGAAATGGAAAATACTATGAATAACCGTTCACATTGAAATATAAGTGAAGAAAGTTATTTTTTGGCGCTATGGATCACAAAATATCGATGCGCGATTAAAATTACCGAGATCGCTGATAATATATACAAGAAAATTTGTTTACGGATTATGGTATTACATGGTAATGATATATTCTTGATCGCCATTAATATTACCTTTGTCAGTGCTGGAACCGAAATAAAAAATTCGAAAATGTTATCATAGTAACGGAAACAGAGTTGTCACCTCGAGACATCAATGTACTGAACGAGTTCAGACGGATAATCGAATTATATAGAAAATTATATTGACTACATCTTTAATTTGATAAATATTTAAATTAATAAAGTCTTAATGGAGATATTTGGCGAAAATGGAAAAATGTCAAAGAGTAAACCTCCACTTCCAGTCGAATAATTTTAACTAAAATCTAATCAGTCCTTGATTTTTCAATTGAACGTTTAATCATGACGTATCGTATTGATTTGAATAGTAGTTTTTTATTATTTAAAGAGCGCATAAAATTCCTATCACACACACACACACACATATACAGACATCTTCGAGAAAATAATGCAAACGTTCTCAGGGGACATTAAAACGTGTATTTTCATTGAAATCTCGAATTGTTTCACGAAAACTACTTTTTCTCTGCTGCGAATAGGGAAATAAAAAAGTGTTTCTTAACGTATTTTAACTTCTGACATACTGGAGGACCATATTAACGAATAAATTTATGAGGTAGTACAGTAATTGACACTGGTTAAGAATTTATTCCAACTGAGAAGAGTATTCGCCGGATAGCAAATAATCACCCACCAGCAACGATAAGTAAAAAGACATTCTTAAATTTCATAACTTTTTCTTTGTCGTAATAATCTTACGCAAAAAAATCATTCGAGGGCAGAGAAGAAACATTTTTTTCCATTTAAAATGTCCATTCTTACATACGAATCAATTGTTAACCGTAATTTTTGCATTATCAATCTGTTATTCGTAAATTCCTTAGAAGAGTTTGACAACATATTTCAAAGAAATTTCATAAAAAAATACCTGAAGATAAATGCGATAGTAGCTCCTTTTATAAGACATAATGTGGAGAAGAAAATTTAAGTAAGAGAAATTATCAATAAATAAGAGAAATTAAGGTATTAAACAGAAACTTTACAGTGTCACATTATTTTCCGTCTCCTCTCATAATTAAGGTATTATATAATAAAAAACTGGACACTAAAATCTACACGCAATACCTTATAACCATACGCAGTACGTGAGGACATAAGGAGAGAGGTAAATTCACCTCAGGCCGGGAACTGATCCGCAATGAGGACGGATACACTAGTTGAAAAGTGGGTTTGTGCGTATTTTGATATAGAAGTACCGCATGCGTAATAAATGCCAGTGAGGAACTGAGTGAGCAGCATAATTTATTTTTAGCCTACGTTGCAGAATGGAAATAGGATTATAGTGTCGTCGTTGTGTCTAATGCCGTTCACCCCTATTAACTTATGAACCAATATACCGATTTTCATGATACTTGGTGGAAATATCTTGCTACTTAAGCCGAGCTACCGAGGATAGCGCTTGTTGCGCAGATTGAAAGTCAAGGGTTCGATTCCAGGAATTATAATTCCCATTTAATTTACATGGGAAATCTGAATCTGAAATCCATCGCGCAGGGTAATTTTCTCTTGCACATTAAAATATCTTATAACTGTAATATCGGAGCGGAATTTGTACTATTCTCCGAGAAAATGAATTATGATTTTAATTTTTATCGTACAATGTTGCTTATCTATTTTATATCTTCGAATTTCGCATAAATTGTTTTGAAGTAATATCACTCATGAGAGTGTTGCCATTGACACTACTATTGTCGGACTTGAATTCTGTATAATTTAGTACACACACGCGTTATTATGCGTTCTTTGCACGAAGTGAACGCATATAGGGGAGGTCGTTTCCGTCCGTCCGCATGTTAAAACTCGGGAACCGCCAGACATATTTATTGAAATCTGGTATTGGGGAGTTTTGCTAAAATTGGTCGATCGATTCCAATTTTGGTTAAAATCGAACAACAATTACGACCACTTTACATGACCTACATGTAGTTTACAATGTTCCTTTGTTTCAACTCGGAAACCGCTGGACGTATTTTGATGAAATTTGGTATTGGGCAGTTTTGCTAAAATTAATTGACCGATTCAAATTTTGGTGAAAATCGGACAATTACGACAACTTTACATGAAGACCTACATGTAGTTTACAATTTTCCTCTGTTTCAACTTGGGAACCACTTGACGTATTTTAATGAAATTTTGTATTGGGAAGTTTTACTAAAATTGATCGACCGACTGCATTTATGGTTAAAATCGGGCAACAATTACGACCACTTTACATGAAGACCTACTAGTAGTTGACAATGTACGTTTCAACTTGGGAACCGCTTGATGTATTTTGATGAAATTTGGTATTGGGGAGTTTTGCCAAACTTGGTCGACCGATACCAATTTTGGTTAAAATCGGACAACAATGACGACCACTTTACACTAAGACCTACATGTAGTTTACAATGTTCCTCTGTTTTAACTCAGGAACCGCTTGACGTATTGTGATGAAATGTGGTATCTCAAAGAACGCATTTGGAAACTCTGTGCACTCCGACATGGAGTACACCTTTCGAATTTTGTTTTTGCCACACAGATGCGCGTGATCAACTAAGTTTACCGTTCGAACGTGTTTGTACTATTATATAACGCTAAATTATGAAATTTGGGAACACGAAGAGCAACATATCCGCGATGATTTTAAAACTATTAAAGCCAATATAAGTATTAAATAAATGATTAAATGGAAAGTAGGCATCATAAGTTCCGTTTGGATCATCTTGTTTGCTTATGCATTCGTCCATAAAATTTTCACTCCTTAGTGCTATTCAACCCTGATGTCTCAAAGCCAACGATGTTTTACACGCATAGAGAAAACCTACGCCTTCATTTTATTCACCAGAGAATTTCAGTCCGTCCCCATGTTATAAAGAATATATTAGTGTGGCCACGGAATCTATCACTTATGAGTACTAGCAGCCTATACGTAACATTACCTAGATAACAATTAGCACGAAAGCCGCAATCGATACCTTCGTTTGTAGCCTTGTTATGGCGGGGATTTTTCTCGACTATTCCGGATGTAAAGGAGATTTTCGACCCAGATATTTAATGATACATTTCTTTCGAGAAAATCTCTCTCTAAGTTGTGCAATAAATCACGTTAAGATGTCGATTGTAAATTACGACCCGAGTCCTTAATCCCTGAATGCATTCCTAATGACGGGATTACCGCAATGCGCCCGAGAACCTCATGTAAAGAGAGAAAGAGAGAGGGCGGGGAGGGAAGGAGAATGGAGGGGAAAAATAAAAAAAACGCGGAAGAATAAGCGGAATTTAATGATGCGAATGCGGCGAGAAGAAGGCGGTGATAAATTATGGTTAGATTAAGGACGACATCATGAAAATAATGGGTATTGACGAGGACAGAAAACAAATGAGCTCGACGAATGAATAAATAATTTAAACAGATAACCTAAAGATAGACGAGGAAAGAATTGGAGAGAAAGACATAGTAACTCATCCAGAATGTTTCTCCGTCCAAATAGAATATCGTTTGTGTGATGTTTATAGACGCGTCGAGAGTACTTTCATTAACGCATGAGGGCGTCCAAGTGGAATAAAATATGCGCGATCCATATACATCAGCATAAAAAACTCGCACTTAAAAACGGAATCTAAAATTTTCAAATATATGGAGAAGTCTTGAACTTGGTTCCGCTTAATTTATTTATCGTAAAAAATAGAAACGGTTGCAATTTGACTGTACTAGCTTGAATCATTTTTACATGAATGGAGTGATACCATTGGCTCAACTAGATATAATGAAAGTCGCCAGGACATTAAATACAGTCAAAGATCAAAATATTAAATCAATAGCAATGGTGGTAAAAGTTTTTAAAGAAATAGTGCCACAAAACTCTAAGAAATTCAAATTCTTGAATCCTTGAACGCCTAGACATATTTTTCCCCGATTCATTGCACAAGAAGTCATTTTATTCAAAGGAATATATTTCGAAAGTTTTAATGTTAAGTCAGACCGACAGAAACAGTAAATCAATTAGCGAATGTAACACTAAAATATTTTACTAAATGAATTTAAGCAATCAGTTATGAATATATGCTCGGATTTTTCTGGCATTAACATAACTACGAAAATAACGAAATTCATCTATCCAAATTACGCGATGGCTCTCAAGCATATTCGTCAAGCGCTCCCCTAGAGCAGGGATCGGCAAAATGCTGCTACGGAGCCGCATATAGCTCACAGAGTACATACTTGTGGCTCTTTAGAAGTTAGCTAAGTTCCCTAATAATTGTCAGTCGTGAAACATGCATATTTCAATCACTCGAATTAATAAAAAGGCAGTACAGGTTGTCAATGAGCGGCTCCCAGGAATTTTGGAATGAGATTTTTTTTAAAATGCCCTTTTACTTTGAAGGGTTGCCGGCTCGTGCACTAGAGATACGCGCGCCATCTCTTAACTATAGTTAAAAGTTTGATTATCCATCAAAATTTACTGCTTGCATAAAATTAAGGTAATAGTAATAGTTTATCACATACAGGAAATCCCAATTACATGCAATTTAATAAACGAACAAATAAATGGTTTATTAAAAGCATTATTAAAAATGTTAGCGGGAATGAATTAAGTTGTGTCAATGCTTTGGTCCAAAACATCACAAATACGATTATAGTTGCTGACTACCCTTACAAGTGGGAAGAATTTAAGTGATATATATATATATATATATATATATATATATATATATATATATATATATATATATATATATATACATACACATACACTATATATACACACACACACATATATATATATATATATATATATATATACATACATACACATACACTATATTATATATATATAGTTCGTGTTCGTGTGTTTTACGTGTCTCTTCGACGCCCCCAGCAGCCTGCCAGCTTGGTCCTCAACTTGGTGAGTGTCCGCTGGGCTTCCCTCAACACCTTGTTGCCACCCTCATCACTACCTTTTCTTTTCCTTTAGTTATTATATATATTTATATATATATATATATATAACCATTTCCTTAATCATACGCATCTCTGAATGAAGAACAATTTGCCAGTATTTTAATTATCAAACGTTTTACATGCGTAAAGGATATAACCATAAAATTTCTTATGGCTAAAAACTGAATGTGTGGACGAATACAAGGTAACATAGCATACGGAGAAATTTCTAGGAATGAAAAAAGATAAAAGAAGAAGTGATGGTCGGGATCGAGATGAGAAGACAGAACGGCAAGCGAACGGGGATGATCGGTGTAGGGATAGGATAAATTTGGGACGAATTAAATTTCGGGACAGAGTTTGGTTAAGGTGGAACAAGAATGCTTAAGAAGACGCGTAGAGGTAGATAAAGGTAGGAGGATGGGTCCTGAGAAAGGATTAAAAGAAATAAAATGAACACGAAGAAAAAGAATCATAGATTATGGACATCAAACACCGACCAAAAGTGATGATGAAAAGGTTCGGACATGCGGAAGAGAAGCACGGATATAAAAAACCTGAGGAGGCAAGTCGATATGGAAAAAATTATCGAGAGATCCGCCCTGCATCTAGAGACGGAAAAAAGAGAGAGAGACAAACGAAAAACTTTATTTTACTATCCCATCCGAAAGAGAAGAGGGAACGAGAAAATGGTTGAAATGAGTTCTAAAGCTGGAATAAAATATAGTATTTCTGAGGAATGAGATGACGGTTATGCGAAGGTTCGGAGGGGAGGAAGGTGAAAATGAGGTGAGAGGAAAGGAAAAGAGTGTAGGATTTGAGAGGCCATTGGTTGTGATATCTTTTTACGTGGGGAGGGATATTGGAAGTGGACGGGTCGGAAGGTTGAAGGGGGTGGTGTTGAGGCTTTTTAAGAGCGGAAAACTGCGGCTGCTGAGGCGGCTCTCTCTCTCTCGTTCGGCGGCGGGAGCAGCCGGCATTTCCTTCGGATCGTTAAAATAATAATAAAATGGGTGAAAATGGCAGAGGAGGGATATTAAGGTGTAAGATGGGATGGTTTGGAGGACAGGAGCGGTAATGGGGGGGGGGGGGGTGAGACTGTAAGATTGGGAATGAAGTTGGAAGTGAAAATGGGATGAATTAGGGGATTGAGTTCCCCTTGCGAAATTGGGTGACTGCCGGAAAAAGGTTGGTTATGAGGCTTGGGTAATCTGAAGGCATTAGGATATGGTTGCTAGGGGAAAAATAGGCAGTAAAAACGATGGTTTGTTTAGAAGAATAGGTTTTCCGGGGTTAGATTGGCTAATTGTTTTATAGGGTAGGATAACTAAAGAAAATCCAATGAGAAACGTAGGTTATTTAGGAAAATAGACAGGCAAGAGAAGTAGGTAGCAACTGAAAGGGTGATTAAGGGGAAAATTGGGCGTATGGTGAGAAGAAGGTAAATTGTATAGAGATATAGTGGCGTTGGCAAGAATGATTGAAAGATATCTCGTGGAGGCGGTGTTGCGGGGGTGTGGCAGATTTTAAGAGATGTACGGGTGGGCGAAGGTGAGGGAGTGGAAACAAGCATTCAAGCACGTATGGAATTTTCATCCTTTTCCTGACCAAGCGTATGATTAAACTCGAAACGTTTCATAACGAATGATACGATGTGATGATTAGAGATCTAAAGATATCTTGGGTTTTATGAATGCACGTCACTCTAATAAGTGGCTTAATACTGAAATGCATTGAAATATTCGTGGATCTGGAATTCTTCGGCAAATGGTGATTCTAGAATTCAAAACAATAAATACAGTAGACCCTTCTATAACGTGTGAGATACGTTCCTGAAAAACCAAGCGTGATAAAAATCCGCGTTTTATGATTTTAAGGTTGAATGAGAAAATTGGAGCTCGGTTCCAGTGGGACTCCATACTCAATTTTTTTCCTAAAATAAAAAAAATCAATACGTCTCATTAACAAAAATAATAACATTTTAATAATAATACCTTATGAATGAATAATTATCCTGGCTGCACCGAGACAGAGGAACAGAGGTGTTTATGTTATGGAGGTGTAAAATGGCGGAGGAAGAGGGTCAGGCTGGAGAAGCGTCATCAACATCCGACTCTTCCTGGGCAGGAATGCTAGAAACGCTTTAGGGTCACCAAACTTATCACTGAAAGGGCTATATGATTATGATCAACTGTGAGAGCCACCACATACGGCATTTCAAATGACTGGTTGGGCTGACTGAAAATTTCAAAGAGCAAGTTTTGAGAATATTTCCGATTCTGTAATATGTAATTCGCTTATATTAAAAGTAGATTTCACCCAAGTACTCGGAAAATGTCATTTAGATATCATAAATGATATCTAATGAATGCTCTTGTTGATAAGGCGGGCTGGATCAAATCACTGCGCGGGACGTAGTTTGGGGACCACTGCTTTAGACGAAAAGGAAGCATTGGGTTCTTATCTCCTAGGGCTGGCGCGACGTACACATGAACGGACCCTGGCTTCTCCCAACTCTAAATTTTAGAGGATTCCATGTATCTTTTTCTAGACAGAAAAACAAACAAAAATCACAAGGGTGCCGAATGTACATTAGAATGGATTCTTTGAAGGAAGAACTGGACAAAAATTAACGGCTCGAGGGGTTAACTCTCATTCCGCTGCATGTCAAGCCGCCTCAAACTCTTGCGAAGGAATTTCGCCTGCACTTTACGTGCCATTGATCATATATCATTAACATGGTCGCACATTCGCACCAAAAGCCCACGTTATAGGAGGGCGTGCTGCATTTTTAAATTGATGATAGGTGTAAGAAATAACATAAGATATGTTGTGCGTTGCTATCAAGGAATTAGTAAAATCAATGGGATGATTTTAAGATTTTATCAACTGATTAAGAATTTATTTTATTTCTTTCACAATCTAACACATTCTTCCTCATCACTGCTAAATAATGAAGTGAAAATTATAATGTTTCGGACAAATTACATTTTTTTCAGATAAGCATATAAAACAAATTATAAAAAAGATTCAATTACCTTTCTGCACCTTGGTTGATAATTTCCTATCATCTTCAACATTATACATGAAATATTTCACTTAAGCAGAGTTTAAATAAAAATATATACTTAGTGAAAAAGTATAATCTTTTTTCACGCATTCATTTGAAAAGCGATAAACATACGATACATCATTTCCATAAAATGAGACCAATACGAAATAATAAAAATCAAACCTCTGTCCGTTACACGACAGCTTAAGTAATGACTTGGCTAAAATTCTAAAACTCCATCGGAAATGTCCTCCCTACATATCGACGGCGAAAATTGAAAGGGAAAGAAGAACCATTTTCCTTTAATGAGATTAGTCTGAGGATCCGATATGTCTTTCGCGAATGTCAGAGAAATACGGCGGTGATCAGTCAAAATATGAACTTCTCGAGAAATAGCTCGTTTAATGTCCTCGCACCCCTTTTTTATCGCCCCAAAGCCCCCATTCGGAGGACGTTCATAGCCTGTAAAAGAAGTTCGCCCGCCATTTTTATTATTTTTTGTGAAAGCTATTTCTTCTACGAATTGTCGTATTCGTTTGAATATAAATTGTATACGCATGAAACAAAGCGAATGAAACATCCGATAAATATATATGAATAGATGCCGTCTGACCATTTTGGGCTTTATTACACCAGATGGAAAGTGAGGTATGACTTTTTTATGAACGTCCAGAATACGGTTCGATTGCTTGGAATAGAAAAATTCGAATATTAATTTTTGGGACATCATGACTCAGCTCATGATTTATGAGTAACATCGGTCAATTTCAGAATGCTGCTAATATTTTTTATTGCTAGAGAAAATAAAGTGTACAAGCAATTGGAAAGAGACTTTCTACGATGCATAAATCGTTGAAAGAAGAGTATAATCAACTTTTCACTACTCCATAGCTATAATAGAGAAGTATTACCCAAGATGGACAGTTATTACTGTAACTCAAGTGATGTACTTTTGACCTTCACGAAATTGAAGAATCAAACCTGATAAAAAATTCATTCCTATTCCTTCTCATTTACCAAACAATACTTTAGCTTATTCAGGAACATCATTGCTTAAAGCTATAATCTTTAGTCAGAAACCATCTAACTACGGCCGATGCAAAATTATGTCTTCAATTCATTACATACAATCCAGAGAGAGCTTGGTGGCCATTAGGTGTTTTTTATACATTTTATACATGAGTATTTGGTTCGCGTAGAAGTGGATTTTGAACATACAGCAAGCATTTAGTAACTTAACTTTCTTCCTTGGGCCGTTTAACTTCGTAAATTCTTTGTACCAGCAAAACTTTTTTTATCTCCCTAGAACATTTCCATCACAAGATAAATTTATTGGTGCAAATTACGAAATGATGGGTATGGATCGTATTTCTTGGAGCCAATAGCTCATTTAAAATTCCACCTTGGCATGAAGTAAAAACAAGATTAAAGTCATGTGTTCCTAACCAACGTTATGAAAAAACTTCATCATCATTGCTTTGCAAGAACATTGAATTTGTCTTTTTTTTACTCCCTGACTTCGGGAGGAGGGGGATGGAGGAGGAGGGGAGTGGAGAGGGGGATGGAGGGGAGGGGGTACGGATATTCGCACAGCGTGGATTGCTTCATTAATCTCATAAGAGGATTAATTTGGAGCGCCGCCACGCAGCCGAGTAGGGATTAATAGAATGCAGTTAAAACATTTCAGCAAAATTTTCGTGTGCCGAGGAGCTATTATTACACGAAAGGTGATCGCTCCAATGAATTTCTAAACTATTCATTCGATTGGAATGGGTTTTAAGAAAATATCGAAGCGCTTGTTGGATGTTCGCCACTAATTTGTCTGGTTTTGTGGATAAATTTCCAAAATTTAAAAATTTAGCTTCCTTGGCACGATTATGTTACGTCGAAGCTATGACACGTTTAAATTAACGATATTATTTTTTGCATCTATCAAAAGTATATATTGTTGGCAAAAGCAGCTACCATATCTTTCATAAGACAAACTGCCAATGCAATTTGTTTGAACAAAGTTGCCACTAGTTTTATGACAAAAGGCTCACATCAATAACATTTTATTACTACCTTGCCTCTATCCTAATATATTTTCGATTCTATGCGAAATGCTTTGATTCTTTTTAGAAATTATGTCTAATCAATATTCTGGCTCAAGAAAAAATTGTGATGCAGTCAGTTATTCTTCTTCCTCTCTCGACAGCCTCAAAAGAAGAAGAAATAAGAGCTCCGTTATTCAAACAATCGCGATTTCGGAAAAAAAATCAGTTCCACAGTTTTTTGCCTCTCTTGGAAACGGAAAAAACCGCGAATATATCTTTATCTTTTACATACAGAAGACATGACTTATCGCTGGCCTAAGTTTATCGTTCCCTTTACTGCGGAGGGGAAAAGAAACGAATGAAAAAATACAGGCAATGGAGAGCGAGCTGAGAAGGTGCTACGAGAAAACGTAGGTAAAATAAAGAGTAAGTGAAAATTTGAGTGATGAGCATTTAGGATAGGAAATGGAAGCAAGGATACAAGTTTAATATGACTTAAAGGAGGTCCAAAGAATTAGATAAAATATATAGAGGGAAGAAAAGGAATGCGAGAAAGGAAAATGAAAGAAGAGAAACGTGAGGAATTATAGAAGAAAAATCAATGTAACAAACTGCACAAACTTTTCCATATCCGCACGCTTCTACTCCATAAAATAATGCCACTTATTACATTACTGTATGGGCAGCTTGGCTGGGCGCGAAATGCGAGATATTACAATTACACACGCAAATAGAAAAAAACCCTATTTCGGACTCACGGATGCCTAAAACGTGCATGCTTACCAAAACTAAGTCAATTTTTTTCACGATCACGGAAGTTTCTTTATGACAAATGAGAAAGTAAATAGAATAATACTATCAATATTGGTCCAAGAAACGTTGGGTTGAGAGGGAAAATACTTGTCGAGCCAGTAAGGGGATGGAAATAAATAAACACTCCTGAACTGTAAAATAATACAAGTGAGCAATCACACGTCAATAATAGAAAAATAGAGAGAGAAAAAAAATTAAATTTTTACTTACAAGTTTGCAGGATGATGGCCTACAGGAACCTGTTGTCGAAAACTAGCCTAAATAGAAAAGCACACAAAAAGCACAATCACTCTGGAAAAACTCATTAGATAAGCATTTCGAGAGCTTAGCTCTCATCTTCAGTAGCTGAAGTCGTATGGATTGTTTTGTATTGTGTATTTATCCGTTCCGGGTGAAAGTGAAAGGAGGGAAGGGGGATGGGGGAATTCCTAACGGTCAACGTGTAGAGGGGTGAGTAAGGGATGGGCCCGCGGTCGTTATTCATTACCGTGTCTTGGTATTTGTTTATGAAAATGCTCTCTTAAGTGTCTAGTTTCCAGTCAATATGTATCTAGTGAGTTTTTCCAGGGCGATTGTTTGTGCTTTTATTTTATATTTAGGCTAGTTTCCGACAACAGGTCCCTGTAGGCCACCATCCTGCAAACTTGTAAGTATGAACTTAATTTTTTTTCCCTCTATTTTTTTCTTATTGACGTGTGATTGCTCACTTGGATTATTTTACGGTTCAGGAGTTTTAATTAATTTCCATTCTGTACACCGTAGGTTCCGAATTTCATTTTCAACAGTAAGAGGATGAATAAGAGTCCGACGAGGACCATAATGGATTCATGGATGGAAGTAGAACGAAAGTACAGACGGGCGAACCCTACTGTCCATCCTACGGAACAGCGCTGATGAGCTTTTGTAGGCTTCTCCGTAAAGGTGATCTTGTGATTCCGCGACTGTCAATCTCAGGATGGGCCTCCCTTGGCCCTCAGTTTAACCTCCTTTTTATCGGAGAAAGGTTCTTCTTTGCACAGGTGTTCGCGATGGACCTTTTATGCAGGTCACAAGGTATAGGCCTTCGTTCACTCCAGCATTTAGGAGGATGGAGAAAGAGAGGAGAAGGCATAGGAAAAAGAAGAGCGGGCGGAAGTGGAAGAGAGATGTAAGGGAGGGGGGAAATAAGATAGCCTGAGAGCTTTAGTTTTCTGATATTTTTAATAAAACAAAGTACCAATAAAAAAGAATGCAAAAAGCCGTAAATATTTCACAATATTAATGACTTCTGGATAATGTCACATGATTGAAAATGTAGTCTATTAAATCCCATTCTCAATGAACTTCCTACAAATGAATCCTATTAATACTACCTTTATTTTTCTACGAACTCAATAATTGAGAAGATAATTTTTAATAAGCCTTAATTGAAACATTTAACAGGGGTGACAGAACAAGAAAAGGAAGAGTTGAGTAACGAAAATGAGTAACTATCAAAAGTTACAGTACATTGAGTGAGAAAAAGGCTAAAGAAGAAAACAGATAAACGGGAGGAAAGAGAAAGAGGTAATATTGAGAGTAGCCGTGCAGAGAGGTCAGAAAAGAACTCCGAGGTCCGCGAAGACGAATAGAAAGAATTAAGTTTTAGGAGGGTTAAGATGACACGGGAAGGCAGGGACGAAAGGACGAAGGAGAGTAATAAAATAAGAAGTCGGGCGAAGGGGGCAGCAAGAAGTGGAAAAGACCGGAATCAAACGAGAAGAGACACGGAGAGAAATTCGTTGGGCAGGGAGAAAAGAGACGACAGGAGGGTTAGAGGAGGAGAAAAGATAGGAAGCTAAAGTAGAAGAGAAAGACGAGAGGATGGAGAGAGAGAGAGAAAAAGGGTTACGTACGGCCTTTAACGACCTCCCGAGATTGAGATCTGACGATGCGGATTCTTCTTGCGAGAAGAGAAGACGTCGTCGCACGTACTCTTAGAAAAGATCCCGCAAAAGCATCGGGAGGGAAAAGAAGACGACCTCCGCGCGCATTTGGACGAGTAGATTGAAGCGGGGATCGAGGTTGGGGGAGTGAGAGAAGGAGGAGAGAAGGGAGGAGTTTTAAAAGATCTCCCCGTAATGGAGACGCTTCTGAGGGAAAAACCGGAGACGCGATTAAGCATTCTTTCGTGCGGCAAAAGAGGAAGCAGCAACGCGCTGATTTTGGGGACACGGTTTTGCAAGTGCCGTGGTCGGAAGCGGGTGCTGTGGGGTACCAGACATCCGAGCAGAGAGATGGAGGGAGGGAGGGAGAGGGAGGGAGGGAGAGGGAGGGAGGGAGAGGGAGGGAGGGAGAGAAAGGAGAGGAGAGAATGTGGAGGGGAAAGGGGATATCTCGAGCGTGACGTATAAAAGGAGACTAAGATTTGGCTGGGAATTTATGATGACGAGGAGTTGGGAGACGTGGGCACCAGGAGAAACAACTGAGTGGAAGAGATTTGGAAAGCTAGCATGGAAAAATGAAGCTGAAGAGGTATGAACTCCGTAGAGACAAAGAGTCAATATTTTTTTCCAAATTCATTTTTAATAAGTCGAACAAAAAATGCGAACGGCTCAGTTAAGTTTTTATTTGCCACGAAATCCTTAAGCCCTTTCAAATGAATTATCGTCTAATTGTGTCGAACTAGACTGAATTATAATGTAGCAAATGAATTCAATTGCACATTTGTATTTTCTTTTACGTTAGAATGAAAGAGAAACATAGCATACAGTCTCAGCTTACATAAGCGGAGGTAAAACATTTACAGAGTGATTTAAATTCAGAAATATTCCGTATTCAGTGAGAAGTCGATTAAAAAATCTTTCTCACGTATAAAATTCTGAAAGTTAAACTTGTCAGAGCCTCTCATGAGGTATAATATTCCACCTCGATTCCCTTATTCATAAATTATTATTCATAAATTATTATTCATAAATTATTATATAACTATATATGTATTTATATAGAGAATTTATTTTTCAGCTGGATGCATTTGTAACGATGATGTTTAGATAATGAAATGAAAAATAGAGTGAGTGAAAGGAAGCGGCGAGTACAGAAAAGAGAGTATTAAAAGTAACTTTGTATATGATTGTACAAAATCGAAGCGCAAAAAAAGCTCTCGCAAGCGGGAGATGTGGCATTTTTAAAAAGAAGTAAAAGTTTATCAGACGTTCCACAGCTTTATACGACCTCGGAAAATATTCTTTGAACCCCCACTCCCACCTTTCGAATTCAGGAGGCGAAAATTTGTCCCTCTTAATAAATTTGAAATGTAAAAAATTAATAACGGAAATATCATAAAATATTTTTAGGGGAGCGCACCAAAATTGACGGAGAGGATACGGGCGACATTTTTGCGCTCCCGACTTCTATCGCATTAACTCGTGCAATTTTTTGAGAACTTATACTTCACGGAAACGGCACTTAAAATTTCCAACGCGCGTTAGTATAAACAGGTACAATTTTATTCGACCGCGTTGGCAAAATATTTTTATTTTTTGTACTCACGCGGCGCATCACAAAATTTTTTATATTATATATTTATGAAAAATTTGATAAGGATGTCTGATTTAGTGCAAGGCGACGACTATTGCCTCTACAAATAACGCTATAAAATTTAAATCCAACGAAAACAATTTTAAGCTCCGACTTACTTTCCATAACAGAAGCGCTTTGCAAATTTCCACTTCGTCAACACGTCTTTTGAGTTTTTATTGGCTTTTTTGTAAATTTAATATTTATATAATCTCAAATAGACCCAATTAAAAGAATAATTTTGCAAAAATTAATTATAAACCTTAATTCAAATATATAATTGGTTATTTTATATGACAATGAGCAATATTAGCTATACATAACCTTCAGCACAACGAAGCGGTATACGAATTCACCAGAAGTTCATTACATAATGATTTTATGTTTATGTGCGCGTGTGCATGTATGTATATGCGTGAATAGTATAAATACATAGATATTTCACGAGCCAAGTCATATATGAAATATTAATCTTCTAAAAAATTTAATTTTTAAAGTGGCATGGTAAGAGGAGAGATGGCTATTTTGTCAAAAACTAATCTCGAGGACGGGAGAGAAAGAGCGTGAGAGAGAGAGAAATTAAGGAGAGGAAAGAGGATACACGAGAACTGGAAAAGGAGCGAGAGAGGGAGAGAGAAAAAGAAGAGAGGCACAAAGGTGAAAGTTTCGGGTAGGAGTAAAAAAGGTATTGGAGGTAGGCGTGGCCAGCGAGGAAGGGAGGAAGAGATCTCCCCTTTTTTAATCTCCGAAAATGCAGTTGAGCGAATACTACTTTGTCGGTGAGTTGTTAGCCCCGTGGATCGGGAGGGTGGAGAAACGATGTTCGAAAAGACTCCTGCGCGTTTCGCTCCCTTTTCTTTTCCTGGGAGGACGGAGAAAGAAAGGGGAATAAAATGAGAATAAAAATAACGAAAAGGAGATATTTATAAAAAAAGGAGACAGTAAAAAAAGCGCACCTTCTCTTTTTTCAGTTTGTGGAAGTAGGAAAGTTGAGGGTTAAAATTATTCTGGTGGGTAAATGGGTAGAAAATTCTCGGACCGAGGAGATGTGGTCTCTTATATATATATATATTTTTTTTCTCGCTCAACCGTTGGATTTATAGTCCAGGATGAAATGGAAAAACGCCCTCGCCCCTATTAACAGATTACGAGGGAAGGTCTGAAGCCATGTCTTACCATAGCTGTTCCGGAAAAAGTAGTGAGGGGAAATAACATCGACGTTCATCATCTAAGACGCGAAATTCTTTCCCAGCCTCCAAAATATTTAATACCATTTGCGCTTTCAGCCTAAATACGTACCGTTAGAAAGATTCAATACGTTAAGGTTTGATGGGACTTTATTTCCCATATTACATGAGAGATAAATTTATTTCACTTTACTAATTTACACCCAATTTTATACTTTGAAGATTCTCCGTTTAAGATGGCTGAATTTGATATAAACGTTTCGTCCAAGTATGTCATATTCAGCAGCTACGACAAATTGCTTACCGGAATCAATTACGCAAAATACCCGAGACTCTGAAGTATAATTTATTTTTATAGCCTGCTATTCCAAAACTCAACTTATTTCGGGCCAGTACTTCATAACACAACTTTTTAAGATTGCTTTGTATCAATTAAAAATGCATTAATTTGATTTTATATATATCATAGTCCCGAGAGTGGATCCAGCGACTTCCAAAGGGAAGGGGGAGGGACGAGATCGCAGCAATCGCCACTCCCTTAAAATCCCTTAAATCTGCCGGTGCCGACAACATATCCCACCCCTGTCGAGGTCTTTCATTCCCTTATCCTATATGCTGCGCAAAATCAAGGAATTTTCTGCGGAATGGTTTTAAAGTAGACCTAATTGATAGAATGGAAGGTGTAAAGAGGGAAAGGTTATAAAAGTATAGTTATGAGCGAAAGTTGCAACGAAAAAGAATATAAGATGCATTTGCATCTGAGCAAAAAAAAATGAAATCGTTACATTGGTATATTTTATTTTATATCAAATTTTATTATATTTTTATTTTTGTTGATGTATTGGAAATATTCATCGCAAATCAGTTTTTAATTGCTGTTACCAATTACGTTTGTTAGAAAGCAAAAAATATGTCGTTGAATTATTTTTAACTGTATTTTTGTTTTGCGCAAGGTTTTCCAAAATGGATGGAAAATTATGCATGCAACGTCATATCAAAGTATAATAACAACGATATGATTACCATATATTTTGTAAGGTTCAATATATTTTGACAGTAAGCCAGGTAGGTACTTATTTATATTTTGAATTAAGACAGCCGAAGTGTAGCCCAAAACTATTTTAATTTAATGCAGGAATGTGAAAAGAAAGGTTTTGGAGAAAAAGGGCATCACGCGTAATTGTGGGAATGAAAAATCTTCTTAACTTTACATGAATTTGAATAAGAATATACACCTACATTTCTTTAGTGCAGTTATTCTTAAAAAACGAATCTTTTATAGGCTTGAACTTTGATATTTGAACATTTTTACCAGTAATTTTAATGCATGATTGTCGAAAAAGTAATTAATGTTCTGATTTGTAGCTAAAGACTCGAAATCCAAAGGTTAAAAACATAATATGACTGATTTTTTATTTGATTTGAAAAGGACGTTTATATACACCGAAATTAAAAACCATATTTTTAATGGAAAATATCGCTTAGGTTTATTTAGAAGGCAATATATTAGAGTAAATTACACATTCAAACGCAGAGAGGACGAGATGGATTGATGCAAACATAGCCTTAAGATGACAAATCAAGTAAACATGGAAATTACCTAACAATATTAGTTTAATTCCAGATTTGCGTATCGAATTTATTCTTTTAACGATTTACGTTTTATTTCAAGTAAAACCAAATCATAACATTGAGTGAAAGTATTAACTTAATTACTTTTGTCAATGGAGGACCTTTGAAGTGATAAAAAATTTTAGTTAACTAAATACGATTGCAATACATCTAGCCAGAGTATAACCTGCCATAAATATTCAAATAAGACTTTAAAATTATCCTCAATTGTAATTAAAACACACTCTTTTTCTGTTAAAAATATTTAAATAAAGGAGAGGATCATAACAGATGAATATTATTTTATAATTTGGACATTTCCAGTTATCTAAAATATTGGGAAAACTACAATTGGATTCCAATCATAAGGCGCTCTTATTAAATATTTTTGAACAACCTTATTATGATCAATCATCCAAAAATTATTATTATCTGGAATCATTAATTAATAATTGAAATAAAAGAAAGAATATAACAGATAAATGGAAATTTTTTGTTTAACTACGCAAAAAACGTTTCCTTAAAGCATATACAATTATTCGATTTTTAATACCGCTTGAATTTTAAGAAATTCGTGGCCACCAAATCTTAAGGGTATCGTCTCGCTCATACGATAGAAATTTAAGGTTGAATTCTGTGATATTTCAACCAAAATGTAATGTGTTCTGGAAATATCCACTCGACTACCATATATTTCTCTGATTAAAGTAGGACTTACTGCTACCAACGTATATTTTTAACTGATTCTCCTTGTTCTACAACGAAGCGGATCTTATGAGCAGGGCCGGCTTCAGACGTTTCGTCGCCCTGAGGCGGGAAATTTTTGGCCGCCCCCTCCCCCCTCATGTTACGTGGGTCTCCTATGATCAAGAATTTTACTAAATCATTCAAATTTAAAATTATCACACAATCGTGCCAATATTTATTTTACTTAATTTATAAGAGATATGTTAACTACATATATTGGATCTCTGTTTATTATTTTCTTTCTTTTCCGTAGCCGTAAGGACTGTTTAAGAGTCACAAAGGGCCATTTTATTGTTGCTTGGAGAGATGTGAAATGATTGGTTTCACGTGGATATTAAAATAGAGCATTTTAAGAGGGGTGGCGATGGGAAATAACACTGCCATTCGATGTATTTAAAACAAGAGATGCTTGAATGATTATGTCTAGAAGGCATTATGATAAATTATGATGACACAGCTAATTTAAACTTTAAGCATAATGGATTAAGCAAGATGAGATCAATGCACTGATATTTTTACTTAACCAAATGATGTTTCAGAAGTCCTTTTGGGGGTTGCTTAAGAAAATGAATCAATGATATCCAAGGGAATAAATTAATATGCAAATTACTCAAACCTGGGATTTTCGCTATTATTCAATTTATAGCAATCCACCCATCTATGCATCTTATCATTAATTAATTGAATTACGTGTAATGGCAACAATGTACTGAAACGAGTACCATTCTGAAAAAAGGCGCAAAATAAAAGGTGCTTAGGATAATATAGTTTCAAACATTTGAAGAACTGTGTCTACGATAACAACTGCTTTGGGCTAAAAATAAAACACTAAAATTCCTAGTTCGTAAAATTATCAAATAACATTTCATTTAGTAAAACCACGAGAAATAAAACCCGAGGAAAGAAAAGGTGAACAGATTGGAAGCTTTTCAGATTTAGATATGGCGATGATTAGAGAAGGTTAGCTGAATACATAATAAGGCAAACGCATAGTTAAGCAAAACAAAATGAGGAAAGATAAGCTTATTTAGCACTTACGCGGAAAGAAAAATCGGATGCTGTGAGGCAATGGTCTTCAAAAATATCATAAAACATTTTGCAAATGTACGAGAAGATGAAAACGTCATTTGATGGGGTCGACGGGCAGATGCGAACCAGAATCTACCGAGGGCGGAAAACTACTCTTGAATTGAAATTTAAAAAAATTGCAAATCGCATCGTTCGAGGATACACACATTTCAGAAGATAATTATTTTCATTGCTGCCGTCGATTATTTTTGAAAATAAATTAGGAAACAAGAAGGTATGAAAAAGCGAAAACAAACATCTATCATCGCGAGTAGTTCTAATGCCTTAGCTGATTTACATTCCAATGGTAATTTTTCGTAATAAGCCTCAAAAAATAGTATTCAGAGGAAATTAAAAACCCCTCGTAGTTTTGTTTTAGGAGGATCCAACGGCGCGGGTTTTCGCAAAGAGATTACCGGTATAAAATACGGCCAACTT
This sequence comes from Tanypteryx hageni, assembly GCA_028673005.1. Classification (NCBI taxonomy): domain Eukaryota; kingdom Metazoa; phylum Arthropoda; class Insecta; order Odonata; family Petaluridae; genus Tanypteryx; species Tanypteryx hageni. The sequence goes on along the minus strand of CM054114.1, from coordinate 61,778,831 downwards.
GTCTCGACTGTTGTTTGACTAAAATGTTCCGGCAACAAAGCAAGTCCTGCACTGGAGAAGGGAGGGAGGGGGAGAAAGAGAGAGAGAACAATGGGCCTTCGGAGCCGCGGAGAACATCTCATCCGCCTTTTGTTGACGCGGCGCTCGGCTTTGGATGCATTCTGCAAACCTCAATTAACTGATACGTTCGACCTAGACAACGAAGACTCCGCGGTGTCATCACCTCCAAGCAAGACGGAAGAGATAAATAACAAAAGAGCCACGGGCGATTATAAAGCAGTTTTGGCACCTCTTTTGTTTCTCCTCCAAGCGGGCGAACTACAAATACTATTCGGGAGCGATTATTTTGCTGGGTACCATTTTTTTGAATAACTTCCTCGCATGTCCCCCGAGGGAAAGAAGGGAGGATCGTGAAAAAAAAATCGCATTTACCTGTATCAAATAGAATTTCCTGTTTCACTCACTCAATGAAATTTCGGTGAATTATTTAAAACGGCGCGCATTGAATGGCCAGTTGAAGACGAGGAAATTTTCGGGCATCTCTGTTTACTCTCGATCATTCCGAGAACGACATATCAAAATCACTTGCGGGTGAAATACAATCGATGATGTGGATCTGCGGCGCTCAATCTGAGGAAAATGATTTTTTTGCGACTCGGGAAGCTGAGAAAAAAGCAATCCAAAACAATTATCACACACATTCATACATTATTATGAAAATCTTGATAATAAAACTTTTAATAATAACCACAAAAACCTGATTTAGACTTGATTTTTACACTTATATTCGCCTCAGAATATATAGGCAACTTCCGATTTAAACTGGAATCTGGCCCGCCGAAGAATTAGCAAGCACCGGTGTGGCCTGCCATGTAGAAAAGGTTTAAGCAGCACTGATATGAATAATTCCAATGTCCACGAAAAAAATGAAAAACCAGATACCCATTACTGCTACAACGCAGCTATCCTCGGTAATGATCCACCGATAGTTAACCCATTCACTGTGCAATTAATCTGAAAACCACCTCGCCTCACGAGCATAAATATAATTTGAAATCGATGCATTTTTATTCTCAATTGTCAGAATAACATGCGTAGTATAAAAATAAAAATCTGATGTGGCCACCACAAGACTTTCTCTAACTTTTATATTTCTAAAAATTTCACATAGGTTAAATAATAATAAATATTTTAAGAAACCGAGAAAATTTTAGACTTGACAAAGAACAGAAATAAACTCAAACCATGGCCTTCTGATATTGGATATACCCACAAAGCTCCAAAAATTAAGAAAAGAAAAAGGAGCGTTACTAAGAAGTAACTAAGCGACAATTAACAATAGTCGTCGGTAGGTGGCGTGGTGGTGGCAGCTAAAAATATAAAATATTTCTTAAATAATGCATTATATGGAAAAATGTTTCAAACAGAAGTTAGAGAATATTACATTTCCTAAAACGTTCATTCTGATAGTTTTACATTTATCAAATATTAAAGCAAATATTTCAAAATAACGGATAAGTGACAAGAGTAAACACCCACTTCCGATTAACCGATTTTTACCAAAACCTAATCCGTTTTTGTGACATTTATAAAAATGTTAAATATAAAATTTCGCGTTGACCTGATTAATAGTTTTTGAGTTAGAGCACCCACTAAAAAGCTATCACACACAGACATCATCGAGAAAATGGTCAAAACGTGTTCAGGGGACCTCAAAACGTGTATTTCCGTTGAAATCTCGAAGTCGATTTTTTAATGAATACAATACTTTCCCCTATACTACGTATATGGAGAAAGTAAAAAACAAAACATCAAATCACCTGGTACTTCAATCAGGGCCGGCAAAGGCAAAATTGATCATAAACGCTGAAAATGGTTAAAGGGCTAATTCTAAACAAGATTTCTTTCGTAAAATAAGCAAAAATTAACGACTACCTATCCCATTTTCAAACTAACTAAAAATTCCTCACCTATTACTAACTGATTGCTTCTTCGCAAAACGGAGATTTCTTTAAGATATTCTTGCAATCTGAAAAACCCCAGTCTGTTTCTTCCAAAAACGAAATATCAAACTCTCCAGGGGAACAAAAATCGGATGCTTTGCAAACGAATTTGTGCATCTAATTTTCCCTTTCACGTTTTGGTTATTGGAGTTACCCTCATCATTAACTGAAATCTCGGAGCAAACAAATATTTGTTTCTCATTGCAGAATCTTTTTGGCCTCTGGTTCGAAAAAATACAGCGATTTTTTTCATTATAAAACTTAGCGGAAATAATAAATATCGAAGCATACATTGTGAAATCTTTCTTAAATGCTCGATAAACGCGGGAAAGTTATTTTTGTAAATAACCTTTAGCCTTAATCAAAGATGCAGCGGTATTCATGGCAATAAATATATTTTTCTCAAAATAATCTCTGCCGAACTCGCTGAATCACAATATATTGATTTGATTTTGGACGATAAATTAAATGTGTTGCCCTGAATCTAATTTCCCAAAAGCGTGGTTTTTCAAAAACGCTAAAAGATGAATGTGCCCATCGCTATTAAAAAATGATTTTTTACTAGACGATTGGTTCATTTATGCTCTTTTCTCCGCTGTACGATTTTCATTTCCAGTTAACGTTAGGCGAGCAACATAAATAATCTAGATATGAAAAAAATTGCATATGGTCGATGCATTTCATTCTATCACATGTGGGCTTGTTGGAGTAGCAGTTTAATGAAAAGGTGTAAATATCCAATTCAAATCGTTCGATAAAGAAACCGTAAATAGTTGCAAATGATTGGAATTAGAAAACCGTCATTTATGGGGTCTGCAAGCATTTTTTCATTTTTTCGGAATTGACGTGAAAAGACAACATTTTTATGTTTCTGAGGCTATAGGGATATAATGAGGTTAGCTGAAAAAACCCAATGCAGTAGTAATAATTTGTAACCGAGTAGCAGTTAAAAATATAGTAAAAACGTGATTTAAATAAATGGCCGTTGCAGTGTTGCTTTGCAATTGGGTTGTGGCAGTGAAAGGAGATCAAAGAAAGGTCAAAATAATATTAATATTTACAGGTAATCAATCAACGCCAGGGATTTTTATATATTATCCCTTGAAAGGTGTTTACTATGCGCACACACCTCGAGCTCGAGAAATTTCCACGCTGAATCCCGTGCTTCACACAATTTCGGATTCTCTCTTCGAGGAAATATAATTCCATCTTATGGCTGTACAAGAGTTGTCTCAATTTTGTATCTAAATTCAAGGTAATTAATAAAGCAATATTATGGATATAAATGACGACGCCATATATTTCTTACGGGATAATTTTTATTGTAAAACTTAATTACCTACTTGTTATTACATTCATTCATTACTACTCCACATTTCAAGGTTTTAAGATTTTTCCTGATGCATACCTGCATAGTTTCGAATTCTCACTTATTGTGAACCTATACGGTTGTGATGAAGATACGCCCGCAGGTATACTACAAAATCAATATCTATACCTAATAGTATACTCTACTCACGAACTAGCTTAGCAAAAATAAAATACATTTTATCGCAATATTTGGTATCGATAATAACAGTATAATGCGTGATCACCGAACACATTGAGGCTAATATGAGTAAAAAATCTTTACAAAACATTTAATATCCATATTGCGATATCTACATACCTGCCAAGTTTCAGATTTTCACATAATTCGGATCTATCACCTCCACACCGGCGCGACATACGAACGCAAGAAGGTACACTACAAAATTAATATATAGAATACTAGTATAGAATACTTGGATATTCGACTCATGAAAATATTCTTTCAATGAACAATGCTTACGCATTAACATTTGCAAAAGTTTTGGTATCAGCTGTTAGTTTATTTAAGAAAGCAAAACCTCCTAAGTACATAATAATTCAATAAAACATGTTCGCTTATAGGAAGTAATACTAGCCGAAAGTACCCGGCGGTGCCCGGGCTACGCCAGACGTCTTCGACGAATAAAATTGCGTCATATGGTAACACATTCATTTCAACTTTTGCGCATTTTTTCATGTTCTTAAAAACAATACTTTCCCCTATACTACATATGGAGAAAGTAAAAATCCTACCACATGCAGACAGACAGGCCGACAGACATCATTGCGAAAATAGTCAACACGTGTCCAGGGGATCTCAAAACGTGTATTTCCGTTAAAACCTTGAATTCGAATTTTTTTATGAAAACAATACTTTCTCTACGTATATGGAGAAGGTAAAAACTAATTCTGAGATATCTCTGATACCTATGAATTAAGCCGGGGAGGGCCCATGGAGGTCCGGAGGGAACTGGAGCATATGTTCGAGTATTTCGAGTTCAACACTGCAATCGGTTGGCAAGGCGACTTCACCTTAAAAACGCTAAATTTTGTCAAAATATTATATTAAAACGTTAAATTCGAGAGATTTCGATTCGAAGGCAATAAAAGACAATAAGAATAAGAAACTATTGTCTTTTTTCTTTAATGCAGTACTAGTCCGGAGATCGAAGGTCAAATATGTGAATTTTAATAAGCAAAACAAAATAAGCTCAAAGGTCGAAATATCGATTTTTCCATGTTATCTTATGGAGAATGAAAATCATTCTCAGGAATCGAACCCGGATTGATTTTGGATTTTTTTCGTAAATGGCTTTTCTTTAAGAATCAAACATTCCCACCAAATGTCAATCATCTAGCTACTCGAAAAGTTTGTTAAATATAGCATTACCGTTCCGCTTTCCCACCCACCGACGACGGCGAAGTCATTTTTACCTTCTCCATATACGTAGTATAGGGGAAAGTACTATTTTCATGAAAAAATAAACTTCGAGACTTCAACGGAAATACACGTTTTGAGGTCCCCTGAACACATTTTGACCATTTTCTCGATGAAGTCTGTGTGTATGTGATAGCTTTTTGTGGGTGCTCTAACACAAAAAATTTTAATCAGGTAAACGCGAAATTTTATATTTAACATTTTAATAAATGTCACAAAAACTGATTAAATTTTGGTAAAAATCGGTTAACCGGAAGTGGGTGTTTACTCTAGTCACTTATCCGTTATTTTGAAATATTTGCTTTAATATTTGATAAATGTAAAACTTTATTGGATTAATGTTGTAGGAAATTTACTTTTCTACAACCTTTGTCTGAAACATTTTCCTATATAATGTATTGTTTAAGAGATATCTTATATTCTTTACTGCCACCACCATGCCACCTACCGACGACTATTGTTAACGATTAATGCATAGTTACGTCTTAGTAAGGCTCCTTTTTCTTTTCTTAATTGCTGGAGCTTTGTGGCTATATCCAATATCTGAAGGCTATGGTTTGAGTTTATTTCTGTTCTTTATAAAGTCTAAAATTTTCTCGAAGTTTCTTAAAATATTTATTATTATGTAACCTATTTGGACTTTTTAGAAATATTACAGATATGGATATGGTGGCAACATCAGATTTTTTATATTAGTGTAAGATCAGGACTTGGTTGGAGTTTAACTACATCAAGGTAAATGGTGAAACTAGTGTTGTCATTTTATTTACATCTTGTTTATTATGACGAACCGTGAAAATTTGAGCCCCTTGAAGTTTGCATTAGCGAGGTTTTACAGTAACCCGCCAATAGACTGAAAATTAATTAATGTCATCCATGTATTTAAACTTATACTACCTCATATTTCGACGATATCACGATTGATTGCTGCTCGTTAATTACATTTTGCGTTAAAACGCAGGAGTAAACGACGCAGCTAGACATGAAGCACAAAACGTATCCGCAAGGCGAAAATATCACAACTGCGCATTTGAAACAGCAATATTCGCATAAACTAAAAATATAATAAAAAGCATCGCAGAAGCGAAAGAGTGGATGATTGTGGTTGGCGATGTAAAGATAAACCGAAGAGCTACAAAAAAGGCAGAGGTCGATGCAGAACTCTTTGACGTCACATGAGCTCAAATCGCCAGAGCCCACCTTCCCATCCCTCCGTTTTAAAATACGACGCAATTGAAAAGAAGGGATTGAGCCTTTCCCTGGAACGTCGATGATTGGATACGAGAGGTAGTATAGAATTCCATGCTATGTCGGAACGCGGACCAACTATCCCTCGAAAACAAATGCCCTTCAAAATACCGGCAATCTAATAAATCCGTTGGATATCACGTGAAAAATAAAAGAATAACGAAGATTTTCTATTTACAAAAAAATTCTCTATGGTTTTATTGATTTAAAAAACCTTTAAAATAGGACTCAACGAGTTATATTTAATTAAGAGGTGAAAACACGGGCGCGAGTTTTTCTTTACAGATAATCAATAGCAGAACAAATATTTTTCTAAAATCTTAGCGCAATCATACGTTTCGAATAAGGATTAGAAAACACAGGAAAATAGAGTTGGGCACAAAAGAAAGACGGAGACGAGATACGCTCGAGCATTTTTTCGTTTCAGATCTCGATTTATCCAAATGACTATCGAACTCCGTGCCGCTTTGTGCTTGCGCCACCATACTTATCCGCGAGCCCACGAAGCTGTCTCCCCCTTCCCTCTTCAGCCGGTATGCGAGCGTACAATCCTTGCCCGTGATGAGGGGAAGGGGGTCGTAGCGTTGAGTGGGAGGGATGTAGGGCTTGTTGGTATAGGCTGGAGGGCATTGCAAGATGGAAAGAGGAAATCGCGAAGGATACAGGGAGAAGGATAATGGAAAAAGAGAGAGAGAGGGTGGGGGAGGGAGGTGAAGATGGGAGACAGTTGAAATCGACAGAGCCACGGGTTTTTCGAGATGTCCTGGTCTATCTTCATTAGTTGAGCGGTTTTGCGGCCAGAGAACATTTTCGTTAAGAAGGAAATCGTTATTGGTAATTAAAAAACGAAAAGGCAACGGCCGTAACTCCTTCCTGAAACTTGAAACATTAATAAAAAATTGTGCACGTGGTATAACATTTTATTGTTCTAAAATGACTTTGCACGGGACTTACTTGACAAAGACTCAAAAAAAATAACAATGGTTTAAATAAAGAAAAGAAATTTTAAACAATATGACAGAATTTGGATAACATTTTTGTAAAAAATATCATAATTAAATCAAAGACTAAGCTAAATAAGATATAATGTAATTTAGAGTGGATTTATTATTTATAAGTGATAAGCTTAAGTGATTTATTAGCGTAATTTGTAAAAAATACAGCAAAAATAAAAGAACGAGAACAAATTATTTCACGGAAAGACAAATTTTAACCTTTTCAACAGAAACTCCTTAACAATTTCTTCTTCTTCGCCGTAGTGCGCTATATTTAGCCATTCGATAAATCATTTCGGGATATTACTCTCAGACTTTCATCAGCCATATTTCTCAATTCTGGCGCTTTAACTAAAAGTTTCCGCCAGAAAAAAACAGCCTGGCGAAATATCGCTACTAAGAAAATCTTGACGAGCAATACGTTTCCACTCATCTCTCTCGACACATTCTAAACCCTTCTTCTCCCTATTTCAATCTACCTTCCCCGTCCCGGCCCTTTCTCTCTCTCTCTCTCTTTCTGTCAAAACAAAAGCGCCGGTATTATTTTAACCCCTTCCCTCCTGCTACCTTCCTCCTCCTCCTCCTCCTACTCACTTTATGAACGAGAGGAACGAACGGAAAACTACAAACATGTTTACCCGAAACGAAAACCGCCTTAAGGGGAAGATGTAAAAGGAACAGGTCAGGCTCTTCTCCTGCGAAATCACGTTTAAGGCGCAGACAAACAGACAGAGAAAGATAGAGAGAGAGATTGAGAGAGAGAGGGGGAGATTGAGAAACATAGTAGCAAAGTATAAGACGGCGGCTTCGGTACGTTCAACAATAGCGAAAGAATAACGTGGGGCGCGCACCGCGTGGGTATGTATACTCGAGGTCGTGAGAGTGAACGCGCTTGGATACACAGACGATGAAACCCATTCCATATCCCTCCTCCGACTACGAAAGCATTGCTTTCTCCTTTCATCATCCTTCCTCTCATTATCCTACGCATCTTTCCAGAGTTATCGAGGGTGGCAAAAACAATTCTCGTGCTAAAACGGTTCCAGGACGCCTCTTCTTCACTTAGCGTCGGCGAAACGTTCCTCAATTATAATAAAAAAGAAACCTTGTTGACACTCCAGTGACGCGAGTTACCCGCCGAACTTGCGCCGTAGATGGATCGGATGCGACCCGGTGAAGGTTATCCCCGTCCTCGGATCGAGATTCTGTTTATGAATGCCAGCAGGTGGATTTGCATTCGGCTAGAAGGCATGTTGTTCGCTCTACCTATCTGCAGTCTGGGAATTTATTTTCCTGGTGACTTGGAATAATGCCCGAAAATGTATTTAGCACGCCTATATGAAAGCAATTCGATCACGTAGCATGTGAAAATTTCATAATATAAAGCTGTTTTTGAACCTCCTACCTTCTAGCCCCGTAGCACAGGTTTGCTCAAAATTTTATTGATAGATATTGAGATGCAGTGACACCGGAATGGGAAGATTCAGCGCCGCCGTTTCATCGCAGGGACGATTCAGCGTCGGCCGTTCCATCATAAGTAGACACATTATTATTCTATTTCTTTATAGATACAATTACATTTATGTGTGCTATCCTATATTAGAAATAAATACTTTTATTGTTTTACATGAAATTATTTGAATAATACTCCAACTCGCCCGCCCTCCTCCGGTTTGGCTAGGTTAGTTTAAGCGTTTTGGTTTCTTCCCACGTTCACTGTCCCGCTCCCCCGAAGGAGAGCGGGATAGTGAAAATTATACGTTAAAAATAAATCATTGTAATCATCCCATTGCTACAAACATAGTATAGAATAAACAATTAATATAAGTATATTTCACCTGTTTACAGTAATCGCAAAAAAACATTACATTTAACTGTGCTATTTTATTGGAAAAATATTACAATATTTCCCCGTTAAGTATTTTCCGAGTTAAATATACAATTCAATCCAATAATGTTTTAAATGTAAAATGGGAAATTATAGATTAACAAATTGTTTAAATAACTGCACATAAAACAATAAAAGAGTATTTATTTTTAATTGAAGATAGCACGGTACGTTACGTATAAATTCAGAAGTATCTATGAAGAAATACATTAATAATTTATCTACTGACGATGAAACGGCCGACACTGAATCGTTCCTGCGATGAATTAGCCTGACGCTGAAACGGCTCGGCGATGCAACCCCAGAGACATACCTAAAATTTAACGTATTTTCAATTAATGCATATGAAAACTTGAATAGTTAGATGGGTATACCTTAAGTGGCTATTTTTACATTGTTTGAACAAATTCAATCAATTGATTAGGTTGTAAAAGTGAATACTAAATTGGAAAAGTGAATGTACAAGTTTAATTATTGATGCAAAGCAGAAATAAACTAAAAAAACACTAAATCACAACATAAAGCTGGTCTAAAAGGATTAAGCTAAAATTTAAATTAACTCTGAATTAAACTTTCTGAACAAACGGAAAATGATACATTAAAATGAAATAAATAAGAAGATACCAAACTTGCATTTTTTTAAGAACATGTAAAGAAAAGTATTCATAAAATACAATTTCCGGCAAACCAATTATCTTCAGAATGTAAATTTTGCTTAAGTAATTTCCGAAGAAAGCTACAATAAATTTCTATTGAAATGTGATAATTTTAGGATAGCCAAAAAAATACATTTTTCATAAAACGCCCAGTAGATTAAAATAATTTGAATGTGATTACTGTATCTGTGAAGCTAACAATAAGAACGCATAACAGTTGCTATAGGTGCAAATATTCAGTATTGAGCAGAGAATCATCTTCTCATGCCTGTTATACATTTGAATTCCGCTAACCATAACATACAGTTTACCTTTACTGCCGCCATTTTCAATAATTTTTAAGGTCTGAAAAAAGAAAAAAAATAACGAACCTTTCATTTGCCGCTTAGAGGATTTAAAATAAATAGAAATTAGGTAATTAAGCTTTCATATTCCATTACAGCATGTCCTTGGACACTGGTAGATGCAACCATGCTTTGAAGTTTTTCTGCAATATCTCCGGCCAATACCGGTCCTCATTCTCCGGAGGCTGGATTGCCCCTTACTGTGGCAGTGGTCAGGATCAAGGAATGAAGGAAGAAGGTCATAAGAAACCCCCGAGGTAAAACACCTACTGCCACTCTTGCTCATCTTTATCCAATTCCTTTAACCTAAACCTAACTATGTTCAATTGCCGGACTTCGTCCAGCGAAGACAAATTTCAGGAGCTTCTAGAAGAACTGGAGAAGATCAAGTGGGATATTTTAGGGCTCAGTGAGGTGAGAAGAAAAAGAGAAGGCCTGCAGGAACTAAAGAGTGGACATCTTTTTTATTACAGGGAAGCTGACACAGGAAGAACAGGAGTTGGATTCATGGTCAACTAAAAATTGAAAAGCAACAGCGTGGAAATAGAAAGCGCACCCGAGCGAGGGGCAAGACTGGTGATTCAAACAAATACGAGGTAAGAGGTATCAACTGCAAATAATCCAAGTCTGCGCGCCAACTTCAACATACTCGGATGAGGAGTGGAAGATTTCGGCCAAGAAATTGGAGAGCTGCATGACAAAGGAAGCTGCCATCTAAAAGTGGTCATGGGTGATCTCAACGCGAAAATAGGAGAACGAAAGAAAGATGACAGCGCAGTTGGGCTATGGAGACAGAAACGAACAAGGAGACCGACTTGTAGATTTTGCCGAATGTACCAGCCTACTCATAATGCACCCTTTCTTAAAAATAGCCCCAACAAAAAATGGACCTGAAAGGGACCCGATGGCATAAAAAATGAAACTGACTATATACTAATTGATAGTAGCTCAATAACTTTGGCCAAGTCTAACAAAGGTGAAATACTCCTTTAGCCAAAACAACTAGAGGGCTACAAAACCCAATGCATTTCGCCCACAAGGTGGGCATCGTCAGGGGTACAACCTGTTTCAACAGTGACTGGGAGCCATATGCAAGGTTTAAAACGGTTAAGGGTTAACTCACTCGAAGACAGGGTATTCTCTCGCGTTACGGGGACCACCGAGGTCGGAAACACAAGACCACCACTTCAGATACATTAAAGACAGTCCGGAAATGTTTTTGGAGGTAGTAGCGTAGCTCCGAAAGGACTCTAGGAATGAAAGGAATACAGTGTAGGGGATGAGAAGGAATAGAGGGGAGAGACGGGGAAGGGAGAAACGGGGAAGGGGGAGACGAGAAGGAGGGTTTCACGTCGCTGAAATAGAGGTAAGGGCGGGAGTGAAGGGGGAGAGTTAGGAGGGCAAGGATGAAAGGACGGGAAGGAACAAGAGGGAACAGGAAATGGAGGAAGAGGAGGCGGAAATAATTAAAGTAACGGAGAAGAAACAAGCAGATAGAAGTGGGAGGGAAGAATGCAATACGCGATAAGACGACGATAAAGGGAAGAAGAGGATATTTTTGACGGAAGAATTTTAATTTAATCTGCCCCCACCCCGCCCTACGAATTTGTGCAGTCCAGTCCCTCTTGGGACTTTAAAAAAAAATCAACAAAATAACTGTACAAGCAAAACACATATGCACCATAATTAATAGGAACTAGATTGAAAAAGTTGAGGAGTCGCATAATAAGCAATGAATTAAATTGCGCACTGGTCGGAAATACAGACAAAGTATAAGTGACTGAGAGCCAAATCATTTAAGTTTATAGATACTTTCTAGTGCATTAAAAAAATTAAATTTTACAGTATATACTGGAGAGTTGGTGTTTTCTAAGCAACTGTTTTATTTTATTTTATTCTTTGAGAAGGGAGGCTTGAAGAAATCGCAAGAGAGGGTTTCTCAAGAAATATAACGACATATTTATGTAATAGAAATTTTTTCCGCCATCCGGATCAAAATGTTAGTCTCATGTTGTAATCAAGGAAGCCATAATGTGTCTTATATCAAAATGTTTCTCCAAAAACAATTCGGAAGGCAAGGGAGTAAAAAAATCCTGTTTGACATTCATAGCCGAGAAGTTTTTTATCTTTGAAAAATATTTCTGTTTTCTATAACTAATTTATAAGAGACAACATAATATTAACGGGCAAGTTTCACGCAAAAGACAAAAATACCTTAATCAGTAAATCTTCAGTCTGTAAGGAAAACTACCCAGGTAACTACAAAAAAAATTAAAGTCACCGTTTATGATAGGTGAAGTTACCACCATCCTTATTTAACGAATAGAATATGCCAACAAATGAAAATGCATTCGGGCAATACAATATTTAAAAATTCCGCAAAAAAATGTGGCATCGAGGTCACACGAGGTCAATCTCAACATGGATACCAATCAATGTTTGCATCCGGTCATCGGATACGATATCCAGAACTTGCAAATTTAATGCCTTCGTCAAGAGGCGGACGCCAGTGGTCCTTTTTGACGCTCTCCTCATCTCTACCACACCAAAGGCGACAGAAGAATAATTCAACGGCTTCGAAGCCATGTGAAGATTAACTTGAAAAAGAGACGTCAAACATCCGAAAGGGTTTGGAAGCAAAACGCGACACATATTCCAATGAAGATGGATAACTTGAATAATTCAATCTAGACATCAAAGACACTCAATGGAAATATAGGTGATCACTTAAAGAATAAGTAGCGTTATATTTTAATAGACGATGTAATGGAAATTATATTCGAAATTTCACACAATGTAGTAAAAAGAAAAATTATAATGCTCATCCGCATCAGTTTCTAGTATACACATCCTAAACTATTACCTAAGGAGAATGAGAGGAAACTTATCGACTGTTAAACAGTTTTAGCACTCAATAAATACGCACTAAAATTCATTCTACCTTTATATAAATCTCAGAGTGACAGATCAATGACATTCATGTCAAGTTGGTTTTCAAATTTAAGCTTGTTCCCAGTTTCTATAATGAGTTTCAGTATGTACATAACTGGACTAGGGTAAAATATGTGACTGTGATATCCTTACCGATGAGTAACAAGTGACCTCTTGCTAATTGCGGGTTGAATCCATTATGAATATTTCGAATCTTTGAGTCAATACTATAAAATTAATTCCAATGTTGTCATAGAGAAGTTTGATTTTAAATGATACGAGAGCAAAAAAAAGATTGAAAAGGCTCAGGAAGTCTTTTGAAATGGCGGTGATACAGGAATCCATTACTCGATGTATTGAGAACCTTAACCCTTAAAATGAATAAATTGTGATAAAAGAGATTAGAAAACGAGATAATAAGTCAAGGAGAAAACGCATTATTAAAGTATATTGACAATCGATACAAAAATAACAAACGAAGGGATTTCGTAGCAATTTTACCATTCGACAAACTTGGTTAAAACATGTTTTTATTATTTAAACTGCCCATGGTAAACAAATATCTCGCCTACTTTCATCCTAGGGACCTGCGACTAGGTCACACACAATACCATATAAATTTTCTATTCTAATTTTATTAAATCGGTGTACCTGAAACGTTTTTAATTGTAATGGTCTTGAACACCTGATATGTCTTTTTCTGAACACAATATAACTCAACTACGATATTTCTGCTATCAAAGAGTTATATACACACCTCGTCAATTTTGCTTCAGTTTTAGAAACCCATGCTAATACCATATATATCCGAACATAGGTCCCTTAAAATGAATCATATTTCCTAATAGGAATAAAATGAGAACAAAACATCAATCTTCGTTGAAATAGACTCACCAAGCGATCGATGAATGGCAAACGATATCAATCAGAGTTCAAATATTCAGGCCGCTACGTAGCACAACATACCTGGAAATAAAGAAGACATTTTATAATTTCCTCTAACAAACCAACCGTTATCAAAATATCGATCACAGGTCAAATTTCAACGGAATAAAAAACTGGCAAGGAAATTAAAATTAAGTAGTGCGTAAACTTGTTCCAAAATGTTTCATCCGGTTTACGATAGCGAAATAACATAAACGCTGCAAAATTTCACTTATTCTGATATACGTCGAATTCGTCAACATTTAATTGTTTCGCTTTTGCCGTGCATATATAAAATTTCCTTAGTGAATGTTATTTCGAAAGAATTTGTAGGATAGAGCTTAGGATTGCACATGAAATGGACAAAATATCCCAATGTGGACGGATATCGAATTTTAAGGACACATTTGGTAACGGCTTAGAAAACTAATTTTAATACTTTATTTTTAATCTATAAACTGACGGAATTGTCTGAATCACGGTCCACGAAGCACTAAATCCAATAAAAATGAACCGATCTGAACTAATATGTAAGAAGGTAATGTCTTTTATCTATTCGACACACCAATTATTAGGTGCAGGAAACAATAAAAGTTAGCATTTTAGATTAAATTCAAGATAATTTTTAAAAACTAGCAAAGAATGTTTCTAATAATTATATTTTTATGTATCAAAAATAAAAGAGTAGAATCAAAAGGTAAACAGCGTCATTTAATGGGAAAAACTCTTTAATGAGACCTAAATTAAAACCACTAGCCTAGCTCTCCGAGAGAAAAAAAATAACGGGTCAAACCAGCATCCCTTCCAAAAAAGAACCATCGAGCACTTTTCATGGATGGAATCCAATTAGTAATTTACAAATTACCAATTCCCATAATTGAATTTTTAAAAAGGCCCAAACACGAGCATCCAATACGTTAAACCCAGTCAAAATAAAATGGAGAAAAAAATTATTCCAACATTTCCGCCAAGAATCCCCAAGTTTATTCCTCACGCCCTTTAGCATCCTCCACACGATTTCCTCTCGCCACCTCTCCCTCTATAACTCTCTTTCCATCCCTTTCCATTTCCTCCATCTACTCTCCTCTTTCCCTTTACCCCAAAGGGTATCCAATCTCCTACCGGCCCCAGAGTTGTTCAACCTCCCTTGAGGCTACCCCGAAAACCCCTTTGACGTGGGAGTGTCTCTAATTCCTAAACCCATCCCTATCCACCATCCTCGCCTATCTTCCTCCCTCGATCCCTCTTTTCCCATCCTCCTCTATCTCCTCTCTTCCTACTACTCTTCCTTATCCAGCGGGATCAGGCCATGAAAATTGAATTAACAGCCTTCAGTCTCACGACCGGTGCTGCTTCTCTATCTCGTCCTGTCTTTTCTCCCCTACTTACCTCCCCCTTTTCTCCCTCTCTCCCATTTTCTAACATGCACCCAACAACGACCGAACCCTACCTTAACCTTCTCCAACCCACCCCCCAACAACCACGTCTCCGAGCTTCGACCGCCCCTCCAGTAAACCCATCCTTCCACACCCGCTGTAACTCAACCACGCCCCAAGCGGGTTCTGTCCAAGGGACTGGACTGCCTCGTCTTTTACCCTGGTGTCTCCTTAAGGTGGAGGAGGCAAATAAAGATTTCGAGGGATTGACGGGGACAGTTCCATCCGAAAGAGAGGAAAAGGTAGGGAAGATGCCGGTTAAGCCGGTCCAACACCGCTCACGAGTATACGTGATTACGAGTATACACGATTAATGACCATTGCCGAGTCGTGCATACTTGTAACTTTTCTCCTCGCGAAGACTCGTGCATCCTGCCGCGTACTCACTGTCCAAAATCATTCGTTCACTGGCTGTGTATCGATGCCCAGGATTCCCGAGTGGTCTGGGAGCTACTACGGCGCGGAAACTTGTAAACACACGAGTTTTCCTTTGACTCGCGGTAAATTTACCGACAACCGACGGGAAAATGGCGATTACGAGTACGAGGAAAGTATTTACGAGTACCCCAGTCCCACACCACTCGCGAGTATTCACGAATGTGAATACTCGCGAGTGGTGTGAGACCGGCTTTACAGTGAACGTCGCAAGACCTGAAGCGCGCCTTTCCTATGGAGTGGCGGAGTGATTAGAGCGTTGACCTCCCAAGCAGCGGTCGCAGGTTTGAATCCGGCGGAGGTAGGATTTTTTAACCTGGGATCGTCCCGTCCCCTACTTGTGTGTTTTGAGGAGGCGGCGCAAGGAAGGAATGTTAAGCAGTTGGTCTCCTTGGTGCTCTTCGTAGAGTAGGCTAATGCCGGCACCTTTCTTTTCGCATCTTGGAGGAGGTCGGCAGATCAAGTCTGCTCAAAACTGATTCAGCTCTTCCTACGTTCAATGAATATCTGAGAGGTATAGCCGGATAGGAAGGGAGGAGAAAATAAAAACCTGCTGCTGGCTTAACGAAGAGCACCAAGGGGGCCAATGGCTTAACGTCCCTTCCGAAGGACGGAGTGTTGATTTGAGCGCGCTCCTCATTTCTCTCTTTCTCATTGGCTTGTCCTCATCTTCTTAGCTCCAACACGCACAAATAGGGGGCCGGGAGTCTTCGGAAAAAAATCCTAAAGGATACGAACCGAGTGTTGCTTTAGCTGGCGAGGCCAACACCCTAACCACTACACTAATGTACTATTGTATGTTCTCAGCTGATTCACCTCTTGTTTAGGCGCAATGGGTATGTAAGAGGTAGTGCAATGAATAGCTGGATAGCAAGGGAGAAGAGAAACACGGTGCCGGCATTAGCCTACTCTTAACGAAGAACACCAAGGGTGCCAAGGACTTAACGTTCCTTCCGAAGGACGGAACACTGAATTTGCGCGGTCTTCTCAAACCACACAAACAGAGGTCCGGGCGACCTTGGAAAAAATCCTATTTGCGCTGGATTCGTGCCCGCTGCCTTTTCAAACAGCAGGCGAGTAGCGTCCTTACCACTACACCATCGGCTCCTCCGTCCTAAAATGGAATATGGCGGTAAATCCTACCGTGATAAGCACGATTTTAAAAAATAAAATAAAAAATAAAATCTTTTTTAGTGATTCACAAGAAATTGTCCTTAAAAGGAGAAAACAAGAAAAACATTTCAGACTATATGTTCGTTATAAAAGATTTTGGTGTCATGTTTTCAGTCCATTAATATCAATTTACATAATTTAAGTTTGCATATCAAAGCCTAGAATGTGATAATTTCACTTTAATCGAAGGTCTTCAAGGTAGAGCAGCGCTTAAAAAAAGCGAAATTTGGAAAATACTCCAAACAGTAAAAATTAAAGGTAAATTAATCAGGACACGAAAATCTTTTATAATGGACAAATAGTCTGAAATATTTTTCTTGATTTTTCCTTTTAAGGACTACTTCTTGTGAAACAGAATAAAAGATTTTACTTTTGAATTTTTTTAAAATTCGTACTTGGTTTCATCTTTTATGTACTAACATGAGTGATATTTAATGTGAAAATAATAACCAAAACACTGAAAAACCTGTCTATTCCGAAAAAAATATATATCGGACGAGCACATATAAAAGGTTTTATAATACTTTGAAAGATTTTATAAAATTTCTTATGCACAGAAAAATATTCTGACTCGCAGTGGAAGAAAAAATGAGGAAAAATTCTAAACTGACTGGGATTACGAACCATAACATTACGTTAGCCGACAGTGTGCCTTAACCAACTCACAATCACCTACGCACCAGTTACATTACTTTTAAAAAGACAGGTGCCAATCCTGGGCTCCCAGACCCGCCGACAGAGCCATCTACACCACATAGATGTTTGGAAACTTTAAACCTTAATAGTATAATTTTTGGAACAGATACGAAATTGAGTATGGTCTAAGAACCATCTACGAACTATGCAACATTCATTTCAATACGATCATCAGTTCCAGAGATATGAAGGAACAAAAATGATCTACACCAAAATATCGGACGAACGCACATAAAAGATTTTATAGAAACGACGCAAAGTGCGTAGTGATTATCGGATCTGGTGGATAATAAAGACAGAGTACTATAAACCGATCATCTTGTTTTGTCTATTTGGATCCCGCGGCAGCTCGGTATGTGTATGTCAGGTGCGGTGTGCTATTCTTTGATGATCTACCGATTGGATGTCTAGACCTGTTATCATTAATTCACGGCCAAAATACTATCATGTAGACCACGAATCTATTATGCCCTGTTATTTAATAACTGCTGCGCAAAGATCAGTTCATCCGAGGAAATTGCGAGATGAGTAGAGTAGCGCCCGTCACTTAGCAACGACGGAGGCTTTCCACTTAAAGCATCATGTTTTATTTTCCCCTATTTCTTCCACTCAATTCAATCCATCCGACCTTCACGCCACATTCATACCGTTAAATGCTTCCTGCCGTTGAAAGTGATTTCAATAAATATGAAAGGAGAAATAGAAAAATAAAGATCTTAACGAATCGTCTATAAACCTAGAAATATCGGGAAAATTATTTTTCTTAGAACATCAAGAAAGTAACAGAAGAAAGGTCATTAGAGTCATAAAATTAAGCAGAAACTGCATTGCTAATAGGTTAAATCTAGAATAAGCATGTTCTGGAAATTTTGATTCAGGTAAAATTATATTTCTATTCAAATTACAGTTCCAATACTTTATACGTACATAATTCGAATTATGGCATCTTATATGAGGAAATAATCGTTTTTGAGTCAAAATGAGTTTCTGCGTACGATATTTCCAGAGAGACACTGATTGTGTGAAGAAAAATACATTCGCATTACATTTTTTCGTCTTAATTATAAGTATTAATTATTTGATATACTTATAGTATTTATGAAAATGGCAGCTGATTGGTGAGAGATAGGATGATTTTAACCAGATAAACGCGCCGGAATGCTCTCCTGTTGGCAGCCCCTTCCTTTCATTCCCTTACCAAAGGAAGGAGAGAGAGAGAAAGTGAGAGAAAGAGAGCGAGAGATTGGAAGTCCATATGCGTTGGCTCTCGGGGGGACAGAGTGTTCTAAAGTTCAATGATGACGCCCCAGAATCTCTTTTTGCGGCATCTGTACTTCCCAAAAACACGTCATAGAGTTTGATGGAGGCGATTATATTATAATAAGAAACCGATAAATTACCTCCCAGAACTTTCTTCGTTTACAAACGTCCGCTGAACGGACAGATCGCAGATAAATTTTCGTCTGATTTCTGGGTAGTGAAACTGCCTTGAGATTAAGGTTGATCTCCCAAATGAACTATTTTAGACAATGTCCAGAAGATAGAGTATTTAATATAATATTGAATTTTTCATACGGATCGTGGATTTTAATTTAAAAGCTCCTCTTACTTCTGCCTAAATAGAGCGATGATGAAAAAGTGAGATGTAGCAATAGGTAAAATTTTTAAAAGACGTTCAGAAGAGGTGCATACTCACGTTTATTCTGTAATATTAATAGTAAGCGAAGTTTTTTAAAACGGATGCCACGACCGAAAGAGGTGGCAATATGCCCGAACCGCGCTGTCTGTTCCGTGCGCATGAACGCGTTTAATTCGTGCAGCCGTTTCTCATCGTGAGGCAGGGATAACAAATCGCCAATCGGATGAATATATCTCTTCCGGCTGCATCGAATTTGCTTTTGTCCTCTCTGAAAATCTTTGAATTTTTTGAAACTTCCAATGCCTTGCGCATAATCGCTTTCCTACAGTAAAATTATATTTTCAGAACGAGTAACGATTCTGAACTATCAGTTCATCCACGAAGAAAGTGACCCTCGTCACAGCTTTACCGTATGGCAAATATCAACTATTTCGACTCGTGTGTGTATTAGTTGCTGGTCCTCGTCACTCTTCATAACCTATAAGCTCTAGAAAATCCGAATTAAGGTAAGGCTTGCACCAGCGCACTCTTGCATTTCTATTTTGGTTGTTCCCTACACAATTTGAATTACATCTTTCGGTAACTTTCGTCAGAGATCAGACGTGGGGATCTTTGAAAAACCTATTTTCAAGTCCCTCGGTAGAAGAATAATTCTTAATGTCTCTTACCGGATACCGTAAAAGAGATACTCCTAAGAGAACTCCTCCCTCTGTTCTGGAAAACGTATGCTATCACTGAATACTTTAGATCGTTGTTCTTAACTATTGTATCAGTCATTAAATTTTAGCTTGGTGTGCTCAAAAAGTACAAAGCTCTTAAATCTATTTAATATGTTCTCCATGCACAAAGCAGTTAGATCGCCACAATTAAATTCAGGCTTACATATTTAAATTTATCTTACTTATCCATTCTCCCAGCAATACTCATAACACGTGAGTGAGGAAGTCACCTTTCTTCCTAAAATGTTGAAACTGACCAGTTATTCATTGCAATAAATCTGAGATACCCATTTCGCGTAGGCAAGAGGGAATCAGCAGGTCGTATTAATAAGAAAAAAAAATTCTCCCAGCCATAATTTCGAAATTGCCGAGAAATTTGTAAATCCTCTTAGCGGTAGAACTGAAAAAGGTTTGAGGTTGTATCTAGAGAATAAAGAGTAATCAAACAATAGTTCCAATTTTGTTCTACTCGGTAAAACCTTTGCTTTTTCACGAGCTATATTCATCTACAAATTTTATCTGACGGTGTAGGTATTCGAGTAATCAATGAATTCGATCAAAATAAAACCTTTTCAGTGAAATCCCTCTTATAATTTTGGTTAGTCTTCGTCACTATGCGGCTCCGTATATAACGAGCACCGGATACCATTATTTTTAGTACATTTAATTGCGACATTTTTGCCTTCGCTGTAAAGCAAAACCGCTTCGCTAATTTTAGCAATCCGGTTCACGACTGCTAAAAAACGTTGACCGCGTACTTTCTGCGCCTTTTTCTATTAGTCGAACATATAATGCGTCTTCCGCGATTTAATTGGTATGTTGAGTTGTTTTTTTCCATTATTTTCCGATTTCGCGAGAGAACAATGCGCCTGCCACTCGCCTGTGTTTTGCAATCGCATCACAAAAGCCCACCTTTGTTAGAGCTTGAAATTTCCTCCCTCTCTCTCCTCCCTCGATCCACCTCGCCTCGCATTCATCAGCGACAACTCTAGCGGAAAGCTAATTACGATCTTCTTCTCTTCGGCGGATTCCGACTGGCAATGACTTCGTTATGTTGCGCAGATGAATTAAAAAAAAAGAAGGGGAAAATACCTCTCCCGGATATACCAACATTACGGCACCGGTCGGATTCGGTTGCCCTTTCGGCAGATGGTATAAAAAATAGATATTTTTTTCGTTCCGCTTATCGATCGTCTGAACACATTCCTTTTGTTCGGCCGCGCTGTTTTCGGGCGATAGAAGATCCGAACCGATCCTGCGCTATCGGGAAACATTTTCGGATCTGCTGAAAATTTTCAGTGACTTTTTTCGCTACGATTCGCATTTTCGAGGATTAATTTCGACCTAACGAAGTAAACCGAAGAAACGATCCATCCTAGAGAATATCGTTCCGTAGGGTAAATCTTCTCATTACACTGGATGTTTCATAAGTCCAGTATAAAAGGAAGATTTAATTAAGAGCTTTGTAGTATTAATTGTTCAAGCTACCAACCGTTCATGTGAATACGTAAATAAGTTCTTGTTTACAACTATCGTTGAACGTTTATCAAATTCGTCTCATCTATTCTTGTCACATTCCTTTCTGATTTCATCTTTTAAATGAATCCTTGACTTGGAATTGACTCTGTAGGATATCTTTCGCGAAATATCTTGCATGCGTCGCTCTTACAATTTTTGGAGATTTGTAGGAGCACGTGTTTCACCTTCTTTTTTGGTAGTATGATTGTTAGTAATATATTATTCTAATCGATAAAAATATTCCCGTAAGATCTAGACTTTTATAAAAACCTGTTTACAATATTAGTCAATATATTCTCATGCTAACCAGCAGCAGCGGCTTAACACTAGAACCGCCGATCTTGGCAACCCCCCTAGAACCGCCTTTTGTGTTATCGGTATGATCATCTGCAGGATCCTCTTCGCCACCATCATCAGATGGTTCTCCAGCTGCTTGGGGGCGGATTTTCGCAGTTCTGCTCTTCGCATACTTCTGACTAAGCTCTACGGCAAGTTTTAGCAAGAAATCTCTTCTCATGATTGTCTTCTCAGTGACAGTTTTGCAGACTATCCACGCATTTATGCCAGCAAGGTCAAGTATATTACAGAACATGTATACGGGCCATCTGCATGAACCTGCCTTGACTGAATACGTTCGTGCCATTTGATCAACCACGTCTACACCGTACTTTGTCTCATTATAGAAGGATAGTTTCCATCTTTGCCTTTTTGTCTTTATCTATTTGGACATCAGGGTGTAGTGTGCTGAGTAGGAGCACATTCCAATTTACTTTGCGCTGATAGTAAGTGTAATGTCAGACTTCTTCAGCACATGAATGGTGTACAAAGGTTCATGTGAGTTCTTTACAATGACAGGTCTCTCTCCTTGCTCGATTCACTATCCCAACCAAGCTTATGCATTTTGCTTTGAGCTTCTCAGTCAGCGCCAAAGAGTTAAAAAAATTATCACAATTAGTTACAATTCGTCCTATGTTCATAAAATGTTGCATCAGTCAAAGGACTACATATTCAGAAAGACGCATGTGTGTGGGGGGGGGGGGAGAAGGGAGGGGTGGAGGCACATGTTTATACCAGTAGTTGGATCAAGGTCATCGCTCCTGGCAACAGCAGGACCAATAAGAGCGATCTGATACATTGAATAGTATTGGGAGCGGTTAATACGAGGGTGGAACAAAAACGTGCTATCGGCGGTTCTAGTAAAAAATGATTATGAAATCAAAGAGAAGGGGGTGGGGCAAAATTTGGACTGAGTGTCACCAGTCGAAAATCTTGAAAGGACAAAAAGCCTCATACCAGTGCATTGAAAAATGCACGTTGTAGAACTTTCAAGTTTAAAATGGCACTAAAAAGTGCCACCGGCGGTTCTAGTGTTAAGAAATCTAGCGCCCCTCTGCTATTGAAAGTAACAGCGCCCCCCTCCCCAATACACATGAGACTTTTTTCTAATTGGTTAATAAAATATTTTTTAAATTTAAAATACATAACAAACGGTTGGAACATCAAATAACAGTTTTTTGATATTTGCAATATTTGTTATTGGTCTTCAAGTGAAATGAATTTAGTATATTTTCGCCCCATTGGGCTTGGCGCCCCTATGCAATGGCATCAATGCTATAAGCCACCACTGCTAACCAGTCAATTACAAATTGACTTAAATTTAGATTCACGAGACGATATAGTCTGCTTTCATAGTGATAAATCAAGATACACTTTTAATCTAAGTAAAACTCACCAATGAATGATTCCAAAATAATGGACACACGATGAGCTGCCATTGACGATGGAAACATCGTAATTGACGCACTAATTTGGTTTACTCAACCGCTTTATGGCTGTATACGTTATGATAATTGAACAAAAATTTGATTCACTTAATAAGCTCAGATCGCCAAATAATTTTTGACAAAGGAATATGCTAATGCATGCCTATTGTCGCCCAACATATCCCTGTGTAAAAGTTTACATAAATTAGATAAATGTCATTCTTAATGAAAATTATTTTTCTTTTAAAAAGATTATAATTTATCCAATGGCATTTAAATTGTACATTGAAACTCAAGATGTTTTAGTAGATTGATTAATTTACATCTAGAAAGTTGTTTTATCGTATGTATAATATGCATTCACTATGGTATACAATCAATATTTGTTAAGTAAAGGAATTATTTACACCTCTCGACAAAGAATCGCTTTCAAAGTCCTTTATTTGCCACTTCTGCGATAAGCATTAGGTAGTAGGGAACGCGCTCTCTCTTAGAATTTGTTTTCTTATACAAAGGCACGTATTCTGAGTAAATTTTGAAAATTAAGTAAGGCAACAGAGCATTCTTTCAATATATTGCTATGTGATATGGATATAATTGCAAAATAAAGGAGGAAATGTCGGCCTTAAAACTTGACGTTAATAGTTCGTAGCGGATTGTGCGCAAGTTTTCTCGAAAATTTCATTAATCGAAGCAAATTAGATGACGTGTAGTAAAATGTGTAATATGCTTTCATTTTCCGCGTATTTATCGATCAGCTACCGCCAATCATAGTTTTCATATTTGAGTCCATTATTGCGTAGCCGAAAGCGGTAAAATAAAAAGCTGTAGACCACATTTCAGTTCTTTATATAGGTGTGTATATGTGTACCTTGTATGTACTTCGTTATGGTCTCGAGGAGGATACGCTTGGAGCATATAGTATCTTTTTTGAGGGTCAGAGGTGGGGAAAAACTTCATCGCGAGACTGCTGGGTTCGTTAGCCAAGGCTACGACAGGAAACAAACCCTTAGGTCGTTACGGAAGGATCCCAGATAGGGTATCATCGGAAAAGTGCCCATGAAAGGAAAAGGCAGAAACTGTTCGAGACATGCAGGTCAGAAGAATTCTGGGAATAATAGACATTCCGCAACAAATAGGAAGAAGACGCCTCTCGGCAGAGATAAGAGAAATTAATTTTATTGCCGAAGAGTTGAACAGCTTCTTTTGTCTCAGATGAGGGCTTTTGAGAACGAAGCAGGAGAAGTAGAACCTATCTTATTTCCTAAGTTCTGCTAGGTTTCGTTGGTCCGGTTATCGTTAGGATTTATATGTGTTGCCTCGAAACACCTGCCGCCGTTGAATGGTTTCGTGCAGTAGTAAAAATTTTTTCTTCTTTCCTGGAAATTTTCTTATTTTTCCATGCGGTGCCTGCTAATGTATTGCATGATATTATGCAGAAAATTACAATTGTTGAACCATCAATCCCGTTATTTTGCTCATATTTAACAAAATAATGAACGTAGATGATAAATATCAAGAGGGATTGCAAATATGTTTATGCGACGCGAACGAAAATAATAATGAAATGCTATTCAAGAATAAAGTGTATAATATGATTAGATGGGAGAGGATTGTGATATGAGATCAAAAGTAGAAAGAATTCGCCGAGAATCATTTAGTTGCACGAATAAATGGCAAAATACTTATTTCGGTATTTATTATGAAGGATGAACAGCGAGTTTTGCTAACGGCTATTGATTTTCAAGTGGAACACTCATGCACTTTACTCAGTCATATACGGAATGAGTTGTCTTAATCAGTGATTTTCACTCGTGGTTACCACGGACGCAATCAGAAATAATCATTTACTTTTTATTCATTTTTAAAAATGCTCTCGGCGGCCAAAGCAAAAGTTAATCCTTTCTGTCGATAATATTGCTTCAATAACTTAGATACCAACGTGCTGAAAACTGACCACTTATTAACAAATTAAGTTAAATTTTCATTAAACGGTTTTAATCTTTTTTGTCTACGTTCAATTTTGGTTGTAATATATTGAATTACTATGTGGTTGATATTTAAGTGGCAAGTTAAGTCCTTATTGACATGCCGCTGATGTTCAAATTTTCTCGAAACATGCGCGCTTGCAAATACCTTTCAGCTACCTTGTATTACAAAAAATAAAGTATAAAATTTGAAAAGCGCCAACGACAATTATACGAGCCAAACGCTGATACAGCAAATCCAACCTTGCAGAGAAGATATTATTTAAGGGTCTTGTGTGATTATCAGCGTCAGAAAATAAACAGTGGGAAGTAGAACAAGAATTCTGGACTGTTTAAACTATAGTTGCCACAGGAAAACGTCAAAGGGCGTAAATGGGCGTATTTAGAGCGTAATCGGTAGCCATTTTCTCCCTTTCTTTTCTGTATCAATGGCCAAATCTCACCCTTCCTCCTCTCTTCATTCTTCCTTTCATTGTGTTCTCTTCTCAACGATACGTGCACCGCTCCCGTTTGCTGTACTAGCGCACGGCGTCATTCACGGGAGTAACAGGAGAGGCTTGAATAACACCGATAAACGAAAGCTGTTACTCGCGTATCCGATGCGCAGAACAAGCGGAATGCCTCAAAACTCTCGAATGTGCTCACTACGCTCGAATCGGGCAATCCTAGTCGTTTCGCAGCTTCCCTATCTCAATTTTTCTCCCTTCACGAATAGACGGCCTGCTTCATTGAGAGGAATCGTATGTAAAAGAAAAAATAATGCCAACTAGGACCTATATTGTTACATTTGTGTGATACATCCATGATTAATTTTTAAGATGAAAAAAATCGTTTATGTTATTTAAGCAATTATACAGTTCATGGAGTCGGATATAATTTTTCTTTATTTGCTAATTTTTTGAACGTTATAAACCGTGTCCTCCACGTTTAGACTGCTTAAATTCGCCGCAATTTTAGAATGGACTTTAAATCGCGCAAAGCTTATTTGTTTCAACCAAAGTGCTAAATTAAAGTTAAAGACAAAGAAAAAAGAGCACTGACATTTGAGCGTATTTTTTACGTATTTTAAGCACTGAGGAATCTTTACCGTCTACCCTGGCGTACTTTTAAATATACAGGACTTTTGCATTTCTACTTATGAATTTGTTTGCCTATATCTACTTAAATGTATACCAGTCTTGGAATTTCTTTGCTCAGGTGTTATAATTAAATGTTTAAGAAATCAACACACAGTTGTGGATTGTTTTAATTTACGCATACTGAATGTAGTCATTTCATATGGCGAAAAATCGAAGCACAGACGGACAATAATTAGAGCTTGCAATAAAAATTTCCCCGAAGTATTGTCAGTATAACTTATACTCTTTTGTTTTGACTTTTAAATACGTCATGCAAGAATTGATAATTTTGATAATGAAATAAACGTATAACTTTCTAATTTTTACGCCGATTTTTCAATACCGCAGTGTTATAAGTGCATAGTGACCGTCACGGAAAACTCTCGAATGCTTGAAAGTCCTGCGTGTAACTATTTCTGTAAAATGGGTTTTAAAACGAGGAATACGAAAGAATTACCAGATGCGGAACACGATGAGCTTTTTTGTGAGTATGTGAGTTCACGGAAAATCGCTGACCGCCGTGTGATCTGTCGGAATGGAGAGCGGCCTCCTTTTGTCTTCCGCGCGCTAAACGGATCAATTCCGCGATTTCCCGCTAGAGGCATTTCCCCCGTGTTGCGCGTCGCTCTCTGAAAATAATTGGTGTAATGAATGAGAGCCGCCAAGAGCCGGTAAAAACTACCAGTCGGATCTTCTTGTTTTCATTTCCAATTAACCGCGTTATCGAATTCAAGGTTGAAACTAAAAACACGGTGGTGGATCGTCAAACGCAAGCTTGATTGTAGAGTTTCGGTATTTTGCCATGTATTTTGTGAGATTGAAAAAAAAATTTTCTTCGGTAGAACTTGGTCTACATTTTTATACCGATTGCGTTATGAAATATCCTCTAATATATCTATGTAAAGTAGGAGTTTCAAATTAAAATCACCTGATTGTCCTTTTGCCGTGAATGTGCAGAAGAATATGGTTTTGCTGCGTCTTTCCTAGGTTAACACGTTCCGTGCGGGCGCAAATTTGTTTGCCAATCCCGGTGACGGGGTATTTTTTTCTAATTTTCGCTAGCATATACGTAAAGGGGCTATAATTATCATAGTTATATATGATATGCAAAAAATCGGCTGGCAATGAAACGACTGCTTCCTCTGCGATGGGGCGATGGTTATGGAACCACTAAGAGCGTCGCAGTGAAAAAAGGTCACCCCGAGCGTGCTAGCAACAAAACTAAAGGTAAATAGTATCCATGGACCCATGACTTAATAGGAAGTCACCCGCACTAAATGTGTTAATAGTGTATTTTGTCATTCTGTTTTCATATTTTATTTCGATAACTTTGTTTTCGGTTATTTCCAAGGGTTGGATTAGTAGTCATAAAAGATAATAACAGAAGTATATTAGAGTTATTTTTCGTATATTGCTGTGAGAAATTCTTCTATATGCTAGCTAGTAAAAAAGATTAAATCAGTTTTAATTCAAATTTACATGAAGTTTGGAGAAACTCACTATAAAGAGCTTTAATATTCTCATAAAATATCCTTGAGTGATATGAAAACACGCAACTATGTTTTCTGTGAGATTATTTATTTATTTAATCTTTTTTCCTGGACAGAACTTTCAAGGAGCAAAAAATCCGAACCAGCTGGTGGGAAAATAGGTTTTTTATACGGTAACTTAAAGTTAATATTTATAGCTCTGTATTCGAAGGATGACAGCGCTGCCTAATAATTTTATTAATATAAAGAATAAATGTTATTACATTTAAGGCTAAAGAACTATTCATGTAAGTGAAACGTACGTTCAGCTTATCCATAAATGGTTTATCTAGTCAATTATTTTGTAATTGCATGAATTAATTATATAAATTTGTTGATTCCAGCTATAACTTCAATTCGTTAGCTTTTGTTATTTGCCCGAAACTATTCAATCAAATATAATTTACACTTATCAGTAGGCTTTGGTTTTCCCTTCTCAATCCATCATATCCTTTTTCTTCATATCCGCATAATCATCTTATTTTTAGAACAATGCAAAAACCCTTTTTCCATTCGACTTCATTGGCTCTTTCCTCGCATCCTCTCTTCCCTGATGTAATTCAAGGGTTCGATGGCTGCCATAATTAGATAAATCCACTTTTGTCTCTTCCTAAAATGAAATATCTAATTCACTAGTGGATTGAAACCTAGGACGGTGTATCTGCATCTGAATTACGCATCGGGTTTTTAATGTCTTCATCATCTTCATTTTTGTCTGCCTGATTTTCCTAATTAAGCTTCTCTCTTCACCCATTGCGATTATTTCCCTAGCTGTAAATATTAATGGGTCAAATAATTCCTTTTAAATCATATCGAGAGGCCGTTATAATTGCCATACGTTTGCAGAAGTTAGCGCTTCCAGCGTCTATCGCTAAATGGTTCGTTATACTAAAGACCGCCGTTTACCCGAGTCCGGAATTCTGGCCGATCGATTAAATCCTTCAATTTGTCACGGCTGTCAGGGCGAGGAAGGGACGTGAAGGACTGTTTCCTGGCCCGGAAGTCCCGCTTGTCGAATTTTAAAGCCAGAAATTTTCTGCACTCCTGCCCGCTGTCCTCAGATAAACCTCTCCTTAAGGACCCTCTTTACTGTCCCGCCGTATCGACCGAGGAATGACTAAGCGAACAGCGTTTTTGAGAGGAAATCCCGCTTCCGGGGTTCCTGGGGAAAGATAATACATACCTCTTTACACCCTCATCTGAGGAGAGTTAAGGGCTTAAGGTCCTATCTTTTTCTTCTCAGTCTTTCCTTATAATCTCGAGGCGTCTGTCATTTTTGTCTTAGTATAAGACGCGAGGCCATGGATCTTCTAAGGAGGACACTGGTATTTCCTTAAAGTTTGTCTTCTTCCACCTTCATCGATCCTTTCAGGCTTAGTAAGTGTTGTGTAAAGTTCTACCAGTGGATAACTTAAGGGCAAATTGGCGTCGATGGCAGATACTGGACAAATATTTAGAAACACGCATTTTATAATTTACCCAAAATTAGCTCCAAAAATATTCTTTTAGAGAGGCATCTAGGTCAGCTATTCAATATCACATTCCTTCAAGGACATCCATTGGGGCTTGGCTCCAACCAAGAAAACATCCGCGTTTATAAACGGGAAAATCGATCTGCTTTGATAGTTCAGTGGTAGAATAACCGCCCACAAGTGAAAGACCCGGGTCATATTTCCGGTTATAGCAGAAATTTTTCTCGTTTAAAAAATATTCCCAACTTTACAGCTTATGCCTGTCTGTATAAGATCTTCGGATCGCTTTATCCCACCAATGAATATAGCACAAAACAAACTTGAAACGGTTTAAGTCGGGGAGGTCGGGCGATAAATTTGCAAACTGCAAGATTTGAGAAGGTATAGATTGTTTTAAAATCTAATCATGCGTAACAGCCTTCTTTGGAGGACAACCATGGCGTGTTGGACGCGTCTGAGTGTTCCGTAGACTTCGAGATCTACACTGGCAGGAGAAGATGCTCCTGGTAGGAATATCAATGCCTCTTCACAGCATATTGCGAAAACATCGACCAAATCGTACCTGTCATCTTGAGTTACTCGTGTAATGGCATTTAGCTACAGACGTTAAGACAGTAGCTGCGTTTTATACAGTAAAATAATATATACAATTACACCGACCAAAATAAAAATTTCTAACTACATTTACTAATCTGATATATATAGATTAAAATTCTATATTAAAATTAATGCATGGGTATTCAGGGTTCACAGAAGGCCTTCACGGCTACCGAAGTGGTCACGGGGCCCTCACCGTACATCATCCCACCTGGCTTTCACCTGTCTCCAACACAAGCGCAAAATGCCCTAGTTATAATTAATGGATAATTATATCCTCATGATTTATTGCGATCCTTGCTTTGAAGAAGTCTACATGCTGAGGAAAAGGCTTCCTAACTTCAGCAGGTGGACTTCCAATATTATTTAATTCTATTTAGAGATATTTATTCAAATCCATATTTTTCTAGACAAAGGCGATAGCGAAGTTGGGAAATTTTGTCTGCATGCAGCTATAGTCATCCTCAGGATTTAGAACCAAAGACTAGAAGCTAAAGCAAATAAATACATATATAGGTATAAATCATTTGGGGTTTTGGAAAGTACTTGGCACTAGAGACGCTATAGAGGTAATGAGGATTTCGATACAGCCATGATGTTTCCGTACGCTTTGTGAATTTTGAAAAAAAACTTTGTTTGAATTTTATGACCTAGGCTAATATAAGTTTTGGGGAAAATAGGAGAAAATTGGAGAGGTAGGCGATTATTCATAAATCTGTATATGAATTAGGCTGCGCAGGGCAGAGCAAGAACCTGATTGGGCAACTCTAGGAAGAGATATGAGGCAGGATTGCTCACTCTCTCCGGCACTGTTTAATATTAGTGGCGAAGAAATGAGAGAATGGAAAGTTGTAGATATATGCGTAAAGTAGAAGGTAGCCTAGACTTGTAGATGGGAAAGCATTAGTGAGTAGAAAGATAAGGACAATAATAGCAAAAGGAAAGGAGACAGTTGCAGACAGGCAGTTTGAATAAAGATAGGATAGTGGATGTTGCAACTATCAAAGCTTAGACTGATAAATCAAGATGGAATCGTTATAGTCGGTGGTGACTTTAACAAACACTCAATTGATTGGGAAAACCTGTTTCGAATCTAGAGGTAAAGAACATGAATCCTGTGAGACATTAATCGAAACATTCTGCGAGCACTCTCTCCTTCAATTAGTCAGAAAGCCAACGCGATCGGGAAACATATTAGATTTATTAGCAACTAACGTCCCAGAAAGAATAAACAAAGTCACCATTGAAGATGGGATAAGTGATCATCTGGCCGTATATGCAGAGTGTAAGTTGAAAATCGATAGGCACCCTAAGCCTCAAAAAAGTTGTATATATTTACTAAGGCAGACTTTTCAAGCTTCAGGTCGTGCCTACGTGAAATATTACCCGGCTTATGCGATATGACCGAACGATCAGGTGCTGAGTCGTCATGGACATTATTCAAGAGGGCATCGATAAATACATTCCAATTAAATTGAAGGTCGACAATAAAGAGCCACGTTGGTACAATAAGCAAGTTAGGAGTGCGCTTAGGCGTCAGAGAATAAGCCACGCGAAAATAACAAATATGCTGTCTACATCATCCGATGAGTATAGAGCAACTCAAGTTCAGATGTATAAGGAATCTCGCGCTAAAGCGAGAAATATTATGCGCGAGGCTTTTACTAACTTCCGGAATAAGGTATTAAATAATTATTTGAAGGAGGACCCTAAAGCGTTTTGGTCCTATGTGTGAGAGGTCCAAGGTAGAGGCCCTACCATACCTTCCCTGCGTAATGACTCGGGTGCCGTTATTCATGATAGCGTAGAGAAAGCCAACCCGATTAACGGTCATTTTGTAAAAGCATATACAGCCGTCAGCAACCATTGCGTACATTATGAACCCGCTATAAGGAGGGACCTGATGGACGATATAGTATTTTCTGAGGTGGGAATATCAAAGCAATCAAGTTCCATCAGACATAACAAAGCCACTAGAAATTCCTGCTCGCGTTTTAAAAGAATTAGCTGAAGAAATAGCACCTTTTCTAAGGATAATATTCGAGAAATCCATTTCCTGCGGAGAAGTCCCTCAAGACTGGAAGTTAGCGCACGTTATCCCAATTCATAAGGGCGACGACAAGGAGAACCCAGAAAATTACAGGCCGATTTCCTTAACTTTGATATCGTGTAAGATTCTCTAGCATATACTCGTTAGCAACATAATGCGATTTCTTGATAGTAACTCATTGTTAGAAGATTGTCAACACGGCTTCAGGAAAGGTAGGTCTTGGGATACCCAGTTCGGTCTTTTTGTGAATTGTATGCAGAGAAGCGGAGAAAATAATACGCAGGTCGATGCCATCTTCTTAGATTTTAGGAAAGCCTTTGATAAGGTGTCTCACAGGAAGTTAATAACGAAATTAGAAACATTAAGCGTTAATTCTAAAATCGTTAGTTGGATCCGTGAATTTTTAAATCATAGGAAGTAGAAGGTTGTTATAGATGGGAAATCTTCGAACTTAGTGGAGGTTGTCCCTAGCGTTCCACAGGATAGAGTAATTGGTCCGTTATTCATGGTGAATTTTTCTCGGGTTTCCAACCGGGTTGTCTCGGAGATTTCTTCCGACGTTTCGGCGACTAGCTCTGTCGCCATCTTCAGGGATCCCTGAAGATGGCGACAGAGCTAGTCGCCGAAACGTCGGAAGAAATCTCCGAGACAACCCGGTTGGAAACCCGAGAAAAATTCACCATGATGATTCGCCGGGAAAGCTTCAAATCTTTCTTGGTCCGTTATTATTTCTATTTTATATAAACGATATCAGCTCAGTAGTCAGAAGTAAAATTAGACTTTTTGCGGACGACACCGTCATTTATAGAGATATAAGCAATCAGGAAGACCACCAGTATCTGCAAAATGATCTAGAAGATATTTTTGCATGGTGTAAGGAATGACAGTTAGAGATTAACCAAAAGAAAAGCTGCGTCATCAATTTCTGGAGAACCAAGAGTATCTCGTTGGATGTTAATTACTCGTAGGACGGAGTAGAGATTCTAGTTTCAGACTCGATTAAATATCTCGGAGTCACGATCCATCGTGATCTATAGTGAGACACCCACATTTGCCGATTGATAGGTGCCGCTAACAAAAAGCTATTCTTTATAGGGAGAATAGTTAGAAATAGCTCCGAAAAAGTGAAATAATTATGTTATTTATCCTTGGTTCGACCGCAGATCGAATATGCTTCAGCTGTGTGGGATGCCTACGAAAAGGGACTCACTAACGAGATAGAAAAGGTTCAGCGCAGGACAGCAAGATTTGTAAAGAGGAATTACGATATTAAACAAAGTGTAACATCATTAATAGAAAATCTGAAATGGACATCGTTAGGGGAACGTAGGCTGCAGGCTAGATTTAAACTACCGATAAAATTTATGTCGGAGGGACTAGCGAATGAGGTAGTAGAACTTATCAGAAGCCCGACGTATATCGGAAGGCAGGACAGTGAGGATAAGGTTCGCGAGATCGACTGCAGAACGGAGCGATATAGAGGATCGTTTTTTCCTAGGACGATAAGAGAACATAATAGGAAAAGAAAACGTAGGAAAACTATGGACCCTTGGTGCTCTGCACTCCCTGCCATCCACCAAAAAGGTGACTAGCAGGGTATCATGTAGATGTAGATAGTGAAAACTTTTATATGAAGTGTAGCATTATATGGGTGTGAGACATGGACTATTATAAAAACAGATGCGAGTATATTAGAGGCATATGTGTTTAGGTATGGTGTATACTGGCAGAAATAAGCTGTAATGAGAGAAAATAGTTTCAAATAAGGTATGGAAAGATTCGAGTTGTTATTAGAGTAATAAGTCGAAATGGGTGGGCCAAAGTTTGTCGAATGAAGACATCGAGTGGAGGTTGCTAGGAAAGAGGAAATGAGGTAGGAGAAGAAAAGATATATCAGATGCATTAAAAGAAGGGTATTAGTATGAAGAGAAAGGCCTTGGGTGGGACTGTTAGGGTTTGCTTAGCCAAAAACACTCCGAAAGGTAGAATAGCTAGGATGAATGCTTGAGTAAAGATGAACTGACGACATGTGATACCGGCATTTCCATTATTACTTCGCATCATTTTAGAGGAGATAAAAACAATGCCGCGGATATACCAGGCATGTGAAGAATTTCAATTTCATGTATGCGTTTTGTTGAACCCAATGTGTTTTATAATAGATAAGATCCTGTCATCATTTAAGTGAAATATACAAGAATGGCTGTAGTTTTAAATTAGAGAGGAGATGGTACCGCACAGAAAATTTTTTCAGATCCAGCATTTTTCAACTTATTCGCGAAATAGAGCTTCCTATATAATTTAATACCACAGGGAAAAGAAAGATCTGTGCACTACGCATTTCGGTCATATTTATCATTATATCATAATATCGATACACATAATGATATAAGTTACCATTTTAAATTCAACAGAAGGATATAGTTATCGAAAATAAATAAAAACCATCGTCTCTCGGCGACCATCGTCCTCACCAATGTCCACAAAGGAAAACCTTAAAAACCTCTCAAAGCCGCATACCATCCTTTTTTATAGCTGGAAAAATAAACCACCAAGAGACCAAAAATTCAGAAAATTAACACCGGCTCCGCCGCTTTATCTCGTGAAAAATCTGTTCGCCGAATGAAAGAACAGCACCGAGATAGCAAAAGGCAAAAAACAAAAACCAATCGGCTGGATCGTTCCAAAAAGGACCGCCACTTTTTCATAAAGCCGCCCGCGATGCAGACTAAAACGAAAGGATACCAGGATGCAACCGAGAGAGAGATATGGGGGAGGGAAGAGGATAAAACGCTAACACCGCGTAACGTCCAAGACCGTCCTTCCTTCGCCACATAGCAGACTTACTAAAACTCCTCTTAATCGCTCAAATCGTTAAATCGCAACTCTCTCTTTCTCTCTTCATTTGAACGACAGTGATCTATCTCCTTAGGTCCAAAGAGAGAGAGAGAGACCTCTTACTTAATCCAACCTCTTCATCAAAGGAACTGAGCGCCTCCGTTCCTTCATCTGTACTTCTCTCCTAGTCTTCATCTCCTCTTCCCTCTCCTCATCCGACTTCCTCGGACCTCCATTAGCAGGCCCACTTCGTCACTAACGCCAAGCGCCACAAACACGGTCCTCTCTATCTATCTATCTCTCTCGCTCATCCAGCCTTTCCCTTCCGATCTCATATGGAATGCGAGACACGCCGCTGCCCTCCTTCCCTTCCCCAATGTTACTCGCCAACCTCATCAACCCTTCAAGCGATGACCTCGACTCCTCTTTCTCCCCTCCCTCCTCTCCCCCTCCCCAACGGGCTCGCACATCTCCAAAGGCCATCGCCAATTGGTCGAGGATTGGATCGCAAACAGATGAATTTCCCCGGATCCTTTTTGACAAAAACATCCCTCGGTTCAATTTTTACTCGGTTTGTTTTTTTTCACTCGGGAGGGGAGCCCTTGACCATAACTTCCGCGTCTTCCCTCAAAACGGCGAGATGGGCTGGATGATTTGCGGGTTTTGAAACGGATGCGTAGCCACTTGTTTTGTCTGAAACCCCTTCGCTTTCAACGTTATCGACGACGATTCGTTCGCGTAGTCACCAAAAAGTTCGCGTAATATACTTTTATGTTTATTTTACATTTACACACTCAAAGAGCCGGTTATTGCATGCCGGTCATTTTAAAATAACGCATCAACACTGATAAAAAATAAAACTGAAAGTCCTCAGATTCATGTGTAATCGAATCTGCGACTCCTTAATTGGAAAGTAAATGCCCTGAACCTGTTCGCCCATTATCAACGGCGGCATTGTTATCAATTTTATTTAACAGTACTGGACTATCAGTTCATGGATGAAATATTAGAGAAAAGCGGAGAACAGTAGGTTTTACATTTGATTACGCAATTTTAATTTGCCCTCTAGCAAAATTCTTTTGCGAATAGCCTTTATTATCTCAATGTAAATAGTTCCTCGTGATTATGCATGGTTATCATCCTAAACCAATTCTACCAAATTTAGAGTAAAACTATCAATATTGAAGATCTAATGGAGCAAAGGGCTCATTTGCATGTTAAATAATTCATATAAATAGGTAATATCTATTGTACTATTCCAAAAACATAAGTGATCTGGTTGAGAATAAATCTTTACCAAACAGACGATCTTTCTTTAGCTGATTTTACGAATATACTATATACTTTTAAATGTTATCTTGCGTAGTAAATTTTAAGGAAAACAGATTGAAAATTGCTATGAACATAAAAACAAGCAAAGGAAAAACAAGCTAAAATTCTGTTCCTGGATGTATATTTTTTCTTTATAAACAAAAATTAGTTCAAAACATAAGAATGCATTCCCAATTCACACGTTGAATGTAAACGTTAACATTAATACTTCGGCACAACGGAAACTCGTGAAGTGTCCTCTTGAATACTCATTACTAGAAAACGTTAGTATTCCATTTCAAAAATTAAGAACGCATGAGTCTCTATATCTCGAGTTTCTGCAGCAAAAAATCAAACCAATCCTGCATATCGTGACTGCAATATCCCGAAGCCTTTAGATAACATACAGGGTGTCTAAAAATTTTTTTACTCCAAGTAGTTAAAACTGTGCAGCAATTATGAAACGCACATTTAGATTAAAGAAAGAAAACTGGTCGCTCACCTTTACCTCGAAATTGTAACTCACATTCGCGGATAAATTAACTTAGCGAGAGGGCCGAACCGAGGTACGGGCGAGCCAGGCGTCTGCCCGGGGCGTTAAAATATGTTTAAATTTCTTCTTAATATTATTTGAAGTGAGCGCTGAAATTTGCCCAGCCAAAATACTGCTTAGGGGACACCCATACTGAAGTTCTTGATTTTTATCAATAATTGTGGCACCTAAATAGTACACCATAAATGTAAAAATGCATATAATAAAAATATGAATATGTGAAACATAAACACAACAAATATTACGTGCTTTATTTTTGCTACCTTATCTTAACACCTGAGGGTAAAGGGATTTTAGGGACACACTGTACGAGAATTCCACGAACACACATAAAACTTAAAAAAATAACAAAAAAAGACGCCACAATAAGGCTACGAAAAAGGTTCATATAGAACTCCCCGAGCACTGCAAGACGCTGACCCCAACAACGGCACTAACGCCATCTCTTGAGGATCCGTTTCTCTTCCTCGGTCCTCACGAACCGACCGACCGCCTTATCCCCTTTTTCCCTTCCTCCTCCCGACTCCATTTCACCCCACCCAAAATTGCACACCATACCCCTATTCCTTTGATCCCCTCGGAGACGAGAAGAAAGATCCTCCGTCCCCTAACATAATGGCTCTCTCCAACCTTCGCAACCCCCGCAAACCCGTCCTCCTCCTATCCACCCTCTTTTCCCCCTGCCTTCCTCTCCTGCCATCCAGTCGAAACTTTCAGCCTCATAGGACGGCCGCACACACAGAAGCCACCGTGTCCGCGTTATCAGTATTCCGGAAGTGTCTTCGCTGGAGGGTAGGAGGGAGCAGACCCAAGGGCAGCGGAGACGGATGGGGAGAAAGGGTACAAGGAAAAGGGTATCCCCCTCTCTCTCCCTATCCATCCCCTTCCTTCGTCTTCCGCTTTTCTCGGTCCCTCAAGGGTAAGGGAAGAAGGAGGGGAAGGGAGATAGATGGAAAAAAGAGAACGGACTGGTGTTGGATGTAACCATAGTAACGCGATTTTACCTCCCTCTCTTTCTCGTCCATACACACGTAGCTCGACAGTGTTCGTGGATACTCATTCCCTCCTCCCTCTCCCCCGCGGAAGAGATAAGGGATGCGAGCGTTGAGTGGAGTGACATGTGGAGCCTCCGACTAAGCACTAATCACGCCTAAAAAAGGGAATATTGCTGCAGAGACAGGTCGATGTCAATTAGGGCGCCAAAGACCAGGTAGTTATATTTTATGCTCGGAATTATATCCCTACGTCGTTGCTCAAGGGACCGTGCATATACCACATCTTAAGGGTAAGAAATTAAAAAAAACTCGGAAATTAAATTGTGAGAAATAGATACTAATAATACAAAAACAATTATTAACAACCATGTGCGTTAAGATAGCTATCAATAACTCATTTTAAAATAGTGCTGGGAAGATTTGATATCGGAAAGTACTGAATGTTATAGATCCAATGTGTTCAAACTGATAAATTTGCGTTAAAATAAATCTCAACATCCAGCTAACGTTGAATATATTTTTTTATCATATTCGCTGTATGAGGCAATATGTTAATTTTAAAGACAATTTATTAAATTTGATGAAAAAGCAATCTCTAAAGAACATCGAATCACTAATATGTCAATAAACAAAAACCTTTTGGATAGCGAAGCTTAATTAAAATTTTATAATTATATGAATGTACTTTCTTATCAACTGAAATCAACTGTAAAAAGATAGTAGTATTTAACCCAAAAGTTTCGGAATGACTACTTTTACACCTGAAAGTACTAAAATATGAGCAAAATAAGCATAAATTCCTATAATTACACTAAAAAATTGGATGTAAGAACATGAATTCTTTCTGATGCATTAAAAATGACCCAGTATTAACAAAATAATACATTAAACAAAATCTTGATCAAATAATACCTTCCATATTCTTAACTATTGCTTTTTAGAATAAGAAATAAAATTTAAATAGCGAGTGTGGATTGAGATTAAAAAACCGATTTTCCATTCTCGAATTGAGGTCATTCCTGGCTTGATAGCTTAGTTGGTTAAAGCACCTACCCGGAAAGTGGGAGACCCGGGGTTGATTCCCGGTAAAATACAGGATTTTTTCATCTCAAATGTCAAAATTTAGTTTCAGCCTTATACGAAAATGTATAACACGTCATTTCCTCAACCTCCCATCTTGTAATCTTGGATACTCAACTAAAACATAGTAGTATGTTGACCTGCGCGGGATTACTCGGAAGAATGAAGCCATCTTATAATTTAATACAGCATCCAGCCGACCTTGACTATTCAGCAAAACTCAATTTCTCAAAGTTTACTCTTTTAATAATTTCCTCGCCTTAATAGACAACACTGACAGAAAAGTCTGATTTCTACTCAAACGACTTAACTTTTTATGCATCCAAACGCAAACGTTGAAGTGATATTTTTCGGCCTTCTCGGCGCGGACAGCATTTTCGTCTCAACATTTATCTCGAGGTACACTGAACTTCTTCTGTATCTAAGTGTTTTATGCTGTCGTCGCGTTATAACATGCTTAAGGTGTTAGGACTTGGAAATAAAAGTCGACAACAAAGAACGTAACTTCTAACCCGAAGAAGCTCGACAATAATAAGAAAAAAGGCTTACAATAGCACAAAACCGTATTCAATGGTATAAATAGTAAATTTAATAAACGATTCTAAAGATAATATATTGCGTCTGCCTTATACAATTTGTTTGATCAGGAAAAAAATAAATATTGTGTACCACAAGAATGTCACCGAAAGATGCACTACAAACATGTCGCGAGTAATTCAGCGTGTATCATTAAATGCCAATACCATTACTATCACGGGAGATATAACTTAACTAAAGATAATTATTTAAAAAACTTGTGCGATGAGCAACAGAAAGCACTGCAGAAATTTTCTACCCTGATTGGATCGTCATTTTTTCAAGAAATTTGGTCTGTATTAACTTATTTTCGACCAATAAATGCAATATACAACGTCAGAGAGAACAGTTTTACCCGAGGTTGAAGAGGTGGATATATATGATGTGAAGGCGAAATTTGATGCATAAATACCAAAAATCTGTTCGATGCTTCTTGCACCAAGTCTGGAAACACATTTTAAGGAATGTATTAAAAATCAGAAAAAGAGGAAATGTCCCATCTTTAAAAAATTACTTATTTAATGACAAAAAATTACAAGAACATTGAAAGATATTGCTGAATTAGATACTAAAAACTTTCGTCATGCTTTCAGGCTTGATGACATACAGTCATCCCATCACGAGTGCCAATCCTAAGGATTCGAACCGACGAACCCTTGAGAATAACCTCCTACCTCATCCCCACACTGAATACCTCCCTTTCTTCGACTCTCGAAATTATTGGTGGGGGAAAGGAATTTTTTCAAAGGTTGGAACGCCCTGAAATGTGCGAGGAAGAAAAGGG
Organism: Tanypteryx hageni; assembly: GCA_028673005.1. Taxonomy (NCBI): domain Eukaryota; kingdom Metazoa; phylum Arthropoda; class Insecta; order Odonata; family Petaluridae; genus Tanypteryx; species Tanypteryx hageni. Next base: position 61,738,784 of record CM054114.1, on the reverse strand, counting down.
ACGAGAAAAAAGAGGAGAGTTAAAGGTGGAGGGCAAGAAGGAGGAGTGGCTGGTAGGTCGACGTGGAAAGAGACGGAGTGAGGTATGAAGTACGTGATGCTGGAAAAGGATGAGAAGAATGCCAGGAGAAAAAAGAATGGAATGAAATGAGAGAATAGGATAAAGAGAGGAGTTGGGGAGAGAGAGAGAGGGTGTCAGCACGGAAGAACGAGTTAGGGAAGGAGGAGTTGTTAGAGAAAGCGGAAAGAATCGCAGGAATTTCCACGAGGAATGGCGAATGGGAAATGGAGGGTAGAGAGGGAGTGAGGAAGGGAGGGAGGAAGGGAGGGAGGAAGGAAGGGATGAAGGAAGGGATGAAAGAAGGGAGGGAGGAAGGGAGATGGGGAGGTGGGGAGGGAGGGAGGGAGGTGGGGAGGGAGGGAGGAAGGAAGGGAGGGAGACAGGGAGGAAGGAAGGGAGGGAGACAGGGAGGAAGTGAGGGAGGGAGGAAGGGAGGGAGAGGCGGGGGTAGGAGGAACTGAGAAGAATGGAACGGGGGAGAGAGGAATAGGAAGTGAAGAAAAGAGGGAGCGGGAGATGGCTGAAATGAGATCGACGGAGAAGATGGCGGGATATATAAGGGCGTAACACGTTTACGGGTGAAGAAAGAAAGCGAGGGATCAATGAATTTAGCGAGGGAGTGTATATTGTGAAGGCATTCGATATATCGATTACACGCCAGGAAGGTGCATTAAATCTAGAACCGCTCGTCTTATTTTATCATCTTCTCTCGATAGTCGATGATCCGTCGTTCGATGAATCGAAAATCCATAAATCGGATTTTGATCAAAGTCGATGATATCGAATGTATCGAAAGAATCTTGTCTCGGATGTTGTACTTGCAGCGCGAAGATTTGCCACTCCACTTCCATCCTTCGCTTTCTTGTTCTCGCACAATCTTGCCGAGCGCTTCCCTGTCACTCGAAACCAAACTTATCAGTTGGACTTGGGAGGTTGAAAATTAGGTACAGTGATTGGAGTTTCCGGTACGAATTGGTATTCCCGAATGTTCTCGGTCGGAGCCTAACCGATGACTTTTTACTCCTGAATGCATGGTAAGACTGCCAGCATCTTGAAGCTCAATATCCGAGTGGTAACTATTCACTTCTTGATAATTTAATAAACTAGTTAACAAGAAATGGCTGATATAAATTTTTGCATTAATCAACATGTTTTCCCTTATTTTTAGGCTTATTACTTCTATTAACCGGATGATTAATACGCGAGATAGAAAAAAGGAATGCCTTATTATCAAGATATTTCAACTTCTTCGTGCTGGAGTTCTTGGATTCTTTAAATAAAATACTCAGAAATGTTCACAGAAACACAGTTATTAGTATATGAGTATGCATACACTCAAATATTCACAGAGTACTATATATATGCAGATGACCACGATAAAATTAGCATATATGAATGGTATTGATTTTTTAAGCCGAATATATTTTTTCGTCCTCATTTATATACGTTATAAACAAGTTTGAGAATAACAGCATTTATCTCAACTTGATGTTCGATACATCGCGACTTGACTGTGTATGCGTGTGTATATACCTCTACACATATTGCTGCACACACATTTATAAATGTACACACATGCTTTTGCCTATCGCGTTCACAGGCGGAGTTTGAAAAGACCCAATAAAAGAAGTAATCGCGACCCTCGAAGCGAGATGACAATATTTATCCAGGAACGCGCGATTGCAGCGGTAACTGCATAATGGACCGTCACTGCCCTTCCATAGCACCTCCCCATCTCTGCCACCTTGCGAAAGTTGATGGCTCAATGCGATATGGAGGACAGCAACTGACTGCATTATATGATCGACATCAATGCCCTTTTTCCCCTCGCGATATTAGTCACATACCGCTCGATGAAAAAAAACGAAGAGAAACAAATAAAGGATGAACAGGAGGCAGAAAGAGTAAGAAATAGAAATAGGCTTCGCACATACATCTGCATCTCTCGCCGCACACAATGCCTTAGAGCAGTGTTTCCCAAACTTAAAACATTCGCGTATCCCTTTAGGTACTTCGGTCTTACCCCCCCCTCTTCCAGTCTCGTTATCATATCTAGTTTTTTTATATAAATTTTAAAATTCAACACCTATGTATATACACATAATGTACAAAAAATAAATTAAGAAAAGTACAGAAGTTTATGAACTTTATTAATATTGTCAGTTAAATGTAGTCACAATCATTAAATTCAAATTCACATATTTATTTAGAAATGAAAAAGTAATTCAATCCGAGGGCTGCTTTGGCCGGCAGCCGCTGCTGTAGATTCGTTTATACAAGTGCCACCGGATGTCGCCGAACGCGTCATATTGGTTGCTAATAATGTAAACCTGTATATTTATATGTAATTCTACATCTACACCATCCTTATCTCCTGATTATTAATAATTTTTTTGCCGCATACCCCTTGAAATCTTTCGCGTACCACACTTTGGGAAACTGCCTTAGAGGAACAACCTTCTTAGAATGCCGGAGAAGGACGAGGTTCGGCTACACCGTGAGTCGCATGGATAAAAGTGTTGCGGAATATAGAAAAAGGGAGAGTTGAGGAGGGAAAGTGGATAGGGGAGGAAGAGGTGCGATCTCACCGGCGTGCGGATGAAATTCCCAACCCGTAAGAATGGCCGCAAACGAAGGGGTGAAGGAGGAAAAAGGGATGAGAGAGGTAGGTTGGCGAGGAGGATGGGAGGCAAGTGGAAAGAAGATGAACACTGCGCTGCGGAATGGTGACGTATGAATGAGGAAGTGTGAGAGGATGGAAAAAGAATCCTTACAGGAAAGCGAGGGATTGGTAAGAGGGGCAGAGAGAGATAAAATAAGAGGGGGTAATGCGTCAAAAGAGACGTTGTAGAGGTAGAGAGAAAGAAAAAGAAGAAAGAGTAGTTAGGCGCTGAAATGTGGAAGGAAGCGTAAGACTAGCGGAGAGGAGGGGGCTAAAGAGGAATGAGGATTATATGGGTTAGGTGAGAAATGCAAAAATAAATATACACAGAAAGGTAAAGAGAGAGAGGTGGGAAAAGGGAGAGAGAAGGCGAGGGAAGAGAGAGGGGGGAAGAAGTAGGGAGAAGGGAATGAAATAAGGCGAGAGAGGGAGGAGGGAAATTTTTCATGAAAACAATACTTTCCCCTATACTATGTATATGGAGAAAGTAAAAATACAATACATTAGAACTCACGTATTATAGCAAAATTTAAGCCAGTGGAAATGAAAATCTGTGAGAAAAATTCTGCTTCTATAGCTCAGGAAAAATTCCATTGAAGGAATACAGCTACGCATAAAAAGAATGCGTAAAACCTTGGAAACCCTATCGACAGCAATTATAAAAGAATGAGAGGAATACTGCAGTGATGTAAGACTAAATTTAAACGTGATTATATTGACAGAGGGATAAAGAGAGAAGGAAACTGACGACAAAAGGCTAAACCCTATGAGAAGACAGCGATAGAGAGGGTTGGACCGAAATGGAATGAAACCGAGGTAGGTAAGAGCATCGAGTAGGTTTTATAGAAATGGGCGGAGAAGAAAGGAAAGAAAGTGAAAATGTGGGGAGAGGTAGCGGGAGAGATGGGAGGTAATGTGGAGAGAATACACTGTCACGCAAGACGCGGCGAGGGCGAGATGGAGAGTGAGACGAGGGAAAGGAAAAGATCGTCACAGAAAACGACACGGGTAAAGGGGATGCTGCTAGGAATTGGAAAACGCTAAGCGGCGGGACAAGGACGGAATTGGGAATGGGGTGCGGGTGTGTACGGAAGATAGATATCGCCTCCTCCTTTTTTTATTCTCTCTCTCTCTTTAAGGCAGAGAGAGAGAGAGAGAGGTCGTGGAGTTGGAAGAGTTTGGGTGTTGAAAAGGGAAGAAGTTAAAAAAAGAGAGCGCGTAGGAATAAGGGAAGAGGAAACGTAAGATGGGAGAGATGGGCTGCAAGGAGGGAGGGAGAGAGAAGGGGAACAGTACAGAAAGCGTAAATGAAGGGAGAGAAAATATTCCAAAATGATGGAAGGCACGCGTGTCGGTTATAAAAGAGAGACTTTTGAGGTGAATAAGAAGCCTTAGGAGCTGGTGACAAACATTAGGAATAGGGAGCGAAAGTCGAAATAAAGCTTCGGAAACAAAACAGCGGAATGGATCTACCACGAGAGAGATGAATTGAGAAGAAGTTACTTATTCCTAAGCTTTGTAAATATGATTACGAAAATACTTAACAATAATTATTTGTACTTTTTCGAAATATTTATACATTACTGGTATTTATTGATATATTACTGGCTCACAATATTACGGTAGCAGCTACTAGCTACTTTGACTGAAGTTAATGCTTATTATTACTAATATTATATCAAGGATTCTTACCGCGTGTAGAGCAAAAATGTTTCCAAACCACTAGGTGCCTACAAACGCGAGTAAATAAATCAAATAAAAAGATAGATGTGAGGGCAAATAAATTCCCCGCATCTTTTTTAATTTGCGAAGTTTCTTATCTGTGTATACGGTGTACCCTCTAATAAGATGATTTCCAGTAAGCGACTTCGCTCCTAGGGTGTTTATAAAATATAACCAATTAAGACCTACAGCGCGGTTAGAGATTCCTTCATACGCGGTCGACGCGGCTTGAATTTGCTACTTTCACTTAGTATTCTATATCGCGGATGCCCATTACGGGTGGATTTCTAAGAATACATCTCCCGTTATGACGGCCTAATGAATATTAACATACGTAGATACATATTATCCATTTTAAAAGCAAGAGGATATTTTTAAAGGAAGTAGATATAAACTGATAACTGGCGCTGGGAATTTTTTGCTTTCACTAAATTTTAATTGCGATAATAAGAAGGATTTGCTTTATTATCATCCATTAATACTATCTCTTTTCGGATAAAAAATGTTATTTTATTAAAATAATTCATCATGTAAAAGATGAGAAGTAACCCCCATGTCGTTATTTGCGATTGCTGCCCAAAATATATTTCACAACCCACTATTACTATTTGTTTAAATAACAACATTGCATCGTTTTAGCTACAGAAACTTGTGCAGGAGGCATAGGATTATGTATTAATACCAGTGAATTCCTTTTAAGGACCTTTCCTCCGAAATAACCAGTTCAAATACCTCGTTCCCGCGTCACTCCGATTCGGTGACTCAGTTTAATTTGGGAATTTAAGGCGTTATTAAGCCGACTTAAGACTTGTGGCTCCAGAAATTCATCGGAGAATATAATTAAACAACATGAGTATGATCGTAAGCTGTTGCTTATTCGTGAACTAAGTGGACTGAAATCTTTCATGAGCATACGAATGAGAATTGAATCGAACATAAAACCTGAAATAAGTACCGTGAGTATCTGTTATGGAAATGTATGATAATTCTTAATAATTAAGCAATAGGGAGAAGCGAGATATTTTTATTTAAACACCGCTCGAACTAAACAAATATAAATATCAAATGAAAGCATTTAAAGTTGAATAAACATCTCATGCATACGCGCATAACGGTAATTTATAAACTGAGTAATCACAAATTGAAGGATGAATTGACTTGGTGTTATCTATTTCCAATAAACTTAAAAAATATTTAATATAAAAAATTAATTATATATATAATATTATAAGTATATTATTATATTATATTCAAATGAATTTAAAAAATAATTTCACATTATCTGGTAAAAATTCCTACCGAATTTATGTAACTTATGGAATAAATCGGAAATACATTATTAAAATCATCTTGCAGCTTGAATCCAGAGGACGAAAAGCAATAGAAATAAAAGGTTTGATAAACCAGATACTAATTTAAGCTTCCAAATAAACAAGAGCCTATTCATAGTAAGATGCTTTTCATAGTTGAAATAGTACCCAGTTTGCTCCACCTTCTTATAGTCACACGAGTAACATAAACTACGCATAACTGGTTCATAGCAACCGACTTAATTCTTGCAGTTGCCACATCGGTAAAAATATGTGAATGCATGTTAGTGTAAAGATTTGATCATTGTTTGTAGCACGATTACATATTTAAGCTATGATAATATTTCAACGCTACCCACTAGGGGTTGAACAACATCTACGAGGTTCTGAAATCATAGGTTGATTTGTATGATTTCGAAAGGGGAAAGCGAAATCTTCTTCAGGGCGTAAATACTGCGGTCGTATTAACATCTTAGCGGTGGAAATAGAAATACGAGGGCGTCAATATACACTCGGGTATTTTTACGGTCCGTGACTAACTAGAAGGTTACCACTTGCTGGTGTCTCTCAAGACATTTACAGGCACCGGAAGACGTAAATTTTAAACTTTTATGGTTTTTCGGATCTTTCTTTCCACCATCCTCTTCATTCTATTTCTTCCCTTCCATTCTGTGAAATCCCTCCTATAAGTCTAATAAAAAGAAATCGACGCAACTGGAACGTTATGGAAGACGCATATGCGTAGCCGGTGCCTATGGCAATAACAATGGCTCACAAAATAGCCGATGCTTTCCGATAAACCTTTCGTACACACTCGCCTATATAAAAAGCATCTAACTGTTTGAGGAGCGCTCCCATTTGACCCCTTCGGAATGCCTCACGAAAGGATACGGGAAGAGAAAAAGAGAGAAACTGCGAGGCTCTCGAAAGACTTTCCTACTCAATTAAACTTCGAGGAGGGGAAGTAGTCATCTCTTGCGGACTTGGACATTCCTCTCCGCACGTTGCGCTCCTTTTTGATCCCGCGAGGAAGAAACAATGAAAGAAAGAGAAATTTCTTACTCCCTTACCAAACCACATCCCCAAAGCCTTAACCTCTTCTTTTTAACCTCGCTCCTATTTTACGCTCAGAAACAACCACTGCAATTATTGCAAAGCTTTTTACTCTTTCTCCCATCACTGGTGCTCTTTTTCGCTTCTCTCCTTGCGCGAAACACATTCGCAATTTCACCCGAATGAAGACGTCTCTGTCTACCCCGGATTTTTATTTCCCTGGCCCTCGCAATTTCTCTCCCCATCTATCCCCATCTCCCTCCTCCTCTCTCTCTCTCTCTCCCTCTCTCCTCCCTCGTATTTCCCAATATCCTCTCTCTTCTTGCTCCTTTTCTTCCCTGAAATATATCGCCCCTCTCTCTAACTTTCTTTCGCCCTATCACACCTCCATGCTTCTTACTCAACTTCCTCCCACCTTTCTTTCTTATTTTTTCTCATCCTCACTTTTCTTATTTACATTCCTCTTTCCTTGTCTTCTTTATTGATTTCTCTGCATTTGACTATTTTTCCTCTTTCCCGCCTTACACCCATCTGCCCAATCTCTCCTCTATTTCATTCTTTTCTCTACAAACGTGATTTTCCCTCCATCTACGTACTCATCCTCAAACACTCCCTCTTCTGTCCTGTAGCTTTCTATTCTTCTCCCTTCCTACACTTCTGCAGCTCCCTCATCCTAAAATCTACTTTTTTCCACAACCATCCCGTGGCGTTCTTTCCGAGTGTATGGAGTTCATCAAAGGTAAAAATCGAGAGAAAAGAAATGAATGAATCTTTTCTTAGAAGTGTGTCAAGTCGACATGGAAAAGGACCCATGCGACCGTGGTCGTTTTTATTCTTTTTTAAAGGAATTAAAACCAGGGAGAAGAAAAAGAAGAATGGGAGGTTCATTTTATAATTCTTCCTCCGAATCCGCATGAGTTGCTCTCTTGGCTGCGTAAACACTTGGCGGTAACCCATAAATTGAGCTATTTTTGATTCCAAAAATTATTTAATATTTTTGATTTTGAGAAAATTTGTTATTCCACCGAATGAACGAATATTATAATATGATGCAGTACTTAATATATAAAAATGGATTAAAGTTTTGATAAGTCAAAGAACTTAATTTCGACATATTATAACTAGGCTTGATAGGATTATATTTAAATCGATAAATGTCGATAAACGTCGGTTTAAAAAATTTTGAATTCGGCGAAAATGAATTTTCGTCGTTAAGTGTCGATTTTCACCACTACATTTTCTACGAAATTTATGCATAATGACTTTAAAACTTTGTTATCCGCACTCAAACTTAACATATTTTACCACCAAGCATCCAAAACTGTAGAGACAAGTTTGTATTTGTCATACCAAACGGCCACACAACATTCGGAATTTGCTTTCTAGTGTCGCTCATGTCACTGTCTCAAGGGCACATGCTGAGCGGCCGACGGATCCAAAGGTAAAGAACAAATTATTATGATCGGTTTCTTGTGCTCTTTCTTTGCCCTCGGCCAGATCCGATAATCCATACGCGCTTTGTATTCCATTTACCGAAAAGTCGAGGGAAGTCTATTTTGTCCTCTGCGCGACATTATCTGCCAACCTCCTCCAAGAGGCGAAATGAAAGGTTTCCCCGGACTGAAAAATGACTACCGATCGTTAGATGGCCTTATGGCATTTCCAAAAGCACCCTGTTATAAAATTTATATAATCCATCTGAGAGTGTCCTCCGTGATTAGTTTCGTTTGTATTGCTGTCAAAGGAGCATCGTTCCATATACGCACTCTGGGCTTTTTTCCGGATTCATAGTCGATTATTATCGTACAAGATGATATATTTTTATCAAAATATTCATTCATACATTAGGTTGTGCATTATACTCACGTCATATTAATTTCTCACCAATGATCACGATTTCGTGAATTAGAGGCGCGAATTAACGAGTAGAATTATTAGAATTATTGCTAAAAACTAACTGTTCTAGATGGGTGGCCGAAGTCAACAACAACACATTCGCCAAAATATAGATAATAACAAACAAAACAGCATAAAAGGAGCCTTCTTTTTATGTACACACTTTTAGTTAAATTTAATTAATTAATTAATTAATTAATTTAATTCAATGTATAACACTTTTCTAGATAAAAATTGACCAAATATATTGAAATAAACATCGATATTAGATATCAATTTTTAAGAAATATAAACGACGATGTTTGTATGTATTTCTGACTAATCAACCTCTTGGATTATTATAGCCAAAATATAAGCGTCGAAAACTGAAATGTCTAATTAAATGTATAAAAATAAACGTTGATGTACGTCGTTCATTTTTTGGAAAAATAAACAATGGTGGTGGTCACTTTTAAAGAAAATTTAACGTTTGAAACTACCAAGCCTAGTAAAATGTATTAAAGTAAACGTGGATATTGGTCGCCGATTTCTAGGAAAAATAAACGTAGATTTTTAGAAAAAACATTTCGAAAACTACCAAGCCTATAGTAGTCATTTTAAGCGTCGATATTAGTCGAAAATCTTTCGGGGAAATAAACGTCGATTTAAATCATCGATTTTCAGAAAAAATAAACGTCGAATTCTACCAAGACTAATTATAACCTTTCGTGAGATGACGCTTAGTTACCAAACAAGTTCAATCAAAAAATTATATACGTATACATAATCGTGAAAATCATAATGACTGTCCGCATATGGGGAAATATGTAAATGCAAATGTAAAGATATCATAAATAGAAAGGATTTCTTTCAAGATAAGCAATAAATATTTGTCGATCATAATATCTACAATTTATATACATTTTTTCCATGTCCTTATACATGCGTATGAGAACACAAGCACAAAATGTTTATTTACGACTCGATCAACCTTCCGCCTGCAGCCACCCAAACGCAAAATTTAAACTAGCAAAAACCCTGCCCGATTCTTATCACAAAATTATACAGCAGATCAAGTTCTGGGTGGCCGGAAAATCAGCACCCCTTTCTGATCAGGATAAATCGCTCTATATCACTTCATTCGCGCCCTAAGCCACGGGCGCGCTTAATACATATATTATCCGGACGATTCGCGGGCATTTCACGGGCGCTGTGTAAACGAAATTTAAAAAAACTGAACTCCGCGCAAATCGTCCTCACCGGCAAAATAAACCCGCGTTCCGGAGGCCAGACGGCCCAAGTTTACCTTCGCGCACATTTTTTCATAACTTCCATAATTAACGCATATGCGCGCAGGCGAACTCTCCTCCATACGCATGCTAGCGAGTTCTATTTTTATAAATCGCTACATTATGTCGCGGGGAAAGTAGTATCCGCCTCCGCCAAAATCCGAAACGTTAATATAAAAAAAACGAAAAAAACCTCTCCATCCTGATTAGAACTCTTTAAAAAAATAGGAAATTACGAACATTTACACACCCTCGTAATTTTCACTAATCCCGTAACAAAAATCTCCCCCATACATTCTCCATTCCTCTTTTTTATTGTTGTGAGAACCCTTTATCTCCTTACCCATTCCTTAACGCACCCTTACCCCTCTCCACCCTTCCTCTAGCTCTCCCTCCTCGCTTTTCAGAATAAAAAAATATATATTCGAAAAAAAGTCGAGATCCTTGCAGCGAGATAATTTGAGGAAAAGCTTTAGACTGAGAACGAAAAAATTCTAAAAAATGGGTAAAACAAAAAATAAAATAAAAATAAGCCGGGATGCCCCTTAAAGAGACTGAGGGAGAGAGAAGCGTAGGTGGGGAAGGAGAGAGATCCGAAAGGGAGCAGGCAGGTGGGGAAGGTTGTGGAAAGAGGTGGATTATAAAAAACTGGAGGTTGAAGGGGGCAAACGGGAGAGGGGATGGAAGCAGAGAGGGAGGAAGAGTAGGGAGAGGGAGGATGAGAAAGAGTAGCGTTAGTGGATGAGCAGTTGAAAACAAAAGGAAAACGCTCCTCAGAACACGCTGGAGCTCGGGAAGACCTTTTTGGAAAAAGAAGTAGCGGTTTTTTTGTCGTGACGGAGAGGGAGACAACATTAAGAAAAGAGAGTGAGAGAGGAAAGAGACGGCGAGAAAGAGAGACGGAGAATGGGGTGTAGTGGGAGGGTGATAGGGAGAGGAGGATGTAAGGGAGTGAAAGAAAGAGGGAGAGATAGAAAGACAGGGGCTACACGGAAGGGGGAGAAGAGGAAGGTTCGGATAAAAAAGCCGGACACAGGGATGGAGCAGGAGAACACAGGAAATAGACCAAAGGAGGGAAAATGAGGAGGGGCAAGGCAAAACGAGAGGGAAAAAGAGGAAAGCAGAGAGAGTTTAGATAGGTTTGGCACGTAGGTGAGGGCCACGGCGAGGAAAGTAAGTTAATAAGGGAGGTTGAGCAAAGGGCGTCTGATAAGAAGAACAGTAGACAAGGAGAGGGCACTGAAGAAGTGGATGAGGTAGGAGATGCTTTTGGAGGAGAGAAAAGAGGAGGGGCAGACGAGCAGGGCAAGAAGAGGAGAATGGATTGAAGAGAGGGTGAGAAATGGTGGATGAGAAGAATGGAGAGGGGAGGGAGAGAAGTGGAATAAGGAGGAGTCAGTAGTACGAGAATAAAGGCCGATAAATAGTGAGAAAAGGGGCGAAGAGGAGAACGAGAAGCGAGAATACATTCGGGAGAGAAAAGGGACAAAGAGGAAGGAGAAAATAATAGAGTGGGAACAGGAGAGCGAGATGGGGACAAGGAGAAGTGGAGATAAAAGAAGGGAGTGATAAGATGAGAGAGAGAAGGGTGGTGAAGAGGAGGAGGCGAGGAGATAAGGGTGTGAAGAAGAGGGGTAGAAGAAGACGTGGAAAGGAAAGTGACCAAAGAAGCGGGAGAAGGTAAGAAATCTAATAAAGTACAAGAAGGGGAGCAGTCCTAACAGGGTTGGCGATACGAATTTGAGTGCAAAGCTGACGCTGGTAAGGACGAGAAAAATTTTGGATAGGAGGAAGATAGCACTAAAACGGTAGAAGGCAAAGATGGGATTAGGCGGAAGGGCAGTTTTTTTCGAGAGAGGCAGTGAGAAAGGGGGCAATAGAGAAGGAAAGAAAAAGGAGGTTAACTGAGAATTGAGATGTGGCAGGAACGGTATGGAACGGAAAGATAAGAAATAGTAGCGGGAGGATAAAGTGGGGGCAGACGGGCGAGGAGGAAGGCGAGGTAGAAAAGGGAGCGGGAGGGACAGAAAGAGATTTTCGAGAAGGCCACTGGATGGATAATGTTAAAGATTATTAAGAGGTAAAAAGGGGGGCGGCAATGAAAGGGGATAAGGGTAGGGGCTGTGATAAAAGAGGGGAGAAGGTAAGGAAGAAAAGAGAAGGGGGACGAGGGAAAAAATCCCTGGAAAGGTGGGGGCTTGGCGGAGGGAAAGATTTTGAGAATTGGGCAGAGGAGGTGAGGTTGGGAAATTAATGGGTTAGAGAAATTGATAGAGGGAGAAAAAGAGAAAGGGACGAAGAAGGGTTGGAGAGGAGCAGGTAGGAAAAGGAGGAGAAAGGAGGAGAGGGAGGGACGAGGTTGCAGAGTAAGAGGAAGATGAGCGGAAAGAATTTTTTTTCATAAGGGTTGTCACAGGGGTGGGTGTGGTGGTTTTGGAGTGGGAACAGGAAATGGCGAAGCGAAAAGGGCAGAGTATGAGGGAAGCTGATTGGTAGGACTAAAAGGCCACGATGACCTCTTTACCCACTCCACTATACTCCTCCCCCATCTCCCCCTTAGGCCCCTCCCCATTTACACCTCTTCTGTCTTCCCCTTTCCTTCTTCATAGAGAGATCACTGCGCGCGGCGGCTGCATAATCGGAGCGATCCCAAGAAGATGAAGTTTTACGCAATGCATTATGGTTGGAGGGGGCCGGGTTCGTAAGGGGTAGGGTGGTGAGGTGTTCTAAAATGTACGCACTGGAAATTGAGAGGGGGAGAGTTATTCCTGCATTGCGAGTACTATTTAAAGTATAACGGACGTTTCCTTCTCCCCTTCTTTTGGACTGAGATGTATATAAAAGGTACATTCCACCGTTACACACGCGTTAAGGATCGAGAGATCGAACCGCCAAACATATTAACAGCTTTTTCGATAGATATGTTGATGCGTTAGTGGTTCGACTTTCAGATTGCACAAACGATGCTATGATGACGTTTCCTTGAATTCATGTTACTTATTTATGATCGACTAATAAACACAACTTAAATAAAAAGGAGTTAGTGGTAAGTAAAACTAACATGCAGAATCCTCTATTCAAGTAAAAGGAACCAGGTCCGATTCTTTAATGTTACTGAATCAAACAGATGGGCAAGATAACTCCCAGTAATCATAAAATGCTTGACTCAAGTGGATTTGCATTTGATCAAAAAATAGAGGTAATGCAGCGAACATTAATTCTTAAATATATTAATGTAAGGTTTGTTTATTATAGAATCAGCTATTGCTGGATTAACGCCTATTACGAGTGATATACGGCTGGCATGGCACACTACAAAATTTCGCTACTACTAGAGTTTGATTACCTATTGGATTCGATAAGGTGAATAGAGTGTATTTTTTTCTGGCTAATCAACCTCTTGGATTATTATAGCCATAACTCCTTCCGCACCGAACACAATCACAAGGGAGGAGGGAAACCCGGTGCCGGCGTTAGCCTACTCTTAACGAAGAGCACCAAGGGGGCCAACGGCTTAACGTCCCTTCCGAAGGACGGAACGCTGACTTTGCTCGGTCTCCTCATACCACGCAAACGAGGCCGGGTGACCTTGGAAAAATCCTACTTTCGCAGGATTCGTACCCGCTGCCCTTTCAAGCAGCAGGCGAGTAGCAGGCAGCGTTCTAACCACTACACCACCGACACCCCCTAAAAAGGTGAATCGATGTTTCCCTTTTGAATTACAGAATCAATCTCTCTACCTCCCTTTCAAATAATCAATGATTACCTGAATTATATTTGGCACATTTTAGAATGATTTTTAACTGCGGAGGATAAAAAAACGCGAGTAAACCATTTAATATTTGCTCACAATTTTGGCTGAAAATCAGAATACGTACTCCAACTTGTTTGGCTTTTATGTAAAAGGTGTGTAACATTTTTGATGCGAAAAGATCTTTTTCATTTATTTATTTCATTTATTTCCATGCGGCCCCTATACAGCCGTAATCGGCCTTTTACAAGGGGCTCATTAACATAATAACAAGTACTATCACAAACATCCATGCCCTAGGTGAAGAAAAACCCACCTAGGCGGGATTCGAACCCGCGACCTTCGGATTGCCAGGCGAGGACGTTACCCTGCCACCACCGAGGCCATTAACCAAATGATAATGTCGACTTCCAGAAAATAATATCGGACGAAATGAAAAAACACTATCTTTTCAAACGCGGAGGAAATGTAAAAGAGGTTAGTTCTGGCTAAATTCAGACGTATTCCACCCTCAGAGGAAATAAAGGATATTTCTCGTAGCGACAACGCTCACGTTAAACCTGAGAGAAATTAATTTAAAGCAGTAGGCAGTAAAGAGAATGGGAAAAAGTAAGCTACAGGCCGTTGGATGAATTTGAACTTATGCAATGGCACTGGACGTGTTTAGAGCTACCCAAGGATTTGAAATGCCCTAGAGGGTATTTTTAAAAATAATTTAGGCGATCATTTTCCATTATTAACGAACCATCAATTTCGCGCGGGCAAATTAGACCCACCTGAATGTAGCTTAATGACAATTCTCTCCATTGTAGTTACCGTGGTAACATCAAACTTTATCCTATCACCACCCCTACATGGTTCCATAGTTCCCCACTGCTAAACTAACTTTTACATGTCGTCATTCGGACTCTTTTGTCCCAGCGAACTGGATGCGCAGATATTTACGCAATGAGAAAACACAATTCATTCTGTAATAAGTATTTTAGCAAATATACTTTCAAATGGGAATAAAATATCACCATTAATTACAGATAGCTCTCGTATGTTCACATAACAGTTTCTTACTTAGACATTTTATATGCCGATTACCTCCCCATACAATGAGTCCATAGTTTCGATGATGGTCGACCAAAATTACAACTTTTTTCTGACAGACCTTTACGAAATGCAAACTCTTCCTGATACATATTGAAGCAATAAAAGTCTGAGATAAAGAAAAACATAGCCATCTTAGAATAATAAATCCCTCATGTGCATGCATCGAATTTCATATAGAGAACTTCAGTAGCAATACAATTTTACAAATGATCAAATGAGAAGATAATGGTTTTTGTTAATTCCAAAGCACAATATAATAAGTGTAAGAGCGTTGTTTGACATCGGGTTAAGGTATGGGGACTCTGCAATGCAGTTTATTGGGAGGTATCTGTTACACGTCTTTCTTGGGCTATTTAACAGTCTGTAACGAGTGACGTGAAGGCATACGGTACTTTTATTATAATGGGATGGCAGCTCGATATTATGAAGTATTCGGGCATTGCGTATCCAAGATTCGATAGGGTGTAACATCTCATTTAAAGTATCCCTTCCCAAAGTTTTAAGCGTTCCTAATTTCAGCGATTGAAATGCACTCGATGGGGCTTCTGCGTATATTTCACGTGACGCTATAATCAGACTGAGAAGGCGAATCAGTTTATTAGTTTCTTAATTGACTAGGTACCTACTTACCCGGTCGAAACATGAATCGGCCTCGGCGTCTCTTGTATAGTAAAATCCACCCCAAAACAAAGCGACCTCTCACAGCTCACCGCAGTCGGAAACAATCTCCGCATTTATTCGCCCATCGCTACGCTACCTTGCCAAAATCCACGCGGATTAGCGGGACGCGAATTGGATGGGAAAGTCAGAGCGGGGACTGGGAAAGATGGGCGCCGAAACAGAAGGCGGGATGGAGATATAAAGATCGCTAGGCTAGGTTGAGCTAGGACTAAAGCGCGCCCTTTGAAAATGCGGTTTTACGAATGCCGCGATAATCCCGCGGCGTCATTCTGGACGGAGAAAGTGAAACGTGTTTACCTCCGTCTCCTCCACAAACGATCCGGAAATTAATTGCCTTCCTCCTCCTCCGCCTAAACAGCACCCTCCTCCCAACTCCCTCTCCCTTAACAAGTCGAGGAAATGAGCTTCCTATTCATCATTTAAGAAGGCGCGTTAAAATAAGGCCGTTCCAAACCTGTCTCATACCGTGAGGTGCCCTTGATTTTTGACTTGGACTTCCGTATGCGAAAACATACAGCCGAAGCCATTAACAAGAAACAAACGCCCTGAATGATAATTGGACCGCCAACTTCACTTGGGCGAAATTCAAGTAGCTTCCGTGTTAAATCTTACGCTGGATCCACAAAGTCCTTTTTCAACAAAAGCGATCGATAGTTTAGGGCGTTGAATGTTTTTATGAAAATAAAACGAAATTATTCTCTCGGGCCATTAGTACAGCTTAAAATCTTATATGATGCTGAATATGACAATAAATGCACTGTGGGTGTGACACGAAAGAAAAATCAAATTCGTTTTCTGGCGTTGCCGGGAATAAAGAACGTGACTAGATATTATCTAAAGTCGAAACATGTGAATTTAGCGAGTTCACCTTTTTTCTCTATAATAATCGTATCTATATATTAGATAGTTCCAAAGGTTGAGGAAGCTAGATGAGCATATCGGATAAAAAGCAAACGTCATCAGTGGCTACTTTTCAAGGAACGGCGATGCATGAAGATATTCGAATTAATACCTTGGTTTAAAAAAGAATTACCGACCTCGTGCTGTGACAGATAACCGCTTTATAGCTCCGGCAGAATCAATTATCGGCGAATTACGGCAGACTCTTTGATGCCGAAATTCGCGGCTAGCTTTCCCATTAATGTTACGTCTGTCAGAGCTATCTAATTCATCGATTGAATTCCAACCACGTAATCGTATCTATTTAGAAAGTGATAGCCTATTTAGGAATAAAAGAATCTTTTCGCAAATTATTCGTTAAAATTTACACCGGCACTAAGTTAACAGATTGTGTAACTTAAAAAAGAAAATCATGTCTAGAACCGTATGTACCTTTAAAACTTCTCCAGACTTGGTAAAAATTTTAACTGAAGTATAAAAATTGTCGGTATTAACTATCACAGTTTCTTCTTCAAAGCTTTGCGAATCGTATAATGGTATCACAGTCCGTGGGTTGCACACCTCGGCTTGAAATGATATGTAGGTAACTAGAAATGTTTTGAGACACGGAGAGGAGCCGGAGGCATAACTTCGTAATACCAACCACTACCGTTAAAGCGTTACAAACAGCTCACTGATCCTTGTGATGAAGGCAGTGCAAATTTAAACCTGTCACATTGAGCTGCCATATAGTTCGGAAGAGAGCATTATTGTGCAATGACTTTGAACGATTTTAAAAGTGATTTAAATGAGGTCAAATAATCTCTTGAACGACTTAGGCTTGTCAGAATAGATTTGTTTCAGGGGGAAAGAACAGCTATTGTATAGAATGTGAGGGTGGTTACTCTGCAAAAATGTGATAATTAAAATAAAGATATCATTGTTAATTTATCTGTCTCAAACTTTTCTAATTACTCTCGTATGACTACTGATCAAAATACAGAAAACCAATCGCATCTTCACTCAGTGGCAGGCAGTGTTTTTCAACCGGTGTTCTGCGGAACACTAGTGTTCCGCTTTCATTGCCTAAGCGTTCCGCGAAATATTCCACCGAAAATAATTTTTCTATAAATTGAAATTTCTTTATAAATTTAAAAATAAAAAGTATTTTAATTTTGCTCTCACACCGTAAGTCCATCTATCGAGGAAGCAGAAAGTAGCAGGTTACAACTTCTAACCTCCTGCAGTCCGCATGCACGTTCCCACAGCTATGGTAAATACATACATATTTACCATAGCCAATTTTTTCCATTCCAAAGTGGTCCGCCACACAAAAAAGGTTGAAAAACGTTGCATTAAGGGATCGAAAAATTTCAAAAAATTCTGGCTTTTATATTTACATCTGTCTAAATATTTGAAAAGCAGTGAACACTTTTTCCGTTTAACTTCATATTTTTACCGAGTTATTACTTAGTTTCACCTACATGTTTCGAGATTTCTACTAAAACTTTCCTTTAAAACAGCTCCAAAATTCGTACAGGGTCATTTGGATAAAAATCGAATGGAAAATCTCCAATCGAATGCAAAAAAAACATTAATAACCTTATATTATCCCTAGAGAAAAAAATGCGAACACGCCGGGATGAACATGGATATGCACGCCGCGGCCTCAAATCAAAATTTCAAAACGAAAGCGACAAAAAAGCGTGCGGCAGGGGGAGATTTTGTGTCCCGGAGATACATAAATATCAATTAATTTATGGTCGCAATTCCCAATTATGGAGCGGAAAATGGGGAAATTTATTTTCGGACCGCTCGAAATTTCTCTTCCCAAAAAAAGCAATAAATATTTGCAAAAGCAACGGTTTATATTTAATATTCAGAGACTCATGCTGAACAATTACCCGCCAGCTTTTTCGAGTTTTTATGATACGGTAGGTAATTGCATTTCCTGGTCAAAAAAGCTGCTAAAAATAATAATTTGATGCCAGGAAATATTGCCGACGTACACATGCATCCATCCTCTTGCTACGATATCAATACCTCAACCGAAAATCAGATGCGATCGCATAATAAAAATACGACCAAACCCTGCCCAAATATATTAATTTATGCGCGATTGCAAATTTATTTAAAAAAAAAACAAAGGTCACAGAGGATGTTATTAGATGAAAAGTCTCAATTCCCTTGAAAACAGGACGATTTTATAGAAATTGACACTTGAACGTGATTGAGAATTGCGTATCACTGATTCCTTCACCGTAGCCTACGATTGCCAGAATCTCAACTACTGCGCCAAAACTTGCCAAATAATACGCTGAGAGGTAAACAAATCGATAAACAGTAATTTAATTAATTAAATAGCTAAGACAGTATTTAGTAGATGAATGGAAACCATTATAAGTTACATTGAGCAACCTGATGTGTATCCTCGATATGTTGCATAATCGCGGTAATTAAATGATTTATGGTTGATCTGAAAAGTGCGCAATTTTCAGATTTTAAAATAAAATTTCCACGGGTAATGATAAATCCACCGAGAATAAGTTCTTTCTTGGTTGCATATAGATTCAAGAGTAAAATTTATATCTGATAAAATATCGCTTCACAAATCCCTCAAGTAGTGGCGCCCAACCTATGGCGCATGCGCCTCTGAAATGTGGCGCACGTCGCTTAAAATAATTTAAGTATACGATCATTTCGATTTTTTACTGCTGAAATATATCTGGGATTTAAAACAATGATTTCAAACGTCTTATCAAAAATTAACCAATGCTCAGGACTAATTGACTCTAATCTAGAAAATCTGCCGATACTTGCAGCAGCAAATTTACAACCCGATATAGGCAAGTTGGTGGAATTGAAATCACACCAGAGATAAGATTTATTTTTATCATATCCTTATATTAACCTATTACATGCTTAGAGCTAAGTGGGTCATCGACAGTTTGGCAATGGAAAAGTGGTGCACGATAGGTAAAAGGTTGGGCACCAATGCCCTCAAGTGATGCGTATAACCTACATAAGCTGCGTTATTGCGAAAAAATTTCAATTCGTACGTCGTTGCTATTTGTTTTGGTCCATTTCGATTTCCATTTCCTTAATTTTATATGATCTATATTTATTTGTGTATCCACCAGTTGCATGGATTAAATAGCTATATATTTGTATTAATTATTTATATTTATTATAGAACTAATTTATAATAACTTTTTAAACGAATAAGCGTAAAATTCGGTGTATTTGTATATCTATCGAATTTTAAGTCGTTTAATCATGAGTCCAACTTGGGCCCCTATACCATTTTACGCCGCAATGCTGCGTAATCACGCTAACTAAAAACTGGAGAATTATTGGAAGAAGTATCGCAGGAAAATACTTCAATTATAAAGTCACGAGAGAAAAGCTACGCAGCAATACAACCAATAAATAAATAAGTGGTTAGAAAAACGCCATGGAGCCTATTAAAGAGAAAGATAGTTTTTATTTCGGCACTTATTAACTATGATGAGAGGGTGAAATGAGATGAGCAGTTTTCTCTTAACGAATTGAGAGATTTGTGTAGCAAGAAGATTATTATGAGTAAAGAGATTATAACATCAACCTAAAGTAGGAAAATAATCCTTATGAGGGATATATTCATTAAATAGAAGAATAAAAACGGAGTGAGAATTCTACTGCGATTTTGATAGAAATTTCGAAGCATTAAAAAAACTGTTTAAGTAAGCAGTAGCTGCATTACTAAGCGATTTAAAAAATTCTTTAATGCCATTATAGGGCGGAATGATACCGACAGAGCGATCTGACAAAACACCCAAGAAGTTTTTACTTTATTAAATTTAAAAATATTTTGCTCGAGTATTATCTGTACCGGGATGAGAAATTAGGACAATCAAGATGCCAAAATTATTCTCCCCACACATGTCTGAAATGTTGGTTGAAATTATACACTGCCATCCATTAAAAGTAGAAAAGAGCAGGTCTTTCATTTTTACTCACCCCAACCAATAGGTTTGCACGTGTCGGCGATAAAACCTGGAAGCACTAACCTGAAATGAAAAAATAATACATACATATAAGTCAAATGAAAATATTTTACCGTGCTCCACTAATTGAAAAATATTATTTCCGCAGAGAAATTTTGTAAATGGAGAGAAATATTTTGACTGGAATATAAATTTTATAATTACAATCTTTAAATGAATAGGAAACAGTATGAATTTCACCAACAGCCGATGGTATCGGATTTGTTCGAAATTAATCATGAGATGGACTATTCTGATTTTACTGACGAAAATATTTTCATTGAAAAAGACCGTTTAAAGCTTTAGTGGCGAATTTATGTGAATCGATGGTTAGTATTCATATAAAGTAAGAAAGGCTAAGAAAAATCATATACAACAAACATATTTATGATTTTACAAGGGACATTTTGAAATAATAGTAAGATGAAAAATATTATTGATGACTTACTTCCACAAAAAAGTTTTATTAGGAATGACTCTATTACCTTAATTATGTAATGCATTAGCATTTGGATTTTCGAAGCAAAACGTCTATAAGAAATGCAATACAAGTAGATCTTCAGTGGTTAAAAAAAATTGAGGCGGCATATTTCAATACAAAATCTGAAAAACTAACATTCGAAAGCATTATATTTCAGGAAATAATCAACGGTCTCGGCAGAGGGGTGGCTAACGCGTCTGGCTCCCAACGGGTTCGAGTTCCGCTTTGGTCATGCTGGTTTGTGATTGTCTATATTGTTATTTCTATATTTTTAAATCGATCAGCTGTAATGGGCCTCGTGCTGTAAGCCGATTTTATATGAATAAATAAATATATATTTTCCCTTGTCCAATTTCAGAAAACATGGGCCATGCGTCCCTTTAAACTACAAGACCTTCAACTCAAGAAAATCTGAGCCCAGTATCGATATAATTGGCTGGGAAATATGTTTTCAAGTTATTAGTCTTATGTCTATATCGATAAAAAGTTTACTAGAAACATTTGAGTTCGCAGAAAAGATAATTTTTTGTACTTATTGTTAGCGATAAAAAATATAAGAAAAATTCAAAAACTAATAATTTAAACCTCAAACTGACTGGCCAGTAGGAAAGGCGCAAAAAGAGAGGGTGACAACAGGATTTTAAAACAACAAACGCGATAAAAATGAGATAAATTATTCAACGATGTAAATAAGGCAGCGTATCACTCCAAGAGCCATTTCATAGAGATCCAAAATGACCACTTTAATTCTTGAGTCACCTTTGATTAAAAGCCCTACTTCATACAAAGAAGCATTCAGCTGATGAGAATTCTCAAGGACAGCAGAGAGGGAAAACACGACTCCCCGCCATAATTAAGCGCCTTATGAATAAAGACAGTTGACTGACGGTAGTCCGACAATCACTCAAACATATCATTTCTTCCCCTCAGTAGGAGAAAGAAAAGTCGAAAAACAATAATTCCTCCTCGTGCATACATACATATACCAACCTATTATTACGCATGTACCGGCTAATTTACGCCGAAAAGAACAAAAAACCTCAAATCCGCCCACTCCACTAACCCTTTTTTTCGCGGAACAATCGCGCGGCCCTCCCTCCGCTCTCCTGCATTGACTCATAATCAAGGGAACGACCTCGCGATGGCGAAATGGCACGGAGGCAAACAACCCATTAAGTTGAAACAAAGGAATGGGCATATGGCGAAGTAGCAGCGACTACGCCCTCCTCCCCAACCTCTCCCTCCTTCCTTTTACCCCTTTCCCTTCCGAAAAAAGAGCCCCCTACCTTCGCCACCCCAACAACAAAAAAGTCACGTGACCGCTTTTCATCCGTTCCGCTTCCTTGGCCCTGAAAATTGCCTTCTACCGGGGGGGAGAGGCTCGGTGGATGGGAGGAAGGGGGCAAAACGTGCAGGGGAGGAGGGTCTCGAACACCCGACACGGTTCCCGCCCTCTACATCGTCGGTGATCAGTATCCCGTATAGGGATTTTTGGTTGCAGCGGAGTATGGGAGATGAAGTCACGGGGAAAGATTATGGAGGCGATGGGAAATATTCACAACATATTCTTAGGTCGATGGAGGATCGAGGATGTGGCTTGCAGCGAGCTAAAAAGGGCACCTAGGATGCATCCTAGAGTAGGGTGACCAGACGTCCCGGAAATTCCGGGACTGTCCCGGATTTTGACTTAACGACCCGTTGTCCCGATAAAGTTCTTCGGGACACCCATTTGTCCCGGATTTTTTGTTTCTGCCTTACGAAATCTCCTCGCCACAAAAATTTCATATATGTGTTTAATCGGAATTACATCTTGTTACGATCGGTGGTATTCCTATTTTTCAGCGTTGAAATTCAAGAGCAGGTCATAGAGATGAAAAAATTGTCTTTCTTTTGGTTTGTGTTTCAGGCACATAATGCACATATAGAAAGAATGTTTCGAAAATAAATTGTGTATGATCTGACAAACAAAACAGCCTTGACGTTAAAACAATCAGTACCATTATATCGTGTTTTTAAATTAAATATGAATTCAAGTTTGTATCCGACGATTAAAAACTATAAAAATTTGAATGAAACAGGCAGGTGTGGTTTAAAAAATTATTGAAAAATTATATAAATTTATATAAAATGAAATAAGCCATATAGTGCTATTTTATCATCGATGCTACTTATATATATTTAACTTAATTATTTGTTCTTAAAGTAATTGTTACCCTTAAATCGTGATAGATTGTTGTAAGATTTTCTACATATCCATTAAATTAAAATTATTTGTTAATACAGTGAATGAAATTTTGCTATGTATTTGCGAAGCTTATTTACTTTTAATTTAAGTAAATACAATTAAAAAGATACGAAAATTCAGGTTGTCTCGGATTTTTTCCTATTATGTCCCGGATTTTCTTGTTCAGATCGTCTTATGTCCCGGTTTTCCCTCCTAAGAATCTGGTCACCCTATCCTAGAGGGACTCTTGGGTGGTACCACATTATCATTACCGTGTCTCGTAGCCATAGGCACGGAAACACTTTTCGCGCGCGATAGGACTTTTGGATCGGGATGACTTAGAGGAAAACGTGCCGAGGTTCTATTTTTCATGATAATATGGCACGCTCGCAGGGCCGACTTAACACACTAAGCGTACTAAGCATTGCATGGGGGCGCCGAAAGATCTGCCAATTTTTTTTTAACACATTGGCGGACAAAAACGTCCTGATAGAGGTATGTAGAATGACACATGTAAAATAATAAGTTTTAAGAAACTTTTAAGGCAGTTCTTAATAAATTTCATTTATTTATGCTAATATCATTTTCGGGTATTTTTCTCATGACGTCTATACACGTTGTGTCAAGACATATCCAATTTGATTTCAGTGATTCGACAGAACTTTCAAAGACGTCGACGTCAATAGACGTTGTGCCAAATTATATGAATATAGTTTCTACAAGATGACAATACGTGAAGACACGTATACAGTTTTTTATTTATGAAAAATAAATAAAAAAACTTCTATCATCTAATAATATGTTTATTATTTAAGTTAGCGCATATCACAAAAAAATAATGAAATTGAATGAAGAAAAGTAATCAGCCAAAACTGACCGACAACTTTCAACAAATCTTCCGTTGGTATAGCAGTATAGATGTCGCAAGTGCACGTGTTGTGACACAGGAGTTTTAGTTACATTGTACGTTAATACAGACCGCGAAGTCTCTACACGTTGTGTCAAAATGTTGCTAAATCTCGCTGACGTCATTAGACATTCTGCCGTATCATATGAATCGGCAGACGACGTCTATAGATGTTCTGTCCGCTAATGTATTAATAAAGATAAATGGCCACACACACACACTGTATCTTTTCTTTTGATAAATAAATAAGGAGAGTTGCTTCTCAGATTTCAAATGGTTGCGAGCTCCTTTCCTCCTTATCCCAATATACTACAGGAAGTTAAGTAAATAGTATGTAAGAACGAAAAAACATTGTTGTCTCCTTCGCCAATGCTCAACATCCCACCAAGCCGAAATAGGCCACAAAATCTTACCATCACTTCCATCCTTCCTCTCCCTTATTGCCCTTTAAAACTCAGTTAATTGTAAGCTTTGATAATGGACGGAAGTCCAAAAACGTTTCTCTCAAAATAATAAACTACGGCAAAAAGTGCAGTGTAATTATTTCTTTATCCATTCTGGGACTTAAAGTTAAAAGATAAGCAATTATCATTATATTCCATTAGCATTAGCTAATCAGCATTATAAATTATAATTTGTAAAATATAAAATATAATTTTTTAGCCGTGTACAAATAGAAAATTTTGATTTTCCAAGAGATAGTACTGGTCGTAAGTTCAGTCAGGCTTATTATGTTAGGAAATTGACTAACAAAGAAAATATTCATAGAGACTGGGTCGTATATTCCTTGAAGGGGAACTGTGTATTTTGCTTCTGTTGCAAAATTTTTAACTGTCTCTCTAATAGTCAGTTAATATCGTCAGGTTACAATAACTGGCAAAATTTAACAGTTACCTTAAGTACCCACGAGCGCAGTAAAAGTCATTTAAGTAATTTAAGAGAATGGTATTTTTTAAAGAAACAATTTCAGTACAATAAACTGTGAAGTAGAAAAAATATATGCTTCAGAAAAACGGCATTGGAGGGCGGTCGCGGAAAGAATAATAGAGGTAGTCAAATACTTCGGGCGTCAATGTTTAGCTTTTCGAGGTTCCAGTGATAAGCTGTTTGAGCGAAATAATGGTAACTTTCTAAAATAAATAGAATTATTTTTAAAATTTGATATTGTTATGTCAAAACATGTAGAAAAAGCTCAAACAAACCAAAATACTGTCCATTATTTAGGAAAGAATATTCAGTCAGCCACAAACAACAAATGTCAATCATTGCACGTTATGTAAACGTCAACGAAAGTAATGTTTCCATTGAAGAAAGTCTCCTGGGATTCATAGAAACTACAGACGCGACTGGAGAGAATTTATCCAACCTTATAACAAAAATACTTAAAGATTTAAACTTAAATATTGACGAGAATTATACAAGTTTTTCAGTGCTTCCACAAAATGGTGGGACACATTATTAAAAAATGTCAAAAAAATTACTCTAAAACCTCTGTCCAATACGAGATGGGAGTCGAGGGTTAATGCCATACGTCCCTTAAGGTATAATATTGGAGAGATCTACAATGCCCTAATAGAGTTAGTAGAACTGGATAAGTCAGATGTAAAAACAAAATTTGAAGCTCGATTCTTAGTTTCAAAAATAAAGAATTTTGAATTTTTGTGCTCAGTTGTGGTGTGGTACAATATTCTTAACAGGGTCAATGTCATAAGTAAGGTTTTGCAACAGCAAAATGCAGATTTAGCAACATCTTTAGAGTCATTTAATTCTATTTTATCCTTCATTAAGGAATGCCGATCAGAAAAAAGCTTTGACAAAACTATTCACGGAGCCAAAACATTAGGCGAAGCGTTAGAGTTACAAGAAGAGTTCAAGAGTCAAGCTACTTTGAGAAAACGCAAAACAAAAGTTTTTTTAATATGAAAAAGAAGAAGAAATATTTATGCCTCCAAAAGAGAAATTTAAAGTTTCTTCTTATTACGCTATCTTGGATACAATTCATAATTCCATAGGAGAATGGTTTGAATTATTAAAAAAACACGAAAGCTATTTCAATTTTTTATACGATTTTTTAAAAATTGAAAGCATTCCCACCAGTGAATTAAAAAGTTTTTGTCTAAAATTCGAATCAGTCTTGACGAGTGGGAACAATAAAGACTTGAATGGCGTTGAATTCTTTAAGGAGCTTATTGTTTTAAAAGATTTTATTAGTTTTAATAATTACAACTCACCACTAATCGGTTTAAGAGAAATTTATAAAAATAACCTGGAAACTGCCTTTTGTAATATTTTCATTGCTTTAAGAATACTATTAACTCTTCAAGTATCAATAGCAACAGGAGAGAGATCGTTCTCAAAATTAAAGATAATTATAAATTATTTACGCTCGACAATGCCACGGGAGCGGTTAGTAGGCCTTTCGATGATTGCTATTGAAAATGATATTTTAAATAAGATCAGTATTGACACCATAACAGATGAATTTGCTTGTATTAGAGCCAGAAAGGTGAATTTGTAGTTTTTATTCTTTTTTCTGTAATTTGCATTTGTTTCTTTACGTTCAAAGCGTTGATTTAGTACATAATAAATACATATATGAATCTTGCATATGTATTTTATTATTTTACCCTTTATACCGACTTTGTCCTTTTTGATATACCTTTTTGAACTTATTATGTTCGAAAAAATGCTGCATGTGCATGGTTGGGGGAAGGGAGTCGCCAAATGACCATTTGCATAGGGGCGCCAATAATCCTTAGGCCGACCCTGCACGCTCGGCTCTCTTAACGATCATGACCATTTATGAAGATTAAATTATTTCCGTGCAATATGGCCGAGTGATTGAAACTTTTTTTCTGTGGACTCCATCAGCAATGCTTCCTTCATTTCTCCGTATTTAACTTCTGAGTCGAACAGAAATGTATTGCAGTACTAAATGCTCGGAGACCGTTCCGAAACCGCGCTTATGTGCCATTGATGGCGCTGCAATTCAAAGAATGAGTGGGTATGCCTAAGAAGATAAAACGAATCTTGTTTCTTTATCCTGAGGAACAAACAGAGCGAAAACATAAACGCATTCATAAAATAAAACGCGGCAACAAAAATAATGCAGATAAAAATTTGAGGTATCATTACTGAAGTAATAGTGGACAAGTAGAAGAAATGGGTGGATCAAAATAAAAACAAGAAGCCCAAACCAGGACTATTGCAGGCTGGTTTCCTAAAGATGACGTCCCGAATTGATTACATATATTGACAGGAAGGTTTCAGTATGTGTTAGCCAGTGATAGCGAACCTTTTCTAGCTCGCGTGCAA